>VZTF01006314.1:803517-925309 GCA_013397755.1 Cnemophilus loriae | reverse complement strand
AGGGGACAGCGACACCCCCAGCGCCCCCCGCCCGGCCCCTCAGCGCCGGCGGAGCCATGAGCTGGGGCACGGAGCTGTGGGTGAGTGTGGGCGCGGGGGGAGCGGGGCTGCGGGAGCCGCACCGGGGCATAACGGTCCGTGCCCGGGGCCGGTGCGGGGAGCCGGCTCCTCTCCGTGCCGGCTCCTCGGCGCAGCTCAGCCCGGGGGTCCCTCCCGCTCTGGAAAGTTTCATGTGCAGCCTCTGCAGGGAAATCCCAGCGGAGGTTTAGGAGTTTGATTTAATTTTGCTGAAGGAATTAAATTAAAAAAAGCTCCATAGCACCAAAAAAAGCGGCGGCGGCTGCGGAGCGGAGGGCGGCTCGCAGCGAAGCCTGGGGTGGGTTTTGTGTGTGGCTGCTGCGGGAGGCTCCGAGGTGGATCTATGGACAGGGGGTCCGGTTTCAGGAGAGGGAGCTGCAGGGAAGAAAAGCCAGACGATAAAATTTCCTGTCGTTGCTGTTAAGGGGCTTCTCTCCACGCTGGATCTGAAGGACGGAGATTTTTTGCGAGAAGAGTTTTGTGTTGTGTGTAAATAAAGGAGGTTTTAATGGTGCAGAGGGTTTCAATATATAAAGCTCCTTGATGCTTTTGAGGAGAACCTGGAAAGTATAAGTGCATTTGGTTTACGATGGAACGTCAGTGGAAAATACTGGACTGTTAAAAGGAATGAGAAGTGGGTAATAGCGATGCGAAATGGTCTCTTGCTAATGAGAAGAAATAAGGGAAGGGAGATAAAAGAAGTCTGGGAAGGCAGAAGAGCTGTTCCACATATTCAATCACAAAGAGGACATGGTGCAGCCATGTTTGATGGTGGAGCATGGAGCAAACCTGCTGGGTCTGGCAGGGCTGGTACCCGCGGACAGGAGGCTGTGGAGCGGCTCTTCCCTGAGCGGTGGGACATGAAACATCTTGGGACAAATCTGTGCTCGGGAGGAGGGGGAAGAGGGAAACGGAAACGGTGTTTTGAATGAAGAAGTCAAGAATAAGTGCCAGAGGGTCATCTGAGTTGTAAAGCACTGCAGGATTCTCTCCTGTAGTCATGTGTTTGGTAACCGGTGCGAGTTGAGATGAAAATACATCTGAGCTTTTGAGCTGCCTCTTGTAGAAATGGTTATTTTAGATGTGCTAATTGCTGTCCTTTCTGGGTGCATTCCTGGCCCGCTCTGGCAGGGAGTTCAGCATCCCGTTTTGCTGTGACATTGGAGTCATGTTATGGCCAGATCTGGTTAGAACTATGCAGTAAATTAGGGAGCAACTGCTGACTGGGAGAGGTTATTTTGGTGTGTTTTTATATGCCATAGAAAGAAGGGTGATAAATGCTGGCGAAATAGTGTAGTGATGCTATATTGATTCATCAGTATATAAACAGCTCTGCTGCATGGGAATTTTTCAGGGAAAACCTGCAGTTTCCTCCTTTTTCTGCATCTTGGGTGCTTTGGGAGGAGACGGAATAGTTTTAGTGGAATTAAAGTAAGAGGCAGTATAATTTGACAGTTTTGACACTGGAAAATAAATTCTGAATTCTCAAAAGAAACTTCTGGTTTTTTTTTTCTTTTCATTCCTAAAACTGCCAGCAATACTGAGGTGATCCTGAACCAGAATGGTAGTAGAGAGTAGTGCCTATAAATAGTTCTTGTTTTATGTAATATTTGTAGGGGTGCGTGCAGCCATGTATGTCTTCTGCAACAGTTACAAATTGCTTTTGTAACATTTTTTATCCGGAAAATTTTGTTCCTGAAATTGTCTTCAGCAGCATCAAAGTATCATTTTGTCATGTCCTCAATGTAGCGCTCTGAGAAATGTAGCAGGTTACTGAGGAAGAGGGTTGGATCAAGAGAATAAATGATTCTAGGTACAAATTTGGCAGGAGTTGTTCCATTTTAGTTTGGGCAGAGCTCTGAAAATATGTCAGTTTCCAGTGCTCTGGGTATTTAGACCAAAACAGTGATTTGTCACTCTGTGTTCTCCCTTTCACTGGAAAGGAAACCACACAAACAGCCTGTATTTAATATATGCCACCTTCTTTTGTTGATCATGGCATTTCTTTTTTAAACAAAATTAAATTTAAATTTACCTTAGAACTTAGTTGTCTTTTTTTTTTTTAATGGGTTTTCAGAAGCAGGTGTGGTAAGCAGCAAATGCCTGTTCTACATGTGACTCATATGTGGTTTGAAGGGCTGAAAGTTGAGGCAAAAGCAAGTGTTTTTAAATGTAGTTCAGAAATTTGCTAGAAAAATCAGCAGTGTTTGATCAGGCTTGACGTGCACCCTGTATCTCTGATCTACCAGGCTGGATGCCTGTTCGTGATTCACCCCTTTAAATATAGCAAAGAAGTAAAATCGCACTTGCTTTTTAGAGCTTGTAGAATGTTAATGTGCTTGGAGTTATGTAGAATTTCTGTTCATTCCTTGGGGGAGAAAAAAGCTGGTTGCAGAAAGCCTCGTACTTCAGAAGCAATAAAACCCCTTTGGGCAACATGTGAGTTATTCCCAAAACAGGCTTTTAGCCTTGTGCTGTGATGTGAGTGTATCCTGTGCCTCTGGGTTGCAAATCCTATTGCAAAGTTCCTACTGCTCTTTCACTTGATTCTGGGCTTTGAGTAACATCTCAAGATTGTCCCTGTGAGTGTAAATGGACCCATAACCAGCAGAATTATTAATGTCCTAATGCAGCATTTATATCCTGTATGAGGCGGAATGCTGGGGGTAACAAGATTGTCTGGGGCCTCCCAGCACTCCGGTGTTGCAGAGCAAAACCTGGAGGTTTCATGTAACCCTGCGTGCAGCTTCTGTCCACCCAAACCCTGCAGGATTCTTTCTGCCTGTTATACTCCAAACATTCAGGAGCTGAGGAGGAGACAGTGGGTTACAAAGTGCAGGCATAGCACCAAAACATTTTGTTTTTCACCTGGGTTCAAGATTGTGTTAAGGGCTGACAGGTAGGAGGGCGTAGTACGTTTTTATTTCACGTCTGATTCTTGAAACTGGCAGTGTTTTCTAAATACTTAACAAATGGAAGTGATGAGTAAAGGTTATGTACGGTTGCACAGACCCAACTTGTACCTTCAGTGCTACGCTTTAGGGACAATGAGCTGTAAAAGCACACTTGGATCTCCTTCACCTTTTCCCTCTCTTGGCTAATGGGAAAGAACATGGAGCGTGGCACCCACAGCTCTTCTGAAGGGTACTTTAGTGGGTGAAATCATAATTGTGTGCCACAGTTCCCACCAGTGTCCTTTTGTGTGGTATGAAGCCCTTGAAACAAGTGGGATTGCATTGCGAACTGAGCTGAAACCAACTTCGGTGCTTGTCTTCGGGGTAGAAAAGGCTGTGGCTGCATGGCTGGTATATTGAATGGAGTAAACGTTCTTGATAATGACATTTGGTACAGGATGTAGTTTGGAGGAGTAATGTGTAAATTTGTGGTTAAGTGGCCCAGGAAATATTCTGCCTTGTCAGAGCACATCAGGTGGAGGTGGCCAAGTGATTGAATTTGGAAAGTTTTATCTTTTTGTTATGAATGTTTCAGAGGTGCAGACACTGGGTTTGTTGCTGCAGGGTTTTTTTCTGCATTCAGTATAAAATTTTTTGAAAAGCCTGAGGAGGGAGGTGATTTAATCAAGCTTTTCTTTGACCTTTGTGAAAGCTGGGTGACTGCTAACAGCTGTCACTGTCCTTTCAGCCTGTGAGAAGGTGGATATTCAGTATTTGCACGGGTCTTAATTTGCTGCCCAGATGCGAGGGGTTCTGTTGGCCAACTCCTGAGGGAAGCAATACGTTGGGGACCACACCTTTTGTTTATAGGGTGTTCCAGTATACTTTACTATGAAAACACATGGTTTGTGGATATGGTTATTTTTGCCTTTTAAAGTTCATTCCACATAGGTGCAACTCTGAGAACTTGAAGGCCCCCTTGCTGTTTGTAACTGCTAAATCGTTTCTTCTTTCAGTATTCGCGCCTCTATTTCATCAGCAGAATTTGTGTTTAAACAGGTGTAATCTTGCATTTCTGCAATTTGCTTGAATGCAGCATTGTTCTTCGGTAGTATTTGCAATGTATGGGTGTTGCATGTAGTGGTGACTCACATTTGGAAACCATCTGGAGTACCTGGGTGATTTTGACCTTGGTGGCGTTACACAGTGTGTATAATGGGCACAGTAGTTAAATGTGATCTCAAATGAAAACCGTGTTTTCCTCTGCTTGTAAGAGCATCTGCAGACCTGGGTCTAGGTTTGATGTATTGATCCTTGAGCCAACATCCAGTTTTATTGTATGCAGCGCTGTAGTTGATTGCATACAATAGAAATTGTGTCATCCCACCCATCCCGTTCTCACACCGCGTACAGCCTCCACTACCCAAGCTCTTTGGGCTTAGGTGTTAAGTGTTGTTTTCCGAGACTTAAAGGAAAAGGAGATGGTGTCTGATGGGAAAAGGACACAAGTAATTAGTCTTGCATGATAAGTCATGGGTTAACTCTGAGGAGCTGAGAGTTTCCATTACGGGCCTAACGTTCACAGGTGGGTGGGTGAATTGTTGGCAACTTACTCTTCTCCTGTGGTGATTGGCAAATGCTCTTCTGAAACGTGTTTTATCCCAAATTTGCTGTGAAACTTACGTGATGCCATTCAGACAACTCCCAGAGGCAGAGCTGGGTATCCCTGACCCTTTTTTTGTGTGTCTGTTTTATAGAAACTTGGTTCCTATATAGTAACGTGTTGAAACTTTTGTATATTTCAAAGCGTCTGGAATTTCACCCACAAAAATATACTATAAAAGCACTCTAAGAGCAAATACAGTGAGAGGCTGGAAGAGAAAAGGCTGAGGTCAGTAATGAATGCATCATATTTATAATTTCTGCTTGGTTATTCTAAAGCTCTTAGTAAAAGTTGTACACAGAGTGCTGGAGATGGGCACTTCAAAGCAAAGCACACTTTTTGTTAGTTAAGTAGTATTAGTTTAGTATTCTGCATAGTTATTAGGACCGTTTTGAGGTAGCAAAATTGTGTGACATTAATATCTCCTTATTTCGCAGTGGCTCACTCGCTGTTTTAAGTGGTCAGCCTGTATATGCAGATTGGTGAGCGAGAAATAGGTTATAGAAGCTGAGTCATGACAGAATATCTGCATTCTGCAGCTCACACCTTTGTGTTCATGCCCAGCTCACGGTGGGATTCGGGGCTGCTGCAGCCTCTGTACACATGCATTGTAAAGTCAGTGCCATCAGAGTCCTTCTCATGAGCTTAAAAAGAGAATTTTTTAAACTTTAGGATGATGTGTTGTGTTGGGGCTGCCCTGCTGCTCGCAGGGGGTGGTTGGGAGGAGACTGGGGTTATGTGAGAGGTGCCTGCTACACCCCTTGGAACCTGCAGGCACCAGCAGTGGAAAGATTCTCTTTTGGTACCTGAAGAGCCGCTGGGACTTTAATGTTCGAATGTCTGAGTAATTTCGTTTGCAATTCTGATTTGCTCTAAGAGAGAGGATTTGTACAATATCGTCGAACGACCTATTCTCGTATTTCCTACCTATTCATTAAAGAGTGGGGAATTTACGGTCTTTCAGCGTGAGTCAAGACTTGCAGAATGCAGTGTTTTCCCTTCCAGCCGTATTGTGGCTGCTCAAGATCCCCCGCTTCCTTGAGCCATATGGGGAAGGCAGTCAAACATGAGCCGATGTTTTTCTGGACCCTTTGCAGCTCATTAGTGTTACTCATGTTGTGAAACATTCTTTTACGGCAGAATTTCAAAAGCTGTAAAACACCCTTTTAAAGCAGAATTTCAAAGGCTGAATTCCACATAAAGAGTAGGAGCCACTGTTGCACCGTGACACTGTAACTTAATAACCTGCTTTACATTTTTGCCTTTGATTGCTGGACAGGTAACCTGCTAATGAATTTTTGGAAATTCACTTTCATCCTGTTTGAAATACTGCTGCTGAGATTGGTTATACATTGAATCCAGTCCAGCTGTCAAAATCCAATGCTTTGTTGAGTTTCCTTAGTGTTCATGTAAATATTTTAAAATAACTTCCCCCTTCAGTATAATTGTACGCTTCGGATGAAACTTCTCTTCTGCTTTTCACCCCTAGAAACTCTGCTTTTCTATTTATTTTTTTTCTTAAAACAGTAAGCTGGTTAAATTGCTAAAACCCTGTTGTCTCTTGGCATATTGGAGTCTTTGCCATTCTTTTCAGTCAATGGCTTTGGCTCTAAAATACAAAACATTGGAAAAGTAGTGTATAATATATTGTATGTATGTACGGGATATGATATTTTTAGTCTTTCTTCTCAAGCAGGTGTGGTGGGGTTGTTTGGATCCCTTTGGAATTTAACATGATCCCTCTTTCTGTGTTGTCTGGAGACAACCTTATTAACCTGGTCAATAATTTCTTTTGGCTTAGTTTGTTAAGAATAGTTTGTTGGCGTAATTAAATAAAATGTTTCTTATTGCATCTAAAAATGGAAAAACTGTAGAAGGTCTTCTAGATTAACTCTTCTGTAAGTAAAGTGCAAGAATGAAATATTGTTTGCTTGGTGTTCATTGCTGATCACTGAAGCAGATCATGTTGTGAACCTCGTAAAGAAGCAGCTCTGTTGCCATGCTGGCCTTAATTTATTTGAGAAAGAGTCCACCTAATTGGCAAAACAATCAAAAGAACAACAGCAACCCCTCAGATGCCCTCAGAAACCCTGTAAAGCAATAAAACTTGAAAAGGAGTCACTCGAGAATTAATGTCTGCTTTAGAAGGATGGTCCCCAATGAGCTACCAAGATAGTCACCCAGATAGTCCTTAATCCCGAGGAAATCCCAGAGTGGATTATTCTTCTTGTTGTAGCTGAAATAATATAGATTTCTTCCATTAAATGTGTCACTTGGCCATCTCTTGTTCAGTGTTTTTCAAGTGCTTCTATTTGGTACCTGAAATGTTTTTATGAAGTAAAGCCTTCAGTTCTGCCCTTGCGGTGGGGCTGGTGTAAGTGCTGCTGGTACCATTCATTCCCTGAAGGGGAAGGGTAGTTTGTAGTGTTTAGATTTACTCCTCTGGGAATAGCAGGTACAATTTCTCTCATAAATTATTAATTTTACAGTTCAAAAATTTAATTTCATTGCACTGAGTCTGTGGATGTGCAGATAAAGGAGTGTTACCTGTGACAGGAGAAGGATCATCTTGCAGGGATTCTGAGCATATTCCTTATTCCTAACTGCACTCCTGGAGATTTTGCTCCAATTAACACCAAGAAATTGCTTATTTAGTGCCTTGGACAGTTTTCTCTGTCTCAGACTTCATTCTAGACTGAGCTGGGAGTCCTTCTTATTGAGAATGTATTTAACATTTTTTCTTCAAATAATCTATTTTCTGCTGCTTAAATTTTTTTTTTCCCATGTTAGGGTGCCCAGGCTGTAGTTTTCCTCTTTCCGTGCCTGCCTCTTGCTTTTTGCGTTTCAGAGCAGTCAGAATCATTCAGCTGCTACCAGGGCCAGTGTATTGCACATGCTGAACACGATGCCTCTTTGGTTTTGGAAAGCTGTAGCGCTCCCATTCATTGGAGCAAGGTTTTGAAATTTGGCAGACAGAAGCTGTTGAACAGGGATATGCCTGCTGCTGTTGTTGAGAAAATATTCCTCAGTTAGGCAAACCTGTAAGTCTTTGGAAAAATACCACTTTGCCTGTACTCAGTAAAGATGTTGTTGACCAAATCTTCCTGGGTGCTGGCTACGTTTTGGCCTTGGAGGGATTTTTGTGGGGCAAGATGAGGTCACCCACAGAATAATTGAAGATGGTTCAGTCTGGTCCTTGCAGGAGAGCAGCCAGACTTCCCATGCCATGGCCGCTCAAGGCCAGGGTGGAGCTGGGCAGCCTCCTCTGCTCTCAGGCTCCTTTGTTGGCACCCGGTGGCACGGAGGGAGAAGCTGGCAGGAGAGCAGTTCGGGATGAGGGGGATCTGGGCTGCGTTACGGAAGAGTTGGGTCAGTGAGCAGGGGGAGAGGGGGGATGGAAAGCATGGCTGCGCCAAGTCAAGGTAAGGGTCCCTCTGACCACTTTTATTCTTTCTTAATGGCAGCAAACTGGTTCTTCTGTTGTCATGGACTGGTTCTTGTTACACTCACCTGAGGGTGACTGAGGTGCTGTGGTCAAAGAGGAAACCACCTGATTCAAGAGACTGAATGTGGAGGAGGAGGACTAGAGATCGTACCAGGATCTAGTTACAGACAGCGGGGTCTCCTTGTCTAGGAACTGTTCCTGTGATGGAAGTGCCAGGAATGATGGAGAGGGTCATTTGAGGAGAGATAATTCAAACTGGCAGTTCTGACTGCGAGTGAAGCAGGACTAGCAGGGTGAAGGAAACAGCAGAAGTGAGCTCAGGAGGAGAAAATTAATTTAAACAAAGAAAATGAGGAACTAGTCAGTAACAATGAAACAGCTTGCATAAAAGCACGTAGAGAGAGCAGGGCTGGGCTCTGGGCAGGACGGGTGGGATTGTGACTTGCTGTCAGACTGGCTGTGCAATGGGATTAGTGCATTAGGAACGGCAAGTCAAGAGTTTGATGGGATCAGGAGAAAGTATAGTGGGTGAACAAGGGGAAGGAATAAGCATGGAGCAAAGGATGAAGATTAGATAAGAAGTAAAGCAGAAAAGTAGTGCAGAGATCTAGCAGTCCTCTTTTGGTTTTGTAGTATTGCTATTTTATGTGGCTTTTTCCATGTCATTTTTAAGTGGAGTTGATGTACTGGTTAGAATGTATATACATTGATTTCCGTGGTTGGACTTTGCATCTTTACTCTTCTTACTGTGTAAGAATATTTGACAACGTCCCCAAATAAAAGCTTTATCCAGAATTGTGTGCACTGCTGTTTTTCATTCACTCATTCTGTGCAGAAAGCCTGAAGGAATTTTTTAGCAAATAAGTTCAAAATGTGTTTAGATAATATTTTTCACTTTGCATTATACTCTCTTAGGCAGAGAGAAACGCTTTAGCACTTTTATCTTGTATTTATAGAAAGAAAAAAACGATTGGCATGGAGCAGGGAGTGAATGGATGTGTGTTTTCTCAAACAAAAGTTAAATGGGGAAGAGAAATATTTCTTGCCCTCTTGAGGGCTGTTGATCTGTCAAATGTGGGTCTTACAGGAGTGGCATTCATTAAGAGTGTGTAACTCAGGTTTTGCTGTAGAAAAAGAAAAACTGGCAGCGGTTGAACAGGGAGAGCTGCGATAGAGCACTACATAAATATTTTTTCACCCATCCTGGCTCTCTCTCCCAAGTATAGCAGTCTGAGATCCTTTTGCTCATGTGTAGTCACTGGAAAAGCCTAAAAATAAAGAGTGAGAGGGAAGGGTTCTATGTGCTGGTCAAGAGCCTTTATTTCCTTAGAAGTCTTTGGAGCTGTGAAACATCTGGGTTTCGCACAGGATGCTTTTGGCATGTGTTTGTAACTTAGCATGCAAAAGCTGAAAAACTGCACAGGTTTGCTTCAGTTTTTGGTGTGCAAAACAACTCCTAAGCAAATGTTTCAGTGATGGATATATTGGTTAGGGGTTCCTTTGCTGCTTTGCTCAAGCTCATCATCAGCTGATCCGAGAGGCTCCATCCTCCCAAAGCACTGCCAGCCTGACCAGCAGGATCAAGGCACCCAGCGCTCAGAGATTATGGTTGCATTCTTTACCTGAAACCCAAAATTGCACCAGCTGACCCTTTAGGTAGTGAGAGTGCATCTCACATGACATGTGTGACTCGGTGCCTATTTAAATCAGTGCCCTGGAGATTTACAGCCTTATTTTTGGAAGGGGGGGGCTAGCTAGGTTCCAGCTCTGTTTAAAGATAAAATCAAGTGTCTCTGGCTGTGTGGCTGCATGTGTCCTTCTGAGATGCATTGGAGTAGCCCAGGAGACCACCCTGGAAGGGGGTAGCAGCTTGCATCCATTCCTGGTGTGTGTGAGCATCTCCCCACCACCTCCTCGTCCAGATAACTGTGGGCTGGTTTTATTTTTGCATTGTGGTTCCTATTCTGATTCTTGTCTGCATCATCCTTATACCTGTATCATGTACAAAATTGCTGAAAGCTCCTTTTCCAGAGGTTCGGGATGATTGACACAAAACGATCTTGAAATAGGAAAGCTGTAATTGTTGGAAAACAACAATTTTTGTGAGAAAATGTGCTGTTGTGAAACACATGCACCTAATTTAGGCATCGTTGGAGACTGGGTCTGCATAGTTGTCACTCTTGGAAAATACTTAGTCTTGAACAGCAAGGTATCAGTGCCAACATTTAATGGTTGAGGGACTGTGTTGAATTGTTCCACTAACAAAAACCTTTGCTGAGCTAGACAATACAAATAGAAATATTTCACTTGGCTATTAGCAGTTGAGTTGAAGTACTTGATGGCTGGGAACAGCACGACAGAATGGTGTGCTCCATTCACACAGAGGTCAGAAGACATTTTGCATGATATTTATGGGTTTCATGTACACAATTATAGACATTTGTGTTGACTTGAATCTGCTGTTGGCTCAGTGTAGTCTTATGTGGTTTGCTTGTGGGTTAATCTCTGGGAACAAAAAAAAAAATGGAGTAGTGACAGAGGAATCAAAAGCCAGAATCCATACTAGGAGAGTTGAACAAGTGAAAAATGTCAAAATAATCGAAACTCAGACCCCCTTTTTTACAGTTAGAATGTAAGAATGAAGCGTTTGGGGTTTTTACTCGTAATAGACTGACACACATGGTGTTTGGGGGTTGCTGGTCGGTGGAGCAGTGTTGATTTCCCTCTGGGGGCAAGGCATCTATCCAACCTTCCTGGCGGGGGGTGGGATTGATTCCTTAATCGGAACAGCAACAATCCATCCTGAAGCTTCCTCAAGGTATTAGGGCTAAATTAAACAGTCTGGGACTACGTGTAAGCCCTAATGCACTTCAAGAGGCTTTTGTGGATAGGAGAATTTTGAAAATAATCAGAAGATGAACCCAAAAGTAACAGAAAAAAGCCATAGGCACAAATCACCCTTAAAAAGGGGACCATAATACATTTTCTTTGTGTAGTGCAATGCTTAATGCTCAGATTCTCTTAGGGAAGAAAAGATGCATGAACTATACAGCTCTATTCATGGCACTGCATTTAGAACTTGTTTTCTCTCCTTTGTATATGTGTTCCATAGCTGTTCCAAAAATAGATATGGTCACAAATACCAAATTGGTAGAATTAGGCATCTTAAAGCCAGGAAATACACCATTTTTTAAACAACAATCACTACTGAGGAAATGTGTGCTCTTATGCATATTGTATTATGTCTTTATTTTACAAAATGTTAAGATTGTGTTTGCTTGTGTGCATTTGCGGAGTCCACAATCTGCATGAATTTCGTAAGGATAAAAATGTCATGGTTGCATTCAGCTTTATTTGGAATTTTACTTTTCTTTAACTTGGAGGAGGAATGCAACATGGTCACTGAGCTTTAGTCTGTGTAGTAAGTGCTCATAAGCAAGAACTAACTATAAAGTGTCAGTAGCCTTGTTAGATGTGCTTACTGATTGTTATGGATGTCATTCATGTACAAAAGTACTCAAAAAATAAAAGTGAGGAGCCAACATGACACTTGTTCAGTCTTGCTCTTAGTTCTCAGTCACTTTGTCTTGGTCCATCTCACTCTGCAGACCAGGCCAGGTAAGTAGTAATTTTCTTTTTCCAGAATGTTGGAATCCTTTACAAGTATATCCGTAAGGTCCAAGAACTTCATGAAAGCTGGAATGTTTTAGGGTGGCTCTTTGTTACTAACGTCTGTGAATTCTGAATGTCCCTGATGGAAACTGGCAGGTGCTGTCGTCCTGAGCCTCTGGCTTCAGAGATGCTCTGCCCAAGTCTTCTCCCATGACATAAACTTCATTGGTCCTAGTGGTTCATGGCCCACCAGTTTAGGCCGTGAATTAGCAGCCAAAAATTTGGAGAGATGGATTTGAACTTCAGGGTTTTTGAAAAACAAGCCCTTTGTTTTCCCTTCCTTGACTGGGAGCAGTTTTGACTCAAACTTTGGACCAGAGTTGTAGCTTCCAAAAACTATTTTAAGTGGAAGGTATTGTCATTGGAACAACTGCAGAGCACTGAGTGACCTCATTGTCCTTACTGTGGGAGGGGATGTTCTTGTCAATCTGTGAGAAATGATTTCTTTCGTTCCCTGCCCTCTGTGTAGGTAGGTAAACACACATTTGTTTTCCTCTTCCTCTCTGAATCAGTCTGGTTCAGAGGCCAAACTTGCTTTCCCTGCTTGGCAGATAAAGCATCTTGTAGATTCAAGTCAATATCCTCTTTCATATTTTTTAGATGATTCAACTGCTCATCAAGCAACTGGTCTATCCCTGTGTTATAAAATAGTTGGGGAGTCATGGGACGTTCAGGGAACTGAGCCCAGAAGCTCCAGTTGCTGTGTGAGGATCAGTAGCTCGGGCCCAGTCAAGCCAGAGGTTGGACAGGAGGTTCCTGTTTGTTCTTCAAACAGAAGCATTTCTTGTGTGTTTGAGCGCTCTTTAATCCAACAGGCAGAGCTGCGGCCTTATAATGGATGAAAGCTGAAGTAAGCAAAGCGTATCTATGAGGAAGAGGGAAAGGGGAAGAAGAGGAAGGCTGACACTTGTGCAGATGCCTTACACCTTAGTCTTGAGCTCTGCTAACATTTACTTTTCTAATGTTCTGCAGCAGGGCAGGTTCTTTTTTTTTAATATCCCATTATTTTCCCATGTCCTCCCCATGCATCTTCCTTCCCATGAGTAGATTATTTATTCTCAAAACCAGTTTGTTTTGCCTTTCTTGCGTTACTCATAAGATTTATCTTATCACCGTGTACTTTAGAATTTGCAACATTTGTTTCCAAAGATGTTGCCTGAAGTGCAGTGTGATAACCCCTCACAGACTTGAGCGCTGCATCAGAAATGTCACATTTAGCAAGGGTCCTGTAGGTCAGCTGAACACACCAAGTGTCACAGGAACAGCAAATAACTTATTCTGGGAGACCCAGAGCGCTGGAGAGAGACTTGCTGTTAGTGACTTGGCAACGTAATAAAACAGCAAGATATTTGAAGATTTAAAAAAGTGTTTTGAGGTGATGAATTTTCATTTGCTCTAATGAACTGTAGTATCCAAAGCTAAGCATCTCTTCCACGAAAATAAGATCTTGCTGTTTAATATCTTCCACTTTTGAGTAAATGGCTAGTACCCTCTCATTTCAGTAATAAATTAATTGGAAGTCCATCTAGCCAGACTTTTGAGGACTGCCTCAGTGTTATTTATAGGATGTCAATCCTTGTAAGACTTGGGTTTCTCCTTTTATTTAATAAGTGCAGTGCTTAAAGTATTGTACTGTTCCAGAAGTCCCTTGTTTTTTTTAAATTTAAATATTTATTTGTTTCATGAACTTGGGTTTTTTGGCAGCATTTTTTGCTGGAGATCCCACCCACCTTGTGCTGGACAGGCACTGGGCAATCCGGGCACTGATGGTCTCTGGCTTGCAAATTGTGTGATGTGAATTAAAGACAAGGAAAACTGGAAGGATGGAGCACAAGACACCCAAGGATGTGGAAATCCTCAACCTCTCCCATTGCATGACACTTCTGGTCTGGGGTAAAACACGGCAATTTCTCTTGTGCCCGTGTTTGTTATGAAAGTTCTTCTGTGTTGTGAAATCGTAACTACTGAATAGTTGCTGTAGTCTGGGACAAACCTAAAAGTAAAATAGAGGGAATCTATTTTATTGTATCTTCTGATATTGAAAATCAATATAGCAGGCTGATAGTACAATTTACTTTAGGGATCTAGAGTTGCAGTGTTCCCTGGATGTTATAAAAAGTATAAATGTCTGACAGCCACATTTCAAAGAGTTGTTTTTTCAATGTACTAATTAATTCCCGTCAAATAAATAGTCATGCAAAAAAATGAAATACAACATCAATATTTAATGGTATCTGCTTAAAACCCTCCCAGTCTAGGCTTCTGAAGTTGTGTGGGGGTAATATTCACACATCCTTGATAAAGGGAGGATGGAATGTGTGTATTTTCATTTGAGGAATGAATTACTTCTTAAAGATGTGATTGTGAGGTGCCCTACGTGGCCCTGTGCAAAAATAGTGTAGGAAACAGCTTCACCTCTTTGGAGGCTGTTGCACTGTGGATGCTACCAGAAAGGGAGATTCTGTTTCCTGGATGGAATGACCCCGTCTCCACGTTGCAGGCTTGTCCAGTTGCAGCAAGTTTGGGGAAGTTACCCTGAAAGTGGGCTGCAGTTGTTCTCTTGCTGCAGGAAACAGTGAGCCCAAGTGACCAATATCTTACCCTGCACATCACGTTGTTTCCTGTTCCGCTGTTGAACAGCACAGCAATGAGCTGACCTAAATTTATGGTTCTCTTGCGAGATGTCAGTCTGCTCTTAAGCTGTTTGCAGTACTTTCATCTGTGAACTGGCTGTGTTTGATGTTAGTGCTGTGTTATCAGCTGCTGATGTTAAACGGAGAATCATCCTTCTTGTGAAGGAGTGAATTTGTGACAGATTTGCATGCCATTTGTGGGCACTGTTTATGCCAGAGTTGGGGAATCCATTACTCTCTGGAAATGACAAGCATTTGTTAGACTTCCTCCCACAACAGGGACAGAAAAGAGCAGCGCTGTGCTTGCCGTCCTCTTTTGATGCTTCATGGTTTGTTATTGCTGTGATAGGAAAACACAAGGGGCAGGTTGTAATGTAAGCATTCCTTGTGTTTATTTGTTGGTGGTGTTGTGGTAGCCTTCCACTTGATCTTCCAGGAACGTGAAAAGAGTGGAAATCAGGATGACATATCTGTAGTTTTAGTCACAAAGTTCTACCCCGTGTGCTTTGTGAGCAGCACCCTTTGCTATCACAGAGTCCTAATAAACCAATTAATTAGGAAATATTCCTGTACAACACACTGTGCTGTCACACTGACCCAAACTTAACCAGCAGCTCTCCATGATGAAGATTTTAATAACATTTAACCATGGTTTTTGTTAGTCCTTTGACTAATCACATCATGATGTATGTGGTGTGGTGGTCTTGGTTTTGTTTGCCCTCAAGACACAAGAATGCTTTTTATTGCTGCCCCAGTAACCAGTCCAAAGTACAGCAAGCAGCTTTACACTTGAAAAACTGTAGCACCCTTTCAGGAAATATCTGCGGCGCCTCAGATTTTTTCAGTCTGCTCACACATTCAGAACCCCGGACAAGCAGCTTAAGATCTGAATGAGATTGTTCACCAGATGAGTTGGTGCAGCATATTAATTTGCTAGTGCTTCTAAATGCCTGCAGTGTTACAAGAGCCTGCAATGGCACTAAAATACCAGGAGCTTTGTCGGCCCTAAACTCCTTAAAAGAGAGTTTTAAATTCTTGTCTGCTTGCCGTAGCCTTACCAGCTTTATAAAGAATTTGGAGAACTGTATTTCACAAAGGTTGTGCGTCCTGGGCTTAGGAAAGTTAGTAAGAGCTTTTCCTGGTAGTATTAATTGTCTTGGAGCCTGATTGTGCTCTAGGTTTTACTGTATAGCTGATTATATGAGCCTCCTATTAGTGCCTTTATCTAGATGCCAATGGATAGGTTTATTGCATGGTTTTATGCATAGGATTTATGCTGAAAAAATATTTGCTTTTGCAGTTAGGTAAACTAACATAATGTGGTTTTAATGAGGCTGCATGCAGTCAATATGATTTTATGTGTATTTTCAGTTTCATTTTAAGTTAATATTTAAATGCCAGAGTAGAACTGATATGACATGAAACCATTTTTCTTTTTTTGTCTTTGTCTAGTGAGCCAACACCCTATTCCCTCAAAACCAATATTCTGCCTGGCTTTTGGAGAGGGATATGGATTGTCGTTGAAAGCTACAAAGAGTTTAAAACTTTAGAAGTCAATTTTCAAGGTCTTGAAGTAGATGATTTTAGTTAGAGGATGAACCCAAGTATTTTAGTGAAAGCTAAAAAATCCAGTGTTCCATGCTGTCCCTTGTTTCACTGTTCCTGGATTTAGGCAAATATGTAGTTCTAAAAGATGGGGTGAGCAGAGGCAAGTGGTCAGACTGGTGTGACCCAAGTGTGGTTTTTAATTTTGGCTCCAATAAGCACCGCTTTAAATTGAGTAGTGATTTTCTTCACAACTGTGTCTGAAAACTGTATTAATAGGAGACTGTTTACTGATGTAATTCCTATTAGGATTGTAAAGATATTTCTTCAAGTACAGAGAAGGCTTGAAATCTATATCATGGTATCATCAGTGTTATAGCATGAGTTATAAAATATTCACATGTGTTTTTAGAACCTAAGGAAATGAGATTGTTGTCACAAGAAAACTGGATTACCCCTTTTGCTCAGCTAGACTCGCCTATCCAGCTTAGGAGCAGAATATGCTTGCTGAGGGAAGCAGTCCTTACTTAAAGGATCAAAGGATGTTGCTCTTTTAGCTCAGGATGGCAAAATGTCATTTATTCCTAATGCTTAGATTTCCAAGCCGTATTGGTTAAAAGAGACTGTAATTGTTGATTTATTTCCATAAAATATTCTGACTGTTTTTCTTTGAGAGGCCGGAGGCTGTGTAGGGAGCCAGACCAAAAGGTTTGGACAGTCTGTAGCTGCCCTACTTTCTAGAAACTGTAATTTTAGGTTATCTTGGCTGGCACAGTATGGTCAGCACAGTGAACTTGAGCTTTGTCTGCTGGGGCTTGGAGTGTGGCCGTCCTGCAGCATCCTTGTGGCATAGCCAGCAAACCGCCGAGCCTCGCTCGCCGTGATGTGGTTCCCTACGTGTCTCTGATTTCTGTGAGCTGGTCCCAGTTCTGGATCTGTTGGAGTAAAGACAGCACTTAGCACAACGAGGCTGCTGTTAGACCTGGGGAGTCTGCTGCTGCTGCAACGTGCTTTAAATGATCTCTGATCAGGTGCTCGGGCACTTAAAATTGGTGGATGGTAGAGACAATTGTGCTGTAAACTCCAGTTCTGCACGTATCACGAGTGTCATTAATGGGGTAGGGAGCTCTGATTTCTTGCATTTTATGAGGCTGGGTGACGCATGGTCTCTTTATTCTTCTTGTGTGAGTGTTTGTTTCATGTGATGGAGTTAAATTCACCTCTTTCTCTTCAGATTCTTGCAATTGTCATATGTCCTGTGGAGAATGTCGAGTATCCCCGAGTGAGCAGCCCGGATGACTCCATCGCATTCCCAGGCGTGTTGTGCTGCTCTATTGACTCTGCAAACCTGAAATGTGTGTGGGAGAACTTTCTCTTGTAGTCCAGCATGTAATTTAATTGATGTTTGTTTGGTAATTTGCCTCAGATTAAATTATTCATTGTCACCACTGAACAAAGCTTTGTATGCTTCTGGTGGGTCAGCATTTTGCACAATATTTCCCCTTTCTTATTCCACCTACTTTGATGCATTCATTTAGTTTTGCTGCAGTCTTAGTGCTGAGAGAGGCTTCTGTTGGGAGAAGGGGGAGACCCAGTGGAGTTTGAGAGGCTTTATACAGTGATTATTCGGTTAAGGGAAATGCGATTACTTTTCCTCAGACTTAAACTTTGATGTAACACAAGTTCACATTATAATTAATGGGAGTTGTTACCTGAGGATAAACTTCATAGAAAAGGCATAGAAGTGAGCATGTGAGAATAGGAAGATATGCTCTCTTCCTCCAAAGGATAAGAGACTGAAGTAATTGGAGAATTATTATCAATAGCAATTCATGCTTTCATGCACAGGTGGATGTTTCTGATCCTTAGCAAGATGTGTCACTGGTACAGTTGCCACATTAGTTTTGGTCTGACCATATTTTAGCTTGGTAATTCTATGGCCGTACAGGTGGTGATGTCTTTTGTAGAGGAGGAGAAGCATGGCAAGGATCAGCTTAAAGTCTGAATATTTTATGCAAGTGGGATCAGACTGAAACAATATTTTTGTCAAAATTGAGATAAATGGCCCGACTCTAGGACATTGCAGAGTGCAGCTGAGATTAAGCTCTTCTCTGAAGTGTTTATCAGTGAAAAATGGAGAGGAGAAAGGTATTGGATAAAAGGAAAATATGTGACAGGATGTTAGAGGACTGTCTTGGTTGCCATTTTTACAGCTATAGCAAGGGCCAGGTCTTATCGTAATAAAAAAGCTGCATGAGAAACCCTAATAGATGGATTTAAGGCATAGAGGCTCTACAGCTTCCTTTTGGCTCTTTGCTTATATTATATTTCTGGCCTAGTTTCAGAATTTATCCTTTTTTTGCCAGTGTAGCTTGACTCCACTCCACAGAGTGGAGTGTATGAATAGATAATTCTGAATGATGAAATGCACTTTGAACAGAGTTTGTTAACATATTTTGAAGTGACCAACTTTGTTGTTTGCAAACATTTTAAATGTTATGCACTCTGACGTTGTTGTTCTATCCATTGCATTAGATTTCTCAGTTCCATATATCTCTGATAATCTTCCTGTTCTGGAAACTTCACTATTTCTTGGATCAGAGTGGAAGCACCTAATCTAATTTCTGGGTTAAAAATGGAATGCAATGGCAGATAGAAACACTTCAGGCGTAGCAGTAATCTTATTTGGTCTTGAGTATGAAGTGGCTCTTGAAAAATCTAGGATTGTATTTGTCATGTCATGGTATTTAAGGTATTAAATGCTTTTTGAACCCCATCTACAAAGAAGTTTTTCAGCAGTTTGTTCCATTAAATTTGGAAATGAGAGGAGGGAACAGTCAGTTCAGACCTTCACTTTTCTTTTGAACTTTAGGGAAGGGTTTGGAACACTCTGAAGTGGGGGGATTTATTTTTTTAACCCTAGTTATTGCCATTGCTCCAATGATTCCAGGAGGCAGCCACAAGCTAAGCAGATTTACTGATTTTTACAACATTTTTCTTTTCCAAGTGTCTGCATAAACATCCTGGAAAGACGTGGTGCCTGCACTGGGGTTTGGTCAGTTCTGGCTTCACAGCCAGGGGAGGAGGTGAAAAGGAGTGTCAGGGGTAAAGGCTGTTGTGTTTAGTGAATAAATACATCTTTGCATTAACATCTGTAGAAAAGAGCTTTGCACACATGCTCAGTTCTACATCCACCAGGGGATTTATTTAGTGGAGATTAGAAGTTTTGCTGTTGAGAATACCAGACATACCTGGTGAGACCTTTGCTTATTTTTTAACTGTTATCTTTTTGGGCTAATTTTGATAGAGTGAGATCAAGGACTCTTACTTGCAAAGTGCAGCAACGTCACTGATTGTTTTTAAGTGGTTATATTAAAAAAAAATCAAATTAATCCCCCCCAAACCCTTTCCTAAACTTCAACTGTGTGCTCAGAGCTGAATCATATTCAAAAAGGTTTGATACTAATGAAAAAAATTTGACTTTGAGGATGCAAAGAACAACTTTGGATATCCTACACGACGAAGCCAGTATGGCATTGGTTTGCAATGAAGTTGGACAAAAAGCTAATTTCCCCAAAAAACATTCCCACAGACTGCCACAGTTTGAAGTATTGTTCTTGTGGATGAGGTTTTGCTATTGTGATTCAGTATGGTTTTGGATAAGAGTGCAGAACTGCCTTTTTTGTGTGTGTTCTTTTAAATGGATCAGCAGGCTCGTTTGGCTTTCTATTGTAGTTATCTATGCCATGCAATAAGCAGGAAAACTCTCTGGCTCATTTTTAATAATCAGTACACAGCTGCCCAAAGGGGAAACCGTGGGCAAGAGCTCTTGTTGATCTTTGTTTTAACAGCTGGTATTATTAAGGGAGAGCTTTGCAGACTGGGAAAAAAAGAAAGAGGATGAAAATCAGTCAACAGTTAATCCAAGATGTGGCCAGACAGCAAAAGATTTACTGGGAATTAGTTCTAAAACTGCATTTGTTCAAATAATTTCAGAAGAAACGAATGGGTGTGTATTAAATCAGGGAAGTGGGATGGTGCTGGGGAACGGTGAAAAGTTGCAACATTTGTCAACTGAAAAACCTTCCTGGAACAACAGCAGCATATATTTAGCATTGTTACCATGCTGCAACTCCTGGGGGAGGCAGCTTGGGTCTGGAGCTCTGCTGCAGCTCATGATTTATACCCTCCCAGCAGCAGAGCCCCACAAACCAGGAGGATCTGCTCATTTTCAAAGCTCTTGTTTATAATGCACGGAACAGTGAATCCCTGTGGGTCCTTGCAGCTTTCAGGCTGCAGCTCTGGATAGTGTCAGCAAAGACCAAATCTTTATCCCATTCCTGTTACCCCGGGATGAGCAGAAGGAGGAGGTTAGCACTGCTTTGTTTTGTTTCTTTGGTTTTTGTTTCTTTTTTTTTAATGAGTTTTGTGGGTATAATTAATGCTAATGGTAGAGATGCATCATCTCTCTGGCCCCAGCAGATTTTAGTAGTTATGAGCCTTTGCTGAGCTAATGAGTCTGGATTTTAAAGTCTAGATTCTGCTGTTTATCCTCATACCTAGTACAAATAAGTTCACTTAAATCAGTTGAATTGCACTAGAATCACCAAAAGAAGCAGCATGTGCACGTTTGTCTTCAATTTAAATAGCTGAACAAGTGCATAAAAAGGTTGAAATGCGCTCAGTCCTTCAATAAAAATAGTCCAACCTTACATCTGGCATTGGTTGAAGTTTCTCTCTTATTATCTTGTTCTTTAAGAGCTTTCTTACATCCTGGGTTGTAATTTGCACATTATAATGTATTTTGAAACAAAACTGTGTCTTGTTCTAGGGTTTCTTAAGTGTGTTTTATAAGCAGAATTGTAGGTTTGAAAAGAAATGTTCCTTTCTGAATGGGCTGCTCGTGACAGATGGTTCTCATTGTGGCAAAGCCATGCAGTGCCTCAAACCTCAAAGTGTATAAATTTATTTGAAGGAAACGAATCGCTGCTGCATCATGGCCATCTATGAGAAGTGTCCTTGGACATTGCAAACGGTGATTTTTGAGCCTTGCCTTTTCCTTATTCAAAGAGAACTATAAAATTCATTCTCAAGAGCATGAAGCTGTGACACCTCTAAGAAGCCCATTTCCTCTTTCAAGGGATGCAACACTATCTTTAGAAGGACCTCCCACTGATAGCAGCAGGTGATGCCTCAGTATGGCCTTTTCAGGTAACTTTGAATAAAACCAAAATAGCGCCTAGATAATGCTCCATGCTGGATGTACTTCTGTCCATGCTGTCCAGGACATGTAACCTACATATTTTTCCATCAAAAACTCCCTTGTTCCAAGAAAACAAAGGATAGTCTTATTTGTCCCTCACTATCCAGTACTTGGCTCAATTGCTGTTTCTCTTAATCACCTGTTGCTCATCAGCTCTGCCCTGCTGCAGCTGAGCTGATCACATCCTCCTGCCTTCCCCCTCCCCAGAATTAATCACTCGTCTCTGTTATCTTGCCTCTTTCAGCATCTCTCTGAGCTGCTGAGCTACCAACAACCACATCCTCTCTCGGATGGAACATCCTCTCTCTCACCTTCCTTCCTGGCTGCTGTGTTAGCACAGTTACTTGCGCTGTTGCTATGGAGAGACTACAAGTTCTGCTTCACCACATCCTTTGCAGGATACAACAGGTGTAGGGGGAGGAGGAGGCTTGGTTTGACACCAGGATGGCAGAGGTGGAGGGTTTGGGCTCTGGTGGGGAAGGCTCTTTGCTGTAGTGGTAAGAGCAGCCCTTGGGGGCAAGACCAGGAGGTTTCTTGCAGGATCACCTGCTCCCGGAGCTCCACTGCTTCAGTGGCCTCTGACTCAGAGCCTTCTGGCTGCTGCAAAGTCTTCACAGTTTAAGCTGTCAGCAGAGAGAACGAGACATTGAGACACTGAGAGCGTGTGTGTGAATGCATTGGCAGTCGATGACATCGGTTGTACTCACACCGGGAAGCTTCTCCCTGGGAACCACGTGCTGGGTTTTGCAAGGCTTCCGTAATAGGTGTTAAAGTGGGTCACCGCGGCGGGAGTGTGGCTGTACTCCCAGTGACCTCTCCAGCAGGCAGAGGTGTCCTCTTGCCGACCTGTTGCTCTGTGCTGCTGCCCAGGGAGCTGCTCCCCTTCCCAGCCCCGCTTTGGGAGCTTGGTGTTGGCTTTGCTGCTGTTTGCTGCCGTGGGCTCTGTAACCCAGTGCTGCGTTTTAGTTTGGTGTTGGGCACCTTCTCTACAAGGAGGTTTAACCTTCTCGACTACAAAGCTCACCCTTTTCATTAGTGGAGGATGTACCTGTGCAGCTCTGCTGAAGGTGGATCTTTTCATGAGGTGTTGCAATCAAATTGGTTCCCTGTCAACCCTGACGATCTGGTTGTACTCCCAGGACTGGCCTTGCCTCAGAGCAGCTGGAATATTCATGTTGTTCTCCAGGTGCTGGCCTTTGTGCCAGCTGCTCATGGCTTTTCTCATTGCTTCTTGTTTAAGTCAGGTTTTCATCCAAGTAGGGTTAAGGTATGGCCAAAACCTGCCTGTAGGACAGCACCTTGTCTTAATTAGCAGGAGGGGTCACTCTTGAATTTGTGGAAGGTGGTTTTTGGGGTGGGGATGAGTCTAGTTGGTCTCAGAAGCAATTACAGGGCTGTACAAAGGGCCTTGCTATTATACTGGGGCAATGTTATTTTCTATCCAAATTAAAACTGGCGTAAATACTAGAACTTATTTTGCTTTCCAGCTTCAGCAAAATGCTGACATGGGTAAGCATTTCAAGGCTGAAACGTGGCCCAGAAACTGCTTTATTCATAATGTCTATTGAAATAGGTATGACAATTAGAGGTGAGTTTATCTAGCAACATAAAAGGTATTTCAACCTAAAACATAGTCTGCTTCCACTCTTGCTTTTTGTCAATTCCCCTTCACACAGGTTTGAAATACACTCTGTTTTCTAATGATGCAGCAAGGAATCTAATGTTTGTTTCTGTGTTTTCTTAGCTAGATCAAGTTCCCAGGTGAACAGAAGAGATAGAATAGCTAACCTTGAGGGCTTTATGGAAAAATTTGTTATGGGAATGGCAATGAAAGGAAGATGAAGATGGGCAAGTAAGATGGCTTTTTTCTCTGGGCTATTTATTATTCAGCTCAAGCAGAAATCATGCCTGTTTAGGCATCCTGGTGAAAGGTCAGGAAGAATTTATTTGATACATGAAGGGTAAAATGAAATTAAGCATGTGTGGCTGAAGAGGTGATCTGCATGACAAGTGCATGTGATCATAAATACTTTGTTAACAAGAAACGGATGTGTGGGGGAATGGAAGGGTTCACTCAGAAAACAACCAGTGAAGCCACAGCATCATCTGAGTATAAACCAGGCAGAGATGGTCTCTCTGCCCCATCCATATGTGCTCCATGATGCTGTGAGTGCTTCTTGTCTCTGCTGCAGGAAGGGGAAGGTTGGTGTCCTGTGTTCCATATATAATCAGGGATGTTTGTTTAGTGTCATTAACTGAGGGTTTCACTGACTGTTGCTGACAGGTTTTGTGTGGGATGTTGATTCTCATCAGTAGTGGCTGAGTCAACAGATGCTGAATTGCTTTGGTATTTTCTACTCATCTCTGTTTTCTGGAAGGCTCTTACAGTGGTAGCCTGTATTTTATGCATTTTCTTTCATTATTAATTTGCCTGGAGACTGTTAACATTTGCATATAGCTTTATTGTAGGTCTCCGAGGATCTGTGATCTGAATTCCCGTGTATTCTGCCAGCACTGTAGTGCCATATGGGACTCAGCCGAGCCTGTGAAGGGCTCATCATCTCGTTAATTATTTTTATAATTTGAAGTTGTTAAACCGTGGACTCTAAAAAAGTAATTTAGAATTTGAACACTGTAATGTATTCTTGATCTTCACTTTAATTCCTTTTTGCCTATGAAAGTGAATGAGAGCGTTTAAAGCAAAACGGGAAGTGGGAGGAGAAAGTATCACCAGAGGTGAAAATTAGCTATTAATTCCTCTATTCCTATTTTTGTTATTAAGGACAGTATGTAAACAAATAATTTAGTGAGGAAGCAGAATCAAACTCACTGGGGAATGAGGTAGTAGAAAGTCTTCAAATACTCTTTACGTTCAAGAATCCTGGGTCTTTTTTTGTGTTGCTATATTAGAAGGAGGAGTGTGCTAAATATGAAGGCTTTTCATTTGTTATTAGTATCTGAATTTTCAGCATAGTCTTTCTTCATTACTTGTTTCTGTGTTAGCATTCTTATTTTCACGCTTCTGCACTGTCACCTGTGAAAGCAGCAGAAAGGATGACAGTGACAGTTCAGCCTGGATACTGCTACAGTGAGCACTGCCAGCTCAGTCTACTCTGGGCAGGTTTGACAGGGAGATTTAAATTGCAGAATTAACTGGTAAATTCTCCTAGAATCTAATGTTCTGTTCACGGTTGAATCTGAGTATAAACCCCAGTTGTTATGGCCTGGCTGTGTGGTGGAGCTGGGCAGGGTGAGCCTGGCTGGCTGCAGAGAGACCGAGGCTGCAGATCAAGAGAAAACTGAGGAGATCCCCTTTATTTCAGTCGATGTTAAGGCTGAAGCCCATTGGTGGCAAATGAAGGTCCATCATTGGATCTGAACACTGTGTGTTGAACTATTTCGCAATAGAAGGAAGCCTTGTAGAAAGAGGAAGGAATATCTCACCGAGCTGATCTTTGAAGACCTCGTGAATGAGACTTTATTGCTCAATAATTGGTTGTACTCCACGTTATATGGCTGAGAAATGGGAAGAAGGCTTTTCTTTTGGTTTTTTTTCTTAATGGCTAACTTTCCTCTTCCCAAAATACTTCGCATAGCTGGGGAATGTGACTTCAGGAGGGCAGTTGAGAAGTGAAGGGGATTTGACAGCTTAAAGTAACCGTTCAAATGAAGCGAAGCAAATGGGTAGCACTATTTCCATTTTAAGCATTGTCAGGGTAACAAGCATGCAGCCGAATTTCAGAAAGAATGCATGGATGGGAGGTTATTTGGGCAGCAGTAAAAGCACCAGGAGAGAATTAATGGAAACAGAAATGAAGTTAGAAAATTAATTTAGAAACACGCTTTGCCTCAGGGTTAAAATATTCAAAGCATTCTGGGTACTTGGATGTCAAATTCCTGTTCAAGTTAATGACTAAAGTTCTACTTCCCTTTTTTGAGCTCTGATTTTTGTGTGCATGCTCAAGAACATTTTAAGCTCTGAACAGTTTGTTTTAAGCAGCAGAGGCTCTGCTTTCCCACTTGTGTGGGTCAGGTGGGTCAGCTCCTGTATTCCAGCTCCTCCATCACCTGGGGAAGTGTTTGTAGTGGCACATGTTGCTGGCTTTGGGAAGCAGGTGGAATCTGACGAAGGGGGGTAAGTCACAGTTACACGAGTAGTTTAATTACATGCACATTGTGACGGTCAATTAGAAGTCTGTTCTTTTTAGTAAGCTGATACCACAATAAACATAGGCACTTGAAACTGGGAGAAGACGAGCTTTGGCAGGTTGGAAGGACATAGTAACATGAAGGCTGTGGTGGGAGCCTACCGTGATAGACAAGTGACTGTCAGTGCAGTATTTCTGCTCAAGGAACGTTCTTAGGTGTGAACCAGTCTCTGAGCCAGAGGAAAGTAGTGAATTCTTCTAGAAAATGTTTTGGTGTTTCTTTTTCAGAGAAAACACGTTGTGGTGTGACCTTTTGTTTCTCCCTCACTGTGGTCGAGTGGGAGCGTTCTTACTGAACATTGCATCATATTTCTTGCCTTGTTTTCTTGAATGCTAAAGCCCTGTGGAGTTTATTGTTTCCTAATATTCTCCCTGACTGGAAGGGTGAGGATGCTGCAAAAACGAACAGAGGAGAGTCTGTATATTGAAACTGAAAGCTGAAACAGCAGCTTATGGGGCACCTGAGCCTTCTTGCAGCTGATAACTGAACCCGCAGAGCTGCAGTGGCACAGTTCACCTGCTAAACCATCACTGCCAGGGCTGGTGCACTTTGGGCTTGAAAACATGTGCTGTTCTCATTAGACTGCAGAATAACTGAGGGGTTTTTTTAACTCTTGATTCCATCTGATAATGCATTTTTTTAATGAACTTTGAGAAAAGTAAATCAATTTCTAAAAAGTGTTTTCAATATTGATTATTTGAAGGTGTGGTATTGTTGTTAACTGCTCTCAAAAATCTCTTTTTCAGAGGTCTTATTTTGCATTGATTACAGGTATCCCTGGACTTTGGGATTCCGTGAATTGAAGGTTATGCTGTATGATCAACTCATTTTGTGTCCTCTGTTATCCCTTAGATTCACTAACTCAGAGGCTTTGCCTACCTTCAGTGTCCTTCCAGATCCAAGGAACAAGGAGGACAATCTGTGTCGTGCTGCTCTGGCTGCACTGCCCTTCCTTTGGAATCTCATGCTCAGCCAGTGATGGTGTTGCCAATTTTACTGCCTTTTTTTCATCCTCAAGGCACTCAGCAAAGGGAAGGGACAATGGAATGCGTGACCCCGGTAACACACTGCTGTGGGGCGTTGGCTGCTGAGTGAAATGGCACTTGGGCCAATGCTGTTCCATGCCCAGAAAAGAACAGAAACTCTTGTCTTTAGCAAATCTGCAGAGAGCTAAACTTCCCCTTGCCTCTCTTCTCGATAGTGGAAGTCAGTGCTTGTACTTTTGAGATGGTTCTGCCTCGAGCTTGGCATGGGGCAAGTGCCTCATCTCACTTTATAAATAGAAATTCAGCATCTTCTCCCGGCTGATCTGTCCGACAGCTGCACCACCGTGTGCTCCTCTTACGTTGCTCCTCAGGGAGTTTTATTTCAACAAACTTGGCCTAGTGAGGCCTTAGAAACAGGCAGGTCCCTCTGTGGGATGCCAGCCCACGCTGAGGCAGCTACCTGGAGCCATTTCTGGGTTTTTATTCAAACCCTGATCTAAATGATGCTCTGAGAATTGATTCAGGGTGGGTTGATGGTGGGAGGTTTGGACAAGCCACCACCAGGGTTGCCTTTACAGGGTGAACCTGCTCTATCTTGAAATCTGGATTACCTTGAAGGGCAAGATCTTGAAAGGCATTCTTTCCTCTGGGAAACCTTGACCTTTCCTCTTTGGATGGGGTCACAATAGGATAATAAGCTAGTTTCTTGGTACAAATATGATCTATCTGATAAAGGTGGTTAAATTTGCTTACGGGGATTAGGGAGTGAATTTCCCTGCCTGAGATTTCCCTTCTCTAAATCAGGAGTGTGTGAATCCACGTAAACTTGTGACTAATGGACTTCCCCATGAAGTATTTATTTTATATGCATGTGCTTATGTTAAATAATGTAAATTGTGGAAGAGTAGGGTGTGGGAGAGCTAGAAGACCTCTTTATCAGAAACCTCAAAAAGGCCATGTTTGCACTGCTCTCCTGACTCCAGCATAATCCCAGAGAAGGAGAGGTTGTATGTTTGAAGCAGAGCAGAAGGTGCTTCTCTGTGCTGGCATCAGACTCCAGGCTGAGCTGAGCCCTCTGGCAGGAGGAGCACCATTATGTTACCCCTGATCTTGCCTTCTCCCCAGCTGTGCAACTGTCTGAAATTGAGATTTGTATATATGCAAATATGTGCATTCTTAGCCTGCATATTCCGTTTCTGCAGAATACACGTCCTCTTTCTGAGTGACTGATGCTACACTGGTTCAAGGGTGATTTATATTGCTGGAAGTCAGGCTTTTATTCTGTGTAGTTTGAATTTTTTTATTTCAGTGGCCCTTAACCACTTTCTCATAGTTCCTGGAGCACATAGAAGTTCTTTACTATTTTTGTAATCTTATACTATTACCCTTTTGCTGTTCTGCCCCCAGTGCCTCTTTGATTGACGAAAACTGACATAAGCTGAAGCCTAGTCTGGTTTGGCTGACTTGGTTTGAAATAGTACCTGGTGCTAAACCAGGGCACAAAAGCAATGCAGAAAACCCTGTGTGCCCTGTTCCAGGTGTCTTACCTGCTGGTTTAATTTGCTTCTTGATGGTGTTTTGCAAATTTAGTCTTCTTAACATGGGTCCTATTTCTCCCCTTCAAATTACAGTTAAGCAGTTTTATTAGCAGATTTATTTTCTCTGTTAGCTGCTGTGTACATGACAGTGTTCAACGCTGGCAGAGTCCTTCCAGCCGCCAGTGTAACTCTCTGTCACAGCCAGCTGTGCTACAGAAAAGTGGTATTTGATAAAAGCAACATATTCACAAACCAGGCTTTGTTGTAGCTTTCAGTTATTTTTCTGCTCTGTGTCTAGAGGGGAGTGGGCTTGTCTGGCTTTTTTATCTCAGTGATAGCTCTGCAAACTGAGTCACAAGGCCAAATCTTTTGCAGAGAAGCATCACTTGTGTCACGATCTTTGGTAGTGGCAGCTCAGCATCCGACCCAAACCCAGTGCTGTGTGTAGTTTCTTGGAAAACATGGTAAATCTACTTTTGTAGATGGTACAAACTTATTCTCTGTTTTCATTGTAAACCATAATGGAACCTGGTGGCAAATAAGTTAGACTGATATTAAAACCCTTGTTTATTTTACACTGGATGCCTGTCAGAATAAGTATTCAATGTATCACAGTTTAAAAATTGTATTTCAAGTATTGTAGAAACAGTAACTTCTGCAAAGCTCTGTGGAATGGATGATTGTGGAATTTGAGTGCTGTTGAAGTAACCAAATTTTGAAAAATAAGGTGATTATAATTGAAACCTGCAGATAGTAATAAACTGGCTTGGATAATTAATTTGGATTTAGAGTTGCTTAATTTCTCTTGGCATTTGCAAATCCCAAACTGACTTGTGGAATGTTCTTGATTTTATTGAAAACATGTGTGACTGTTTTTGAGGGCAACAATATTTGAAGAACAAAGTAGTATCTGTATATAAATGGAGGTGGACAAGAAAACTTTCAGAAAACATAGCTTATGTCATTTTTGGGGGCATTGTGTCATCTTTTTGTTTTAGAACAAAACAGACTACAGAGGAATTTAAGTCTGCTCTGTAAAAAGATTAACTGTTCTGAATAACATTTTAAATTCATAGCACTGACAAAGCTGGAGTCTAAATTTACAATTTTCATATGAAAATCAGAATTGTTAATGAGGAGTAGATCCCAAATTCATATAAAGAACCTCTATTAATTCTTCAGAGTAAAACAAAATACTGTCAAGAATATCTATTTCTTATCCTATGTCTAAGTATATTTTTATATTAGAAGGTGGTATTTAATGGAATTGCCAGTATTTCTGGAATGAAACTGATTCAGAAATGAGTAATGAAGAATGTTACTGAATTGGGCTCATGTTAAAAAACAGATTTTAAGAACCTGTTGATTAAGAACCTGTCTCATTATAAAAATATCTAACTGGTAATGGAAAATATTAACAACACTTTCTGTATGGCGATACTCCCTTTGTAAATTAATTTTAGTTGTCTCAGTGTTCAATGAGACTAAACTATTTTTTTTTTTTTTTGATTCATTGCAGGACCAGTTTGACAACTTAGAAAAACACACGCAGTGGGGTATTGATGTTCTGGAAAAGTACATCAAGTTTGTTAAAGAAAGAACAGAGATTGAACTCAGCTATGCAAAGCAGCTTAGGTAAGTTGATGTATAAAATTCTGGACTTTGAGTTGCATCTCTTCAGAGCCTGTAATCAACTCTAAGTTTGCTGTGTCAGTGGTGATTTTGTTTATAATAATGGCTTTTAGAAAATAGCTTTAATTTAGAGATTGGAAAGTAAAAGTTAATTTCAGATCCTGTTGTATTCTATCTGCTAGTAATCATATGTTTTGCAAAAAGAGAGGTTATTGAGGTGGCTGAGCAGCACACTGGGGCTTACTCATGGTTTATGCGTGATTAATGGCTCAGGCTTTGAGGACAGCATTGTAATGTTTTCCATGAAATTGGGGCTGCTCTGCACAAATGCTGAAGGGTTTAAGAATTCAACAGAATAATGATCATTTGTTAAGCGAAGTTTAGGTTTTCTTGTATTAAGACAGGCCCTTTTTGAACGTGCGTGGGGAGGAACTGCAGGTCAGAAAGTAGCCCCAGCCCCTGGCAATTTCTCCTATGTAGTTAATAAGGTTGCAGCCTGAGATTTGAATTACAGTTTTATAATCTTTTGAGGTGTCTCTTGATCAGAGCAGAGATCTTTGTGAATTAATCTCAAATAATTCCTGCTGGGTACTTTGTACATGTGCATGTCTGGTTTGAGAGTATGTGTGAACCAGACCCAGAAAACATCTTCCTTGAGGTCAGGTCCTGGGGAAGAGGTGCTGAGAACCCTCCCACAGGAGGAGGTATCACCTTGCTTTTCTCAGTAAGGTAGAAAAAATTGAGAAGCAATCAGGAGTTAGAAGGGAGTAAAGCACACAGGGGGTCCTGCTGCTGCCTGTGGGGCAACACTGTTGGCAGTCACTAGTGACCAGTGCTAAACTGGAAGTCCTGGAGTTAACTGGGAAGATGAGATCACGAATAGTTATTCCTATCCCCTCCAGTAAACTCAGCTTTTATTTGCGTGGTGATAATAAATCTGAGAACTCTTTCCATCTTCTCGTTTTAAAGAGATGAGATCTGAGGTTTCAGTTGATCTGTGTGTCTAAAACACAGTGTCTATTTAAAAAAAAAAAAAATCACCCAGAATTTGCTTGTGTTTGAATGGATTTGAGATGCACAATGGCCTGTGATTTATGAGGAGTTGTTTTAGATAAATCCCTGCCTTGATGGTTGTGTGCTCTCCCAGGGGAATGCCACGAGGGTTCCCCAGGGTTTTTGCTACAGACAAGCAGGAAATAGAAAATGACTCGTGCAGGAACAAATTGCTCACATCCTATGGAGAGGAGCAGAGATTGAATTACAGAGGCAAAATGAGCTGGAACAAAGAGAGTGGGACTGGACTGGGAAAGCCCAGCAGAGTATCGGTGTGAGCTGGCCTGTCTTAGGAACAATCCTGCACCAGACTCACTGGAGTATTCAGGATGACAAATTCCTGGTGTAAAGAGCTTAATTATTAAAATAAACACACAAACAAAGTGTAAACAAAAGTGAAAGATGGTTTTACCTGTGAATATGTAGAAACTATGAATTCCTGAGCTTTATTTCTTATTCTGTCCTAGACTTCCCAAAAAACCGTGGTCAATTTGTTTCTTGCCTCTCTGTATTTTTATGGTTTGAGGACAAATACATCTGTCCACGAGGAGCTCTTAAACACGGGGCTGCTTGGAGGCATCTAAGAAGTTAGAAGTATAAAATAAAAAAAACCAAAAATGTAGACTTGTCAAGTGTTGAGGTAAAACAGTGCTGGACATTAAAAGAGAAAAATAAATCATGCATCTGCTTTTATTTAATAAGTGTCCTTAAGCCTGGTGCAAACCTTTTTTGTACCACATCCATTTGGTGTAAAAGGGCTGCATCACATCACTGCATGTCATAACATGCAGAAAATACTATTAAAAAGGGACAGGTTAACTCAAGGTACTCCTGTGGCTGTAACTCAATTTTGTTTATACTGTAAGTAAAGCTGCTGAAATTTATTTCCTTCTCTGAAATTTGTATTTTCTGTTCCATCCCATCCCTGGGTTCCCTAACTAGTTATTATTCTCCTCTCTGACTATCTCCATCTCAGCCTGGTCATCTATTGAAGTTTAATTTGCTTCTATTTAAAAACATTTCTTTCCTTCCTCTTTATAATTCTGCAAATGTATATTTAATATTTTAGGTAAGACCTACATACCATTTACAATTAGCCCTGGTTTGAGAGTCCATTTCAGATCTGACATGATTATTTCCTTAATTGTCTTGCACTATATTTATTGAATGATTAGGCTAGGCTGGGAGGGATGTAGAAACTATGGCAGAATGCTTATTCCTGTATTTTAATTTCCATGGTGCATGGATGTGCTCCCGGTGCTGAGGTGGTGTGTCCTTGTCACTTCCCTTGCAGCACAATGCACTCAGAGCATCACAAAGGGTGACAAAACCCTTGCCTAATGTGATGATGGATAGATAGCCTCGAGGAAAATGTGTTGGAAAAAATGCTTCAGGTGTCAGGATAATCTGAGAATCAGAACCCCTGATGTCTGACATCTTTTTCTCACATTTGTCACCCAAGTTGGAATAAGGGAGCAGAGAAACAAGCTGGAAAGGCAGAAAAAATGATGCAGAGTGAAAGGCAAATAGAAACATTCATGGAGACGGGTGCTCAGGGTAGCACAGAATCTTTCCAGAGCTGGTGTTTTACTGCTGGTATTTATTATGTGTTAGTTCCCTCTCTAGTCACTGTTAGCAGTGAAGGTGTCACTGTCACTGCTTCGTGAGCTTGAACCTGGGCAGTGCTGGTGGTGACACTGCACCAGGACATGCTGAATTCCAGCAATATTTCTGGATTCGGTATCACTTGTGGGGGTTTTTGTGTGTAACTGGTTAAACCCCTACATCTGATTTTGGAAAAGGGGAAAAAAAAAAATCAAAGAACTTAAATATATAGACTCAATTTGTGTGTTGTGTAAATTGCACAGAAGATAATGAGGTGTTTAACCCGGATGCTAACGCTTAGTAAGTGGTTTTTGTCTGTGAAAGCAGTGGATGGGTTTTTGGTTTTTTTTTTTTTTTTTTTTTGCCTCAGCTCTGTAGCATTTCTGCAGCTTTAAAGATTCACAGGAAGCCAATTGCTGTGTGTGTCAGAATTAATTGGGCAGCGTGACAGTGCAGGGAGATGGAGTTTTGACTGTGTGAAAATGCCTTATTACTGTAGCCTTCTGTGCTAGTTTTCTTGTGGTTTTTCCTTTCCCCTTCAAGCAGGTGCATGGAAGGAGGCATTCCCATGGCGTACAAAGGGTGCTGTAAGATTGATTTTCATCACACAGAACAGTTTGCAGAACCCTTCCCATGCTGGTGTTTGGTGGAAGCTGCAGAACTAGAGAAGTTCACTTTTTCAGAGCATATTCTTGGAGAGAAGGCGCAGACTGAGAGGGAGATACTCATTTGGATCCCTTCCAGTTGAGATACTTAAATTTTGAGGAACACATGTTTGTCTGTGCAAATCTGCCAGCATTCTGGCTACTCCTCTGTTGGGGCAGATGCTCCTTAATTCCTCAAGGAGAACAAAAGGAATAAGAAATGTGAGATGAGAGGCCCTGCTCTCTCGGAGTGAGCAGTAAAACCAGCATCAGCAGGGAATGGGTTACACCTCTGCAAAAGCAGTTTCTTTACAGCTTGATGTATTCTGGGACGTCTCCAAAGAGTTTGGCATGGATAAGTTGATAAAACTCAGTCCTCCTTCGGACGATGATTCCATCAATACTCCTTGTGTGCTGTTCTTCATCACTGAAACAACCTAAACCTAAACCAAATGGCTTCCCTTTCACAATAGGGTGAGATGCTGCCAGAGGGAACAGAGTAATAGGGCTCAGTTCAGGACAGAGGAGCACTGAAAAAACCTTAAAATTGCTCAGTGAGATTGGTCAGCTCTGGGTGTGCACTTTTTGGAGGGTGTGCTGTGCTGTGCTGCAGTGCAATGTGCCTCGTGATGCTGATACCAGCCAGGTGCACTGAGGGGCAGGTGGGCAGCACACCTTCACAAATCCCTGGATTTGCTGCTGCTGAGGGGCTTGCGGGGCAAAGAACACCACACAAGCACTGCCAGATGTGCTCACAGCAAGGTTCAAGTTTCTTATTTAAGATACAATCACTCCAAGAGCATTTTGGTGTTTTAATATTAAATCAGGAGTTGGCTGGGGGATAATGAGATGCAATCATCTGTGCTAATTAGGATAATCAAATGTCACACTTCCCCCAGCATCAGTTGATACTCACAAAATGATCTCGCTTTTGCCATCTCAGTGCAGCTTCCCAGAGCTTTATGAAGGGTTTTTTTTGCCTTCTAATCATCCTGCTAAATGCAGGCAAACCTGCCTGGCCGAGAGTGTCATCTGCTGCTTCGGATCTCCCTTTCCTGGGGTGACTTGTACTCTAAAAGAACCTCTCCTCTAGATCAGGTGAAGGACATCTGTGCATCAGCAGAACCACAACCCAGGTGTATTGACTTCATGACCTTAATTTAGCAACTTCTTGGGTTCAGAATCTGCTACTTTGTTGTAGTTAGAAACTGGAGCACTGTGCAGCCCATTCTTTGAGTGTTACTAGAACATAATCAAAGCCTGATTATAGTCATGCTTCTGGAGAGGTGTCTGCTCACTGCAGATAAAAGCTCCAGCCTCACAGAATGTGTGTGCATGTAAAGATCATCAGTAAGCTCCAAAGGATATTTTAAACTTTAATTTTATATATCTGTATTTTTGATTGTAGGAATCTTTCAAAGAAATACCAACCCAAGAAGAACTCCAAAGAGGAGGAAGAATACAGGTATGTTCATGATCCACTGCTGGGTGAGCACGTGTTGATGGAGGAACAGCAAAATTTGGGTCATCGCCTAGGATTTGGCTTGTAAATGAAAGATGTTGAAGTCAAGTGTAAGAATATAGAAGTCACAGATGCAGAAACAGGCTTATGTGGTAGATACTAAGGAGTGGATTTGGCCTGTAACTACTCAGTTCCCTTATGTGGCAGTTTCTGGATGCCTGGGTTGGGGTTTTTGTTTCATTTTTTTTTTAATGTGCCTTAAAACCTTCAAGCCAGACTGATCCTGGCTCTTTGAAGTGAACGACCAAATTCATATCTCCTTTCAGCAGGAGCAGAAACAGTTATTAATTTTAGCATGAAACTCAAACGCTGTGTAAGTATTAAATTACTCAAAGAGGCTGACAACACAGATTAGTAACTTACAAAAGGGGTAATGTTCTAACACCACAGTGGCCCCTGCAGAGCAGGGTGGAGGATGAGGTTTGTACTCCCAGTATCCTGGGGCTTGCTGCTGTTGAAGGATGTGGCACAGCCTCACCTGTCTGCTTTTGATTCACCTGCTCAGACCTGTGTCCCCATGGCAGGGGATTGATGATGTGCTTGCAGGCAGCAACAGAGAGCTCAGCTCCTTCTCTGAGCAACATGGTCCAGGTGATGAGACACGAGTGATTAAGAACACTCCTGCCCTTGGGGAGAATAAAGATGTTCTTTAAGGAGAACTTTCTGGAAGATGAGCTTCCTAACAGACTCTAAACCAGAGCGAGAACCTTTCCCCTTAGAGCACCGTGACCCTGGAGTTTCTCAACGTCAGTGTTTTGTAATGCAGCTCTGAATGAAGGCATGGCAGGGGCTGACCCTCAGCCTGGTGTTTCAGGAGGCTGCTCTGCCTCTGGAGAGCCCAGCAGCAGCCTCAAACCCTTGACCTTGAAATTTGACATGTTTCAAAAGAGTTTGGGTATGGATCCAACTGGGTAATTATATTAATACAGATTTTTGGGTCAGCCCCCCAAGCTGCTGTATACAGCTACTCCAGTGGCTTGTATAACAGAGATAACAGCCTTTTTTGCTTGCTTTTTAATTTATTTTTAGTAACGTTGTTTGGGAATCAGTTATTTATGCCATTGTTTCCTGAGATATTGGTATTTACACAAGGAAGATTATGTTACCAGCACAGCGGCTGTTTTGGTCAGTACCCAGGATTAGGAATAAATCTGCCTTTGGATAGCTCTACCATAAATGGGTATTTTGAGTTTACCACAATGGGTTTTGACGCATCCTTCACTGCTGAAAAAGGATATTGGAGTTAAATGATTCTATGTGATGTGGCACAGAAGATCCTGTGTATCCTTTGCCCTTTATAAATACAGTGTTCACCTCAGTGTAGTTACTTCATGTCTCAAAACAATGTCTGGGGATTTGTCATGTGACCTTTGGGTGCCTCAGACGCTGCTTTGAGATAACCTGGCTAAAAATCAGCTTTTTCAGGCTCGTTGTCAGTCTCTAGTTCTGTGCCTTTTGTACCTTGGGATTTTTTTGCAACTGGGGTTTCTCTCATTTCACATCTTGACTGTGGATGTTTTTGCTTGTAAGGGATTATGTTTTTAGTCCCTTTTAGTTTTTTTGGTTTTTTTTTTGTTTTTTGTTTTACCTGTTTTTATTTTCTTCTGATGCCTTTTTCATCCCTACTTGTACCACTCCCTTCTATTTCCTCTGAATATCTCCATCTTTGCTTTGATTTTTCACCTCTAGGTGATATTATCAGTGCAGGCCACTACTAAATAATAATAATAATAATTTTTCAAGTATGTACTGGTGTCTTGCTGCTGGTTTCCAGCTGCCCAGCACAGCCAGCTGGGGCATTTAAATGCAGCTCTGTTGGCACTGGGCTGAATATACCAGTGACATAATCTGCTGTTTTGAAATTTGTGTGCACAGATGTTTGTTTCTTCCTTTCAATAATATATGGGAGATTATTTGATATGAAAAATAAACCTTGTGATGGAAAGTACTAAAAAATACGGGTTGACAATGATCACCTGGTTAGTAAACTCACTTTACTTGAAAGCTTTATAAACTACATCTGATTTAAATCAAATTTACACTGTGAAAAACTTTCTTTTCTAGGCTATGCTGGCCAAAATTTTGCTTGCTTAGACAGGATTTTGCCAGGTAGGACATACTGATGACTCTGTGCACTGAATTGTAGGACTTGAAAGAGTATAACTAGAAATGTTTGGTGAATAGAGATTAGAAAACTGAAGCCCCAGAGCTGTGCTGATAAAGAACCTGGCACTCTAAAGTGGTGATATTTTAAGAGCCAGTGTCAAACTGTCTAAACTGAGATAGATTTATCAGACGACTGTCCCTGTGTGGGACAGGCTTCCTTTGAAGAAATTCCTTCCAGTGAATCTGTGCTAATTCATACCCAGTCTCACATAGCAATGCTAAGTGCTTGAGGAGGATCCCACCTCCCTCTTTGGTGTGTCTGTCTGAAAAGAAAGGGACTAAAAGCATTTCTGTCCTTTGCAGGTACACATCAACTAGAGCCTTCCTAGCCACTTTAAATGAAATGAATGACTATGCTGGACAGCACGAGGTCATTTCAGAGAACATGACCTCTCTGATCACTGGAGAGTTAACACGCTACGTGCAGGAGCTGAAACAGGAGAGGAAATCGGTAATTGATCCTTTTTTACTTATTATTCACAATGAATTGCTATTTAAGACAGCTAATTAGTGGTAGTGGAGTTCAATGTTAAGTGAGATTTATTTGCAGTTAATAAACATGAGCTGTGCTAATGAACCAAGCATTAAAGAAGTGGGTTATGTGCCCTGGCCAAGTCGCTGAACCGCTTGAATCAAACGTTATAAAATCAGACAGCAATGCCTGCAGGAGAGTCCCTGCTAAATAAGGTCAGAGACCCATCTGTGCTTAAGGCTCTGTTAGCCAAAAGCTTGCTTAGAGGAGAGTCCAGCAGCACTGTGTAAAGCCTGAACTGAACAGAGGAACTGCAGTGCTGAGACTGATTGAGAGAATTATTTGGATTTTGATCCACATTTTTGTGCTTCTCAGCCAGATCTGGCCGACAGGGCTCTGTAAAAATGTTATTCTAATAAGAAATAGGGAGTTTGTCTTGTTTGGTGATGATGGAGAATGTGGTTTTCAACCTGTTGTCCTTCAAGACTGGTAGAATTAATAGCTTTATGTTAGTGCTGTATTTTAGCTGGTACTTTAGGGACCTATGGGCCTGCTACAGTGAATGTTCAAAGCTGATTAATTTGCACATCACCAACTCTGAAAATGGATAGCTGAGATGTGATTTCCTTCCTTGCCTTGAACCCTTTTATCTCCTGGATGTGTGAGTGTAGAAGAAGGATTCTAAGCACTACAAATACTCGTAGAGCAGGTAAAAAATGACTAAGCAAAGTGCAAAGGGAGCATCATGGATTTATATTTGATTTCCAAACTGTTGGGCTATTTTGGAAAGTTCAAAAATACTCCCGCAAAACTTACACATTTATAAATAGTCCCACTAAACACCAAACGTGTTGAGGTGCTGTGCAGGACCAGAGCCCTGGAAATCACTGCCTTTTCCTAAGTATAGCATTAGAGTGATAATTCTGTCAACAGAGGAAAAGAATATATAGACATACCTTTAATCTGCAGAATGGTGTGTAGTATTTCAGGGACAGCATGGAAGGATGTTTTACATATAGCTGTGATGAGAGTGTTTTCTCAGCCCCTCTGTGACCTTGTATCCAGTATGGATCTGTGCAAAAAGAGGAAAAAAAAAAAAAAAGGCAGCATTCTAGTGTGGCATTTTTCTGTCAGCTCTAATGTTTTTACCTATTTTTTCAGTTATATGGGCATATAAGGTGATTGGAATATCTATTAGGCAGTTTAGGTGCGATGGAAGAGCGCTTGCAATATTTCTTGTAAAGAATTTGAGCTGTTGGTTTTTTGTTTTGTTTGTAAACTTTTCTAGTAAGTATAGCTCATATTACTAACGGGTGAATGACAGGAAAATTACTTTAATATTGGTCTAGTGATAAGAACATGGGAACAGCAAAAAGCAACTGACAGTGCTTACCTGCTGTTGCTGATAATTACTGGCCTTTAACAGAAAACAGTTGTCAGTCACGGTTGTTTTGTTCTTGCAACATAAATAGAAGCTTATATGAATTAGGAATCCTTGTCTGGTTCCTGTAGATTTCTCATTTATGAGAAAATGGTGTTGAAAAGGAAACTGTTCCTGCCCTCAGGCGTTTTTCATACGCAGCCTCTCACTTGATCCTGTAAAAGCATCGATCCTGCTGAGATCTGCAGGAGGGGAGGGTGGTTGTTGTGCAAATATCACAGAGGGCTGCAGCTTTGGCAAAACCTTTTATGATATCAATTAATGAATGACTTGGTATTTCCAGAAATTTTGCTGGCAGAGTTCTCGTGCTCGCTGCTTGTTCTGCCATCAGCTGCTGTGCTGCAGGTCCAAAGAATCATTTGGATGAGCCACTCCTGGGGCTGGGTCCATGTGTAGGAATTGGGAGGCCCACATTCTTGTTAAGTGAGTCTTAAATGAAGTCATTCAGGTGTCCAAATACCTGTAAAATGGTACAAATTTCCAGTGCTTTCAGGATGGCTGTGGTAGATAAGCACCCTTGCTCTTTTGGTTGTACTTTTCCACCTGGAAGATGGAAATGATACACAGAGGTGTCATAACTATAAATGTGTGAAAGATGAACTCAAGTTCAGCAGAAAGTGGTCAGGCAAATCAGAATGAGGTTGGAAAGGACCTTTAGAGCTCATCCCATTCTCCCCCTGCCATGGGCAGGGACAACTTGACCAGACTGCTCCAAGCCCTGGCCAACCTGGCCTTGGACACTTCCAGGGATAGGGCAGCCAACAGCTTCTCTGGGCACCCTGTGCTGGGGCCTCAGCACCCTCCCAGGGAGGAATTTTTTCTAGTATCTCTAAATACAGCTGAATTTACAGCTTCTGTTTCCAAAGGAAACCCATTTGATGCACAAGAGTGTTTGCTGGAGTCACGGGCGATGAGCGTGGCTGGTGATCTTTAAACACGTGGGGGCTGGTGCCTGCCTGCTCTGCTGTGTTTTCATGCTCATTTAGCTCTATTGATTCAAGTGGAATTACACCAGCAGATGATCGGGATCACACAGTCATGAATCACTTCTTGGGTTTTCCTTGACAAGTGCAAGCCCCTGGCCTGTAAGCAGTGCAGAACTGATACTGTATCACGCTTTATGTTGGTTTTATGCTGGATAAAATTCATTTGTTATGCAATTTGTACATGTGTTGGGTTTGTTTAGCTCTCTGAAAAGTGTACGTGATGGCTGCCCATGTCATGTTTTTTCTATAGAAGGTAGTTGCTAGTGGTGAAAATAAGGAAAGAAGCAACTAATCAAAACCAGGCAGGACAAGTGTGCAGGTTGGACAAGCAGGATGACGTGTAAGTTTGGTTGGTGCTGTTGTTCAAAGGACAGATACCTCCTTTTTCCTCTGATCTGATTCAGAGCTTGGGAGAGTTCTGGGTTACCTTTACATTTTTTCAGATCATGTGCTTTGTTGCATGATGGCTTTTGACCATCAGAAAGTGTTTACAAAAAGTCAGGCAAAGACTCTTTGGGTGAAACTTGGATATCTTTAGCAACAAAGGTGAATCAATGACTATCATGTTACACATTCCTCTTCCATAGGATTACTCTCAATGTTGTCACTGTACCAAATGAGTTGTTTTGCCCTCACAGTCACTGAAGTCGGGCACACACCCTGCCTGCTTTTCACATAATGAGAGGGAGAACTCCTTGTGTTGTTTCAGTTCTTTCCAGCTGCCCAGTGAAGTGAAACTCTTTATAGTGCAGTTCCTCACTTGAACTTCTTGTAATCTCTTGATTGTAATGTGTCCATGCTCTCCCAGGAGAAATTCTTATCCTCAGGGTCCTTGTTAGCTGCTTAAAAGCTCAAATTTCAGTTCTGTGTTGTGTGAAGGGCATGGCCCATCCATCTTCCTCTTGAGGTTACTGAGGTTAGATGCCTGTGACTGAATTCCCCTTTGCTGTTGGAAGACGTCACCAAGTCACACAAATGAGGTGGGAATCATCTCTGAGTGGTTCAGGGAAGGAACTTGCTTCTGCAGTCATGCTTCGTGTCACCCCAATGTCACCAAAGCCTTACTTTGGGGTAACTCTTGAAGGTGTCAAGTTTGAGCTGGAGGCCCTGCAGTATTACAGAATTGGGTCTTAATCTTGTCCATCTTTGACAAAAGAAAAAGTGGTGATCCTGTCATGTCAAGAAGAGTGTTTGGACTTGACTTCATGAGCACTGACAAGTCATGCACTTGTAGGTTGGAAAGGTACCGAGCCAAGCATTGAGAACTTCTGTTTGTTGGCTTTTATTTTTCCCTTAACACTTCACAGGACATAGCTTGATTAATAGGTCTGACTGTGGCTGAGGAAACCCTTCAATTCTGTAATTTGGATAGAAATCTGAGAATTATTTCCTGGGGCCATTCTGAGTTAGATCTTTGGTCACAAACTAGGTCTGACTCACGGCCTCCTCTGGCAGCAGCTGCTCTGTGTAGCCATTGCTCATGGCAGCTTTTCTAAAAATGTATTTGGGAGTCATGAACTATCCCTCTTATTACTGCTGCTGCTCTCACCTCTACCTCCACCTCCCCTTGGGGCTGGACTAGCTCCATACAATCAAGTCAAGTAGAAGCCAAGAGCTTTGCTGCAGACTGAACTGGTGCAGCACTGGGATTCTGTGGTTGGGACAGAATTTACCTGATGTCAATACATTCCATTTTGTGTGGGGATAGAAGGGGAACAGCGAATGAATGAATCCTTATGGGTACCGTGGGGGCAAAACGGGTCTGGCTCTTTATGGTGGAGCATGTGCACCCTCCCTGTGTGCATTCATCCAGGGGGTGCCTGTCAGAGGGCTTTCTGTTTCTTGTAGGCTCTCAGGTGTTGATGAAAAGTAAATAATTGGAGGAATTCTGTCACGTTCACTCATTCTGAATAGTGCCCTGTTCTGCAAATAGTCCTGTGGTTTTCCAGAGGATTTCTCCCGGCGTGGAGCAGGCGTGAGGCAGGATGGCAGCACACGGCCCTGTCAGGAGCACAATGGATTTTTCCGTGTTGCATTTTGGATGTGCCTCAAGGTCTGTGTGTGTTTGGAGCACAGCTGTGCTCTGTGCTGCAGGGGCACAGAGAGACATTGCTGCCTTCCAGAGGTGACAAACCAATGGCCAAGCGAGGGGTGAGAAGAGGAAAAGAGTGACAGTGAAAGGAAGTCATTTGCCAAACTTCAGACTTCAGGTTGATGCAATTTAAACCAAGCTTTCCCCAACTCGTGTTTTGGGACTAACCCACTTCCAGCTCATTGCCCTGTGAATGGAGTGAAGGTCTGTTTTAATCTAAATATAAAGGTATTTATGAGAGATTATGTTGTGTTTGATAAATATACTGCACAACAGTCTTACTCTAAATATTCATTCTCTTTCTTGCAAGGTATTTCAGCTGTATTTTTTTAAGTTAAAGTGTACCAGTAGAGCATTAAGTAGTAATTATTAAAAAAATTTAAGAATGCAGAAAATTATTTAGGAAAGATCATAACAAATTCTGTGTGTTCTTATGGAGTGTTTGTTGGTTTTCACCAAATTACAGATTGTAAATGCAGTGAAGCTGTGTTAAATATTGGTGTGTTTTCGTGTAATTGTGCTCTGAAGGGCTGTTCCATGAGGGGAAAAAGCAAGTGCTTATTATGGAAGTTTCCAAAGCATTTTTGTGGGGAAAACTAATACTAATATCCCATCCAACTGAAAGGTATAATGTGACCTTCGGATTTAGCAGGGTTAAAGTTGAGACCAATATCTGAACTTAATATCCTGCTCTTCCCAGTTTTGAATGGGTACATTAAACTATGAAATGATAGTCCAAATAAATAAATTGGCTTCTGTTTACCACGTGAAGGATTCGAATTGGGAAAACAAAATCTGTTTACTAACAAATGTAGTTCCATTTTCTGTGAATTAGCCTGAATATTGCTCTGCAGAGCAAGATCCCTTTAGAGGGACATGATGAGAGATGCCTTCTATGAACAGTAACATTTCCTGCTCAGTGCATGACTGAGAGATGCCTCAGGGTGAGGGAGTTGAGCATTGGCCATGGATGTATTTTTCCCTTTGTGTTCTGCCTGTACAGCCACAGAGATTGGCCTGAAATGAAAGAGCAACAATAAAGCCGGATGAGTAGTGCGTATGTTAACTGTGGAGAATGGTGTTCATCCAAGCCTGTGGTACGTGTGGGCACGTTCAGCTGGCATTTTAGCTGACATTTAATATTTTATATATCTGATGCAGGTCTTGATACTCCCGTGTAGGTGAACGTGTGCATGAAGGTTATATGGAAACAGCTAAAAGTATTTCCTTGCCTCTTGAGGCATTAACTTGTACATCTTCTAGTTTTCGTAGTGCAAGTCTTACACAGGAATGTCACAGACCATTTGAAATGACATCTTTTAACCGTGGATCAGTGGAAGGGGAGCTTGGTGACAAGACTGGGAATGAGAAGAGGTGGAAGCTAGAGCAGGATGTTGCTTTAGTCCCACTGAAGGAAATAAAAGCACAAACAACTTTTCACACCATCATTTTTAGTAGTCATGTTGAATCTTGTTACAGCTCAGTAACAGTAGGGGCAGTTACTTCAGGTTGTCGTGTGCAGCTGAGCTGGAATTTGAAGCCTGGGAAGCTTTGGTCATAGTGCTTATTAAATGGAATTTCTTTGGAATGCACCACTCCAGGAGCAGATACTTCAATCAAATTAAAGTTCAACCTTGAACAGATATTTCTGTTCCAGGCTTGGCCAAGTTGATAAGTACATGTTAAGAATAATGTTCCTATGGATATTGTGAAGGAGAACAATGTTATGCCCCCATATTAAGTAGCTGATGAATATGTGTTAAAATTGTCATGAATTTCATGTCAACGTTCATAGGACTGTCTTATGCTACTTTTACTACGAGTGAGGGAGATAAGACCTCAAGAACATGTTGCTATTTTTGGAAACTAAGATTTCTTCGGAGAAGACTGTTTCCTGTCTTTGCAGCCAGGAAAAGAAAAACATTTGACAAGGCTTTTTGCAAATGTTGCTGAGAAAATCGAGGAAAAAATAATGTTCTCTTATTTCCGTCTCTGGTGTGCCTTAATCACTAGTCATTATTTTAGAAATCACTTGTAACAAAAATGGAGATAAGAGTTTGAATTGGAGGATGAAGTACTGTATTTATATTTATTATCAGTGTGAGCTGGGAGTACTTGGTACAGAAGCCAAAGGTAACTGTTTTGTCAGTCTGTTATATTATCTCATATGTAAATAGAAAAGAGAATGAAGCACCCTTGCCTTAGATACATTTTTTGAAAATTCTTGAAAAGGATGTTGTCAAATGAACCATATGCTATGCATATAAATTAAGATTATTTTTCTGATTATTTCTAATACAAACATAGATGTACAAGTTTAAGTTTAACCATGTAATAAACTCCCGTTTGCTTAAGAAAAACAAGGCTATCTTATTACAGCCTTTTTTTAAAAGGTTTCACAGGATCAGTTTAGACAAAGCCTAAGCAGCCGTGTTGTCATGCTGGTAATCTACATGTCTCAGGCAATTCTTTCATTTAAAACTGCCCAGGAACTCCTCAGCAAAATTATTGGAATGTGTTGTCCTTCATTAGATGCTTTTAGCAACATCTTTTCTCCTGCTCCTCTCAAAAGGTCAGGGGGAAAAAAGAGATAGGATGCATCTTCTAACAAGCTGCTGTTGTCTGCTGGGTGAGCTCTGGGGCTGTGTAAACCCTCGTGCATACCAAGGAAGTTTTGCAAAAATATCCCGCTGCTCTTAATTGTGGCAGCGTTGGCAGGAACAGGCTCTGCATTGTGGGTCCCTCGCTCGCTGCTCCCGGGGTTTTGATCAACACGGGTGAAATCTGAGCCCAACAAAAGTCAATGAGAGGTTTGTCTTTGATTGCACAGCAGCCAGGATTGCTCCCCAGCTGTTCCAGACACAGGCAGCATCCTCATGAGGAGAGCACACCGATCCCGACGGCTGCATTTGCAAAGGGAAAGGCTCATTCCTTGAGCTGGGAGCTTTTTGAGTATAACAAAAGCTTTTAAAAAGTTAAGTTAATCCATAGTCCTCACTCTGATAAACGTATCTCAAATTTTAACAACTGAATTTCGGAATTTCAGGAAGAATTTTTTCATGGAAAGGGTTGGAGTGGGCTGCCCAGGGAGGTGGTGGAGTCACCATCCTTGGAAGTGTTTAAGGAAAGACTGCACGTGGCACTCAGGTCTGGTTGAAAAGGTGGTGGCTGGTCACGGGTTGAACTCAATCTTGGAGCTCTTTTCCAAACTGATTCTGTGAACTCTCATGAGATCACCTAAAACCTGCATTATTGTGTTTATGCTGTGAGCTGGAATGGATGGAGTTGTCCAGTCAAAATATGGTTCTCATGGATTGTTCAGAGCACCCTGGGACACGCTGGGCTTTAACACAAGGAAAAAGGAGAGTTGTGGTCGCGTATGGTTTGAGTTTGAGCAATGCTGCTATGTTTTAAGCCATTTAATTGGTTTAATATTTCAATAAAATATTGTTCAGGGAAATCTTAAAGTTGGCACAGTGTTTGCCAGCCAAAGACTGCAAAGTATAGACTTCAAGGTGGTTGAGGGAGGTTGACTTAACAAACACTACTAAACCCATTTTACTGTGTTTTTAATGTGTGCTTTCAGTGCTGTGGATGTGGGTGAATAGTCTGGAGGAAATCGTGGCATGTGAGCCACCAACGCTGCTGCTAATGTCTCACTGGCACACTTGAAGTGTGATTTATTAATTGGAGATCTTCCTCATATTCTGAATGTTTTAAACAGCCTGATTTGGGGCATTAGTTTGGGGTGAAAAAAAAGCAATATTGTATCAATTACTCTAAATTCATCATTGTGTGCTGCTGAAATGTGTGTGACTGAGAATGGTAGTTTTCCACAGGATTTGTTATATTGCTTGTCGTGTTTCCATCTGCTGAATGTTCAGGTGTAGAAAAACCAATTATTTAATTTGTTCAAAGAAATTTATTTAATTTAGAACTTGTATCTTGAAACCTTATCAAGGAATAGTTGAGCTTAGAGTTATGTTTACTGGGTTTTTGGAGGAGGAGGAGGTGAAGGTAAAGGACATTTGCTGTTTAAGAGGATTGTAAAGGAAATGAGTTTGCAGAAGTTGAAGATAGTGCATGGTTTGAGGAAACTGGAGGCTTCCTGTATGACTTTAGGCAGATCACTAGGCCATAGTGCCTTGATTTTTCTTACCTATAAAATAGGGCCAGTGAAGAAATATAGATGATTGGAAGGTCCCACTTAGTTGCTGTATATAAAAATGAATTTTTGGAAGGCAGAAATTACCATTTGAGGGCAAAAGATTTGCAAAAGCAGAAGTGCCTTAGCTCTCACAACAAGGATATATCTGGGACAACACAGCAAGAATTGGGGGTTGTAAGTATATTTAGGAAATGGTTGAACTAAAAAAAGGCAGCATTGCACTGAACTCTTCAAGATGTGATGCAACTTTATTTATCACTACTTAATATTGCACTGTTTAATAGTCTTCAGCAGTGCCTGTTTTACTTCTCTGTGTTCCATTTGTACAAGAGTTTCTAAAAAAAAAAATAAAGTATCAAAATCTGAACTAGATGAGGTCACACTGCTTAGGCTCAGTACTTCCTGTATGTACTTCCAGAAGCTTGTGCAGTTTGTTTTACAGAGAAGGCAAATTTGGAAATAACAGGGATGCCTTGTTAAAATTACATTATTCAACTACAAAGGTTTAAAAATACACTCTCAGGGCAGCCCTGTTATCTGATAGGCTTTTGTTTCCAAGTTCATCCTTCAGCTCCTCTCTCCAATTGTTTTCTGTTAAATGAACCTGGCATGTTGTTTTCCTGAGGTTTATGGGTCATTGACAGTATTGGGTTTCACACAGGCCGGCTGCTCCCAAATCAGGTCCCTTCCTACCCTGGCCAAGTCGGAGCAAGCGAAGTGGGGAGCACACAGATGGGGGCTGGTGGAAGCAGGGAAGGCAACACAAAGACATTGGAGTCATTTTACTTCCAGCTTCTCTGTTAAGACTTCCATGAATTTCATGCTCATTAGCAAAATGCTGAAAAATGTAGTGTTAAGTTACAGTTGTTCCTTGGGATTGTTTTTGTTGCTCCTTGGGACTGTTTTCCTAAACTCTAATTACAAAAGCCTGAAACGAGGAGCCCCTGGCAGGGAAGAGGCAGCATCTGTCACACGCAGAGTTGAAAGGACATGGGGATCTACAAAAGGAACCAAAATCAACTTGGAGCCTTTCCCCGGCACCCAGCAGTTTCACAGTGATGTCAGGGGTTTGTTAATGTCGCGGTGTGGTGAGGCAGTGTTTGGAGAAGGTCCCTCCTGTCCCAGCAGCGCCAGGCTGTCACTGCCCCCCCTGCATGGCCCCGTGGCCACACGCGCTCCCTCCTCGGAGGGCAGGAGCAGAGCCAGAGCTGAGCATGGCACACGCCAGGATGGAGAGCATGTCTGACCCTGGGCCTCTCTTGTCTGCTTTAAGAATTCTCGTGTGGAGATAAGCACCATCCAGACACATAAAGCTACAGAATGTCCCCGTGATCAGTTCTAGGTGAGCATCCCTCCTTAGCAGACAGTGTTTGGGACTACAGGTAACAGCATCCAGAGCATCCAGCATAGCCTTGGTGTTGTTCTATTCTGTTCTTGCAGACAAGTTGAACATTACTGTGATTTTTAAGGCTAAATGAGCCTATTGGACATGGCATGGTAGAGAATTGCAGTTTTGGGGCTTTTTGCTGTCGTGTCTGATGGAGCCAGAATGGCAGCTCTGGAATGTCCCTCACTCCCCTGACACATGAAAATACCAGTTCCTGCAGTGGAAGATGCAGGAAATCAAGGACCTGCCAATTATAAAGTGCTTGCAGGCATATTTTTCTAACTATGGCATTTTGTAGCAGGTTAATGGTCTGGAGCATGAGCTTTTTTTGCCTCAACAAACCATAGGTATCACGTTCCTTAAGATTTGTCTAAAATCTGATTACACTTGAGCGTGAGAGCACATGAATTCTAGTGGGATTATCTGGCAATATCTGGCCTTTATTTTTCAAGTTTACTATGTGACACTATTCCTGTATTTGAGTAAAACTAATTGCCAGTAAATAACACAAAAGAAGGGCCTCTCTCTTCCTGTTTCAGTTTGCTTCGTTATTTATTTTACAGGGTGGTTTGTGGAGGGGAGTAACCTGTTGTAGCAGTCAGCTGGGTCTGCATTCACATTCCTGTCCAGAGCTGGGTCATTGACCTATGCAATGATCTGGAGGGAATTGCTTATCCTGGGAGAAAGCCAGGCATATGGGAGAACAGCTTGCCCAGAGAAGCTGTGGCCGCCCCATCCCTGGAAGTGTCCAAGGCTGGGTTGGATGGAGCTTGGAGCAACCTGGGATAGTGGGAGGTGTCCCTGCCCATGGCAGGGGGTTGGAACAAGGTGGTCTCTGAGGTCTCTCCCCACCCAAACCATTCTGTGATTCTACAGAGGGATAAAATCTAATTCATATTAGAGTATTTGATAAAGAGCATTGCGTAAGGGCTAGGAACTGTTATTTAAACCAACTACAATTAAGAGTCTTGCTCCAAAAAGCACGTCAGGAGAGGAGTTCCTTGTTGTTTAGCTGACATCTCAATCTAAAACTTCTGTTACACCTCACCCTGTGAACACACACTCACCCCCAGCGTGGGGGAGAGGAGGGATTCTGGAGGGATATAGGGCACCAAAAAGCTCTCGAGAGGGAGGAGCAGCTGGCCTTGCACACCCAGCCAGTAACTAGGAAGAAGAGGGCTTTTTTTGTTGAGTCTGAATGAAAATCAGGACAAACATCAGTTGTTAGAATGTGCCAACCAAGTGCATCTTGGTAAATTCATGTAGAGAGAAATTTTAATTTAGAGCTAGTGTTCAGTCTGTCACCAAAGAAATACTCGTCAGATAAAAGTGCTTCAGCTCTCATGATACGGGAAACCAATAATTATGAGATACAGTGAACAATACAAGGTAGAATTGCTAAAGGGATTAATTAGCCTTAGTCGAACTAACCACTATAATTGATGCAAATATCCATCTGCAGCCTGCTGAGACATTAGATAGTCATCACACACCTGCTCAATTCACCAGCCTTGCAGAACACAGCTGTCAGAATGATTTCTGGTTGGGCTCTTTCTTGAGCATACTTGACTGTTTGTTCTTTTGTTGTTCAAAATGTTTTCTTTCTCTTTTCTTTTTCTAAACAGCACTTCCATGATGGCAGAAAGGCTCAACAACACATTGAAACTTGCTGGAAACAACTTGAAGCAGTAAGTGGCAAATTCCTCAGATGTGACATTTAAGCAGTTTATATATTTTTTTCGAAGAGATGGTCCCAAATGTTTTATTTGGTGAAAGAAAGGTATATGGATAAAAGTTGTAGAAATGTGATTTTTAAAACTCTGCTGTCTTAAATGTACTCGTAGTCCTGAAAAAGTCTGTTTTAACAGAACATTTGGCTTCTGTGAGCTCTTTGTCTATCACGAGCAGCATTTCATTTGATATGACTTGAAAAGTGTGCTAAGCATTGCTGAAACTGCAGAGTCCCTAAGGGTCCTGTTCAGATATTCCACTGAAAGCTGAACAGCTTCATAATGTGTGAATAAATTGAACAGGACCATCTCTTGAGTGAGGTGCTGCTTCTCAAAAGTAAATACATTGGATTTGTCATTCGTGTGATGAATGAAAAGTGAGACTGTAAGTACAGGAGAGGACAGAAAGGGGCTATCAATAACCAAAAGTCCTACTTGCAAATTTATTAATCTTAGTAACTCCCTTGTTCATTTACAAAAGTGAAGAGGTTAAGTGTGGGAAGAGAGTGATTTCATCAACAAGAGTGGAAGGGATGCTAAAAGGGAAAAATACTGAAATATGAGCAGCCTGGATAATGGAACGAAAAATGTGCCTCTGGTAACTCCATTTTTTTGAAGTTCGTTAATATGGAAATGTATTCCAGTGTAAACAAGAGAGCCCTAAAATCCTTCAGTTGTTACAACAGATTGTTTTAGTGGCAGGCATGAATTTTAGATAGATTTTGGTATCTTTTGCTTTCTATAATGAAGGGTTCTGTTTTTTCTTTTCAGAGTAAAAGGCGGTTTGAGCGTGATTGCAAAGAAGCTGATCGAGCACAGCAGTATTTTGAGAAAATGGATGCTGACATCAATGTTACAAAAGCAGATGTTGAAAAGGTGAGCTGAGGGTGGAGAGTCTGTTTGTAAACATGGATGTGATAGGTTTACCTCCTCAATCCTACTCGTAAGATAAACCCTCTGAGCCTTAATGCCTTACTTGAGTCAGTCTGGAGGTTAATTAAAACCGGGGAGATCTCTGCAGAAATCTTTATTTATATAAAAAACTCTAAACAGATACAGTCAGGTATTTTTTAGTAGGTGATAGGGCTCTAAAGGAGTTCATGCAAGCTCAGTTTTAACTAACACCCCAGGTTCTATGACAGTCAGGCTTGTGAGGGCTGCCTGAGGGCTGCTTGCAGTTTCCACACATTTTAATTCCCTCTGTGATCCAGGTAGAACCAAATTTCCTGCCCTTTGAGCAGCACTTCAGAGATTTCCCAATGTCATTGGATGCAATGAAGTATTATCAGAATTGTTTTTCATAGTTGTAGGTTTAGAGCAGGACAGCTTTCCATGTGATGCAAAATCCTGGAATCCGTGCTTGTCACAGATGGCACAAGGCTTTTATTTTCATTTCTCAGTTGCTGACTGGTTGCAGAGTCATTTGTGGCTTTTTTACAATGATCCCCACTCAGTGAAGCTTTTGAACTAATGCTTAATTTTAAACATGCAGTCCTGTTTCAGCAGATCTGTCTGGAAATACTTTTTCTCTTTAGTTTGACTCAAAATTGGATGTGTGGAAGGATGCTTAAAGTTTAAATTTTACTGGTCCAAGTCCAGTACCTGTAACTTAAGGAAGCAATGAAGAGGAAGAAAATGTTTTAAATAGCTTCTGTTTTTGGAGTTATACATTTGCTCAGAAGATGCACTAATGTAGATCAGAAACACCACATTACGATGTGTAAGGATAGTTTTGTCCTCCTTGAGTTTGAGTCAGACAGGCACAAAATAGCCAGAACATTTGGAAAGGTTTATTTCTTGAAGGAAAAAAAAAAAGGCAACCAAAAGAGACAGGAAAAAGTAAAAGCTGAAGCTTTAAATATACCAAATGTTTTGTTGTGGGGACAGGAAAAGAACGTGAATTATAGGTAAGAAATCTTTCTAGTCTGAGGTCTCCTTGTAAAATGCAGGTTTTGCTTCTCAAGAGGTCTGCTTCATTCTATTCTCAGTTACTTCAGTCCTGTGAAGATATGAAATTCAAATTTCCCTTTACATCCGTGGGATCTCGTGCTTCTGGTACGCTGAGCATCAGGACGTTGCGTGGCAGATAGCATCAAGGATGCTCTTGGAAATGAGGACAGTAAATCATAAACAAGCTCAGAAAATTTCCCCCAAGTGCTATTGCATATCAAAGGACAAAATACCTCTGTGGTCTTGTAATTTGCTTGGCTCTTAGTTGCAAATTCACCATGTAGATTTGATCCTTTGTTGCCTTCTGGATTTGCCAGGGCACTTGACAGATGAATGCATGTACAGATTGTAAAAGATGTAGCACCACACGTGGGTTTTTCTAACAGAGAGGGATCATCTCTGCTTTATCTGTATAAAGTGATTTTAGAATACTTCTTTCATAGATAAAATTAGGGCTTGCCCTAGATTTTTTTCCAAAGCTGAGGTCATGTCAAAGGGATACAAAGACATGACTTACTGTTTGAAATAGGGGACTGAAACTCCTTATTTCTACATCCCTTTCCAAGGCTGGCCTTTTCTGATCAGAGTAAAAGGTGGCATATTGGTGATATATCAGTCTAAGAGTGTTAGGTAAATTCTGGGAAGCAATTTCCTACCCTGGTGCTCTTTCCCTGTCAAGTGAAGCAGAGAGGCTTCCTTTTTAAATTCCTCTAGCTTTTTATTGTATGAATTTGTAAATTATTTATTGCAAAATGAGGCTCAGTGGTATCTTGAAAGAAAAATCTGTTAGTTATGCATGTTGGCAGCTCTCAGGAGAAGGCATTACTCCACTTTCCAGGCAGTCAACAGAGTAGATGGGAGAAGGAAAAGGTTATCAAAATGAGTGGAATGTGAAATAATATTACTGAACAGAGAGAACAGTGTTTTCCAAGTGCATGTGTTAAACTGGGTTCATCCATGTCAGGCTGTGAATAATGCCCTTTCTTTGCTCCCCTCTGCCCGTGTGACTGGAGGCTCTTGCATAACTCCCAGTGCAGAATGGGACATTGTTTCACCAGCCCTGCTGCTCTCCCCGACTCGCTCCAGGGGGATGCAGGAACTGCTCAGCTCCAAAAGAAGCAATAGGATGACTTTAGCCTCCTCCTTCTACTGCAGCAGTTCTGATTTCTCTTGCCCCTTATGGCTTGGCTGCTGCACTCGTACTGCCCAAAGCTCTCAGAAATCCACCTGGCCAGGAGAATGGGCAGTTTGGCTGTGTCAGAGCTCTTCTTTTTGGCAGAACAAGATGCTCCTCAAGCAGTGGGGCTGGGTGCCCTCATTTCTTTGGCTTGAGATTGACACCTTGGCTGCTTCAGCTTGTACCTGCCAATATGAGCAGACACAGGAGCTATTTTTTGCATCACACATGATAGAGTGGATGGCATTAATGGAATTAAAATTCTGCAGTGATCACAATGACACACACAGTCAGAAGAGAATACAGCTGCAGTTCCCTAATGCTAAGCTGTGTGAGGCTCCGAAATGCTCACATCTCCATCTTTCAAGTCATTGTAGCCTTTGACAACTGCAGCAGGAAATTCTGTGCCAGAGCTGCCATCTACCAGCACTTATTGCTTGCCCAAGGTATTACAATTTGGGAGCATTAAGTAACCAGAATAGTGGCAGAGAAGCAGAATAAGGGTCACTTTCCTCCTTGTTTCTCCAGGACTGCTTGGCAAAGGGCCTCGGGTGTGTGCTTAAAGGCAGGGCTGGATGTGGAGTCTGGGCATCTTGTACCAAGGTCCACGTTCCTTCTGTAGGACCACGTATGTGGAGGGCACGTCCCTGCTCTGCCCCTTCTGTGGCCAGGATGGGCTCCATCACCTTGCCAGCCAGCAGCCTGGTAGCTGATCTTGGAGAGAGGAGTGTTTGGCTTCATTTCCTCTCATCTCCTTTTTTGGTAGTGCGAACATGGAGCAGAAGCTGTGTTCAGTCTCTGTGTAATGATCACAGTATGCAGGAATAGAGAGAGAGTGGAGCAGGCACCTGAACTCCCTTCCCTGTTTGCACTGAGCCTCTAAACCACCAGCAGCCAAAGCTTGCAGAGATGTTTGTGTCAACACAAAATGCAGTGTAGCGAAGTCAGGGCAAGAAGCTCACTGTCTATGAAAATATCCTTATAAACTAAATAAATGCTGCAACATGCTGATGCTGCTTCCAGGAAGCCTTGTAGGTATCACTGAAAGCTTTATTTCATTTGGATCACAGTGGGTTGTGTGCTTTAAAGCACTTCTCTTTCAAAAACCACAGAGGAGCTGCTTCAATTTTTTGACCATTTGGGGAAATGGTCTCTGTCGCCAGCACGGAGCCACTGTACATATAAGGCAGAGCTCTATTGTTTCTGCCTTCTCTTCAGAGCTGCAGTCACTACAAAGCTGACATCTTTATGGGATAATGTGGTACCCGGTGGTGCCTTTGCAGACTTCTTGTAATAAAATTTAAAAATCAACTGGCTTTTCTAAGGGTTTCTTTTCAAGGCAGGCTTTTCAGAATCTGATTTTAAAGAGGAAGTGGCTGAGGCCAGCCATGGGAAGGGTTTGCCTCTTGATTTGCTCAGCAGTTGTGGGGAGGAGAGTGGTTTGAAGTACTTGGTGTCAGGCAGGATCTGCCCCTTGGCTGAAGAGGAATATGGTCAAATGTTGACCTTGAGCAATAATCTGAAATATTTAGGATCTTTAGATGTATTTGCCTTTGGTTTTGAAGTGGAGAAACTGAGGGAAATGGGAGTGATCTCAAGTTTTCTGGAATCTAGGAGCTTTCCCCAGTGCTCTGCAACTTTCAGATTATGTCTGCAAGATCCAAGATGTTTTGGAGACCCAGAATAGCTTAAGATTTGCATAAAGCCTTAAAATACAATATCACCATGATACTAGTTTTCTGGTCTGTAAATATAACTGTGGGGAAATACTGAGGTTTCATGTTTGAGGTTTCATGTTCTCTTTTCTTGTGCCACGTTACCTGGGTGCTGAATTTCTGCACGAAGTACAGAGTCTGTCCCCCTCCTTACCCACAGGAGCCACACCTAGCATGGCTTGGGGTAGCCGTGAGCTGAATCACAGGCAAAGTCTGACAGAACGTAGGTGTAGAAATCCTGCTAATTGGAAACCGGGATTAGCTGATCTTCCTGTGTGCTCAGTGATGCTGTCAGGTGGTAGCTGCTTTTCCAGCCCCTGGGCTGCCGTGCTGTGGGACACAAATCCCTTCACTGGGAGCTTACACATCCTTACAATGAGGGGTGTAATAAGCTATTTTGGGCTCTGGAGACATCTCAGGTGGGTGCTTCAGCAGTCGAGTCACAGGGAAGCTGGATGCAATCACTGACACCTCCCAGACTAACCTGGAGGAACATGTCCAGCTCAGGGCTCTGCTGTTGCCACATCCCCCTGAGGTTTAGTCAGCAAAGTCTGTCAGCAGTAAACTTCACCATAACCCCAGGTTGTGGGTATCTGCCTTCTGCAGACTGTAACTACTTAATAGGCCTAATTTTTCAGGAGATGCCAAGTCATCTGCTCTGTGATGGTGGAACTTGTATCCCTTCCCTCTCCTGTCCACATCAAGGCACCCACTGGCACCACAAGTGTACCAGCATTTTAGAAAATCTAGTGCTAGGCACAGGTGGTGTTGGAAGGTGGAGAAGATTTACAGTGCTTGTGTTATTAACCATGCAGTGAATGGTTCCAGAGGCTTTGCTTTTCCCATTCTTTTATGTGAATTTGTAGAGATACGGCAGCAGCATCAAGGTGAAATATGCAGGTGAGGTGTGCAAGGCCCAGTCCTGAGCATGGTGCAGGAGGGCCTGGCCTGTGCATTTCTTGTTGGAGAGTTTGACACTGCAGAAGATTTTCCCTGTGTGGTGGTGAGTTTTTTGGATGTTGAGTAGTCAGCTGCTTCTCTTTTGCTCCACAGATGGAACTAGCTACATTTCTGTGTCTTTGCTTGTGATGTGTGTCAGATTTCCCATCCACTCAAATGCTGGATAATGTGGTTTAATGTTATTTCTCTGGGTTATGCAGACCCCAATCTCCTTCCTAAACTGCTTCCTTCCTAAAGGATGATGCAGTGTGTGAATGCAGGGAGTCCCTCAGGAGAGCAATTTGCATTTCTGGAAGAGTAAGCCTTGTTTACAACCTGCCATCCCTGATGCTTCATGCAGAGCAGCTGTTTCCCTTTTGGAACCATGACTAATTTAAGAGGGTCGATTTCTACTCAATAGAGAGTTAATGACTCCAGCAGGAATGTCTGGGGAGCTTAATAAATCTCCATATGTACCCTATACATACCCTGTGCTTGGTGATAAGAGATCAAAGAGCAGATCATGAGCCAGTTTTAGTGTAAGGCGAGGAAATCCAACTGAACTTAAATTTGCTCTTAGCAGTGCTCCTCTGCAGCAATGCTCTACGTGGCAATTTGACTGAGTTTTGTAACAATACAGCTCTTTTGGGCGGTGATTGCTACAGGGAGGGAAAGGGGGTGTGAAGGGGAGGCTTAAGAATATCTTCTGAATTAAGCATCAACTGCAGTTTGAATCACCAGTGCAATAGAACTGGTGTTCTAAGCTAATGCAAAGCAATTATTTCATGCTGTACAGTTGGAAAGCTTTTTTATAGTCATTCTTTTTCTGTCAAAACATTGGAACAAATCTTTTCACCTGCGTGAGAAGTAAGGCCTCAGAATTTAGCTAATTTAGTTTGTAAGCTGTTCAGTTTCAGTGAATCATAGAATACCAGGTTGGAAGGGAATTGAAGGATCGTCTGGCCCAGTGTTCCTTGGCAGAAGCACGGTCTAGACAAGATGGCCCAGAACCCTTTTCAGCTGAATTGTGCCCCATGTTGGGGATTCCATTTCCCTGGGGATATTATTCCAATAGCTCATTGTTCTCACTGTGAAAAACTGTCCCCTGGTGTCCAACTGGGATCTCCCCGGGGGTAACTTGTACCCATAACCCCTTGTCTTTTCCATGTGACTCCTTGTACAGTCTCCATCTTCTCTGTAGTCACCCTTAAACACTGGAACACGGTGGCAAGGTACCCTAAGCCTTCTTTTCTCAATGCTAACCTAACCCAGGTCCCTCAGCCTTTCCTCACATCACAGCTTCCCTGCACTGGATCGTCTTTGTGGCCTTTCTGGACCTTCTCCGGTCTGTCCAGATATTCTTTTTTGTATAGTGGGGACCACTGAACACAATATTCCAGGTGTGGCCTGACAAATGCTGAGTAGAGTGGGACAATGACTTTATCTCTGCTGGGAAAGCCCTTGTTGCTGCAGCTCAGCATCAGCATCACCCTGGTCACTCAGACTAATTCACCTCTCCAAGAGACAAAGTCATGTATTTTACCCATAAAATTGGTCTTCAAAGCTACAAAATTCATACTGGTAACTTTTTCAACCCTGACGGTCCCTTCTGCGTTGGCTGTGTTTGTAAATTCCTTCTTGGAGAGAGAGGACTAGAACTGTGCCCAGTATTCCAAGTATGAGCTAAGCAATCTATTACCCAGTCCTGAAATTTCCATTATTTATATTCAAGAAATAATTTCCATTATTTATATTCAATACCCAGATTTATACATGGCAGAGTTTAATTGCTTATGTAGTACAACTAAACAGACCTCCAGAAATCATTTAAACATTGTCAGCCAGTGCTCCAAATACATCTTTTCTTGTTACCTCCTCCATCAAATCCACATAACCTTCCATCCACAGAGATTATCCTTCTTTTATAATGAATTAGACTTGCCAGATATCCTTGTGGAACTGCATTTCTCCGAGCTGTGTGGAAAACTCCCGGGTGTTTGCAGGGATTCACAGTTCAGTCATCCAGAGAGTTTGGTTATTTAGCATTCATGACATGAGAGTGGCAGTGCAAGGAAACAAACTTTTGGATCTGTGGCACAGTTATTCCCTAGGGCCTTGGAGCAGTGTGCTGAGAGGTGCTGCTGTGCTGCTCTTCTTAATTAATTTAGTCCATCTCTGTTGTTAGAGCTTCAGCAGGACTGTGTTGTTTGGGGATATCTTTTGTTAGTGTGAGTTTCTGAATTCTGGCAGAATTGTGTGCAGTGAGACTGCGCTAGATAACAATTCCTGAGATGTGGTGAGGAAGATTTTCCATCCTCTGTCAGTGGTTTGCTCATTTGTATATTATATTCAGCCAACGGATTTCAGGGACCCACAGAGTCTCAGATTTTTCCTCTACCTCTTCAAGTGTTAAAAGAAAGGATTTGAAATTTGCTTTCCCAAAAAAAAAAAAAAAAAAGTAGAATGAGGGGTGCAAAATAATGGCAGGGAAAGAAACAAAAAGAAAAATCCCTTCTCTGCTTGCCAGTTCAGAGAGACCCAACTGGTTATTGTAAAATAGTAAACAGTGGAGCTTGATTTGGAGGCTGTGTAAACCCAAGCCTGGAGCCGTGGCCCTGTTTTGGAGTCTGTGGCAGGATGCCCACTGTCATTAATGATCCTGCACACGCTGCCAGTGCTGCTGCTCCCGGGAGGCTCCCGGTGCCCTGGTGACGGTGCCCGGTGGTGGCAGCGAGGCCGTGGAGGGAGGGCCAGAGCCTGGAGCTGAAAAATCTGTGAGCAATAGAAAGCATTCCTGAAATTGGTGAAGTGTTTCTGAGTCTGCCTTTATCATGAATGTATTTTGAAGGGATTGGGTAGTTGAGGGGAGGGGGCAGGGGTGATTTTTTTGTGTGTGTGTTTGCATTTTAGTCTGATCTTGGATTTGCCAAAGACAGATCTGTTTTGGCAGGCAGTGGCCTGGCAGTGATGCATCTCACATGCTGTCTGAGTTTGAAAGAGAAGAGGGGGTGCAGAATGGGAGAAAAGAAAGAAGAAATAAAGTGACACCAAAGTTTTGACTGGAAACTCTGCCATTCTGGACGAGAGCAACTGCTGAGGAGTTGAACTGTTCCACTTAGTGTGGACCAGCTGAATAACAGCCAAAGTTTTTTTCTGCCCTTTTCAGTTATTCATATCACTCCCACCATAACAGCCCTGAGGAGCTGCATTTTTTGTCTATGTAAACCCAGAAGACAGTGTGTCTATTGACCCTCTTACTGTTTCTGGAATGTGTCTCAGAAAATTGTTCTCAGCAAAATATCCTCATTCTTTTCTGCATTGGAGACCAAATTGGCAGAAAAGGCGGTACTTGGTCTTTTAAAATTTCTCCTACGTTTCATCACAAGTTGCATTTCGTATCGTAGGAGGCTTGGGGGAGAAGATGACAATATAATCATATATTAATATAATTATATAACAATATAAATGACTTTATTTAATTCTCTAAGAGCCTTCATGTAAAGTGTAGCAGTTTGCAAAAGTTTTCTTACACTTTCAGTGTTGACAGTGCCCATCATAAAGATGTCCATATTCCCTTTCTCTGTCCAATTTTCCTGTTCAAAGGCATAAATTCAGATTTAATTCAAATCAATATATAAAGCTTTACTAGTGCTGCACCTTTGCAAGGATTTATGGATAAGTTCTCTTGTCTGTAATTCTTTAGTCTCATTCTGCTCTGCACTGATTGCTGAAGTTGCATCATATTGATAAACTGCAGGTGGTTTCAAGCAGGTGATAAGAAGACTAAATATATCAGACTAAATACATCTCTCTAACACGAGTTATTTCAAAGGTTTGCAGGGTTAACTTTCTTCTAATTTCTTATTTTAAAGGAGAAAGGACCCCCATAAATACTTCAGTCGAGTCAGATTTTAGCACATTGGTGTCCCACCCTGGCATCTCCTTTCTGGCATCTCTGAGCTCCTGGTAGAGTCATTTATCTGAACTAACTCGTTGTTATTTGAGAATCTTGTTTTTGCAGCTCAGCTGTTAAGAAGAAAATCTGCAGGAAATGTAGTTTAAATCTTCTTGAGAGAACAATGTTTGTGCTCTTCCCGCTACCTTAAGAGATAGATGCCACAGTCTGTGTTGCCAGCTCATATAGCCATTGAATTTATTTTGGGGGAAAAAACTGTTACAAAGTATGTTTGAGGTGGGAGATGTGTGTATATTTTGCAGTGCCAGGCATTTGGAAGCAAAATGCTGCTGTTCTCCCCACAAACTTCTCAGGTGTACATACCTTTTCTGCTTTTCTACGGTGCTGAAAGGTGACCTCATTCTTTCTTCCTTTGAAGAGGGGAGTTTTTGCTGCCTTCAGAGGCCCTGGCCCTGGACACCTCCTGCAACTGAGCAATCTGTCAGTCTGTAGAGGTGGATTGAGTTTCACATATGGGGCTGGAAACTGAGCTCGTGCTCACTCATCCCTGCCCAGTTAAAGGAGAGAATGTGTTGCCTGAAAGCTGCATCCCAGTATTGTTCTTCTGTATCTGAAGTCATCGTCTGGTTTTCCAGACCCCAATTATTCCAAAGCCTTTCCTCCTGGAAATACTGCTCAGAGCAAACCTTTTAACATTGACTCTAAGGAGCCCCCCAAAAACCTTCTCTGAAGCTGTTTGCATGCACAAGTGAGCAGTAAAGAAGGCAAAACTTCATTTTTTGTAAAGCTCAGCTATAAATTACTCCTGAAATAGCTTCTGTGACTTGCTGCAGTTCTGGGCTACTGCATCCATTGCTCTGAATGTGAAACAACATCATTGACTCATTTTTATCATTCTGTGCTTCAGCAGAGTGCAGGAGTCTCACTATAAGGTACAATTCTGTTAATACTAAAGTGATGATGTTAGAGAAGGTGACATACTGAAATGAAGTAATAAAAGAATTCTAGATTTAAAAAAATATTTTTATTTTAAGATCCAAATACCTCATTGGAAAGATATTTAAACAGTTTGAAGCTTGCCAAAAGCATTAAATCGCCAAGAGAAACAAAGCATCACTAGGGCTCTCATATAAAAAATTCTGGTTTTGGAATGCACCCAATTTTGTTTACTCATCTGCTGCCCCCTCTTATTTGGGGCCAGTTAAGATCATTTTGGAAATTGAGTGTCTACTCTTGTATACATTTAGCTCAGAGTTACTTTGTCATATCCAGCCGATGAGTTTGCTCATGAAAATGAACTCTGATGGCTTTAATGCTTGCTGGGTCTGCCTGGAAATGTGTAATAATGGATTTCTTGCTTCTCTTCTTCAACAATAGAGTCAAGGGACAAATTCCTGAGTTGCATTATTTAAAATTATTTTTAAAAGAAAGGAAGAGAGAGACAGCTGTATGAGTGGGAGGGGGGCTGGTGTGAAGTCAGCTCAGACAATGGGTTGCTCTTAGGTGGATGAGGAGAATGGGCCTCACAAATGGATATTGATCTGCAGCAGCTGGGACATGAGGAAGGGGTTGGGAGTGTGAACCACTCTTACAGCTGTCTGCCTTTCCATGGCTGACTTTGTTTTCCTGGTAAATTTGTATTTGTGGCACAAGGATATATTGCTTTCCACTCGTATTTAATGTAGCTGTATGTGAGTGTGCGGATGGTAAAATTTAATAAACTTTATAGCACTTGAGCAGGGAAATGATCGATGTGGCTTCTTGGAATTTGATTGCAGGAGGTGAATTTCCTGGGATTAGGTACTCATCCTTTGCAGGAGTTAGTGGACAGTTGAAACTCCTGGGAACAAGCAAAGTTGAAAGTATGTCTTTTATTGGATTCACTTATTTGGTTATAGTCACATTCTTCTCCATTTGATGCTACTGTTTCATCTCCTGTGATGCACTTAGTGCCCAGTATCTCCTCATTCTGCTTGAATTATTTCTGTAGAAAGAATGTGAAGGAGATCTGTGAAATTCCTACAATCGACTGCAGAAGCAATATCTGAATTGAGGTGAAATAAGTTATTAGGTGAGATGTGCAAACTTGACAAATGCAGGGGAAGGCTACTTCTTTACAAACTGAGATTTGAAACCTCCTGGCAGAAATTTTTACCTTCCAGTTATGATTACAAAAACGTTCCGTGATTTGGTATTCCATGGATTTATTGTCAGGAAACTATTGTCTGCTTGGAGCAGCTCAAAGAATAACCCAGTTGTGAACTGGTTTTAATGGGAGCCCACTTAAAATATGCTAAAATTCTTTGCTGTGTTGCATCCCCTTAAACATAGTTTTTAAAGCTGCATTTCTCTGCCTTGTCTTAAAGAATTATTTAGAAATCGAACAGCAGAGCTCCAGACAGGGAGCAGGGCAGGGAGGGAAGGCACAGGGAATGTAGGAAGGGAAGAGAAGGAAGAGCTGCTGTACAAAGGCCAATGGCAAGGAAGGAAAAGGCATCGAAACCAAACAGATGGGGGAGGCAGTAAGGGAATGATATTGGGCAGTGAAACAGATAACAGAAGGACTTGGGAACAGAGCTGTAAGGGGAGGAATCTGAAAACATGAAAGGGTCACTTGGGGACAGATTATTCTAGGGAAAGAAGTGAGATTAATTGCCCAGTGCTCTGCTATGTTGGGTAGCAAAGTAAATCATCTGTGTGGGTAAAAATAGGAAGGGAGGCATCTCAGCTGCTGCTCAGGCTCCCCTTTCCTTGTGTGAGGATTGTGGAGAAAGGGCTCTACAGAGCACACAGAGTTAAGAGGTTTTGTCATGATTGTTGGCTAAAATGAGACAAAACTGTTGGGTTTTTTCTCACTTCCCTTTCCCCAGAAAACACCGCTTGCCAGCAGGGAAGCAGCTCACCGGAGCAAAGCAGGTGACATCCACCAGGGCATAGGGGGAACAAGAAGTGTGCCCATGAATTTAGTGGGCAGGTGGAGGGGCAAACTTGTCTTGGTGCTTGATGTGCAGCTCAAACAGAGTTTGTTCATGGAATGCAAAATGGTTCATGGAAATAGCACGTTGTAACCCCAGAAAGGAGCAGCAGCACTGCCCACAGTGCAGCTTGTGCTTGGTGAGATTAAACGTTTCACAAAATAGGAGTAAACTAAAAGTCTCATATCCCAGCGTTCCTGGGTAGTAAGATGAGGAGTACCACAATGCAATTGCTTTCCACGTAGGCTAAATTATAAATGTCTTTTGGTATTTCCTCAGGCAAGACAGCAGGCCCAGCTGAGACATCAGATGGCAGAAGACAGCAAAGCTGAATATTCTTCCACCTTACAGAAGTTCAACAGTGAGCAGCACGAGCATTACTACACACACATACCAAACATCTTCCAGGTAAGGGTCACTGGCAGGGCTCTAGAGTAGCCCATAATCCTGTGACAACAACATACTGCACATCACCTCAATTCTATGACCCTGACTTCTAATTTTTGGTGGTTTTTTTGGTCATTCTCAGCAAATTTTACATGCAGTCTGCCAACCTGAGAGGTGGTAGGATAAATTATCCCTTTTTCTTAAATTAGATATAAAGGGATCAATAATACACAAGGAAGGTGACGCTGAACGGTTGTGACAGATGAGGACAGCCTTTAGAATACTCACAATCTTCCTCTGTTCAGCTCCTGTGTCCGTGCAGCTGGGGATGAGCATCACTGGCATTGCTGGGGCAGGAGGCAGCTGGGCACTGTTGCATCTCCAAAGTCCCACAACCCTTTATAACCTGTGTTTGAATCAGGCTGCACTGATGGTTCAATGAGAACCACAATAATTCTGCAGCAGTGAACTCAAAGGGTTTTAAGCAAGCTACTGATTGTGTCTTAGGGTGCCTAAGGACAGACTGCAGAGGAAGAATAAAAAAGCCATCAGATTCATTCTGTGTGAAGATCTGAGTTTGTGCTTGACTGAATGAATTGAGGTTAATGTAGCAGAACAGAACTTCTAAATGACTGTCCCATTGTAATGGGTCATAAGCATCAGAAGTGGAAAATACAACCTTTTCAAGGGAGGAAATGTCACATGCTTGTCATCAGATGAGAAGTAGCTGATATTTGCGTGGCAAACACGCACTTTCTTACCCACTGCTGAAACTTGTGAGCTAAGTGGACACCTCCTCTTTTGCCTCATGGTATTTCAAACCAAGGCCTCGAGATAAACTGTTCCTGGAATCAAGTAAATACTGGAGCTGATGAGCGCTCTGATCTGTAGGTGAGCAGGTTAAAGCCCTGCAGATGTGCCCTTTTCCCTATCGGTGAGCCAGTGAGCTCCAAGGCTTTCTTTTAGATGTTGAAATCAGTTGTTTTGTAAAGAATTGATGTTGCCTGTGGATCAGTCAAGGCAAAGGGGGTTTTTAAGCTGACTTCTCCTGCAGTCCAGTGTGACGCAGGCTGTTCCTGTTCATGCACTTCTGGATCCTGCTATAATTTGTCATAAGAGAATTATGCCACATTCAGTTTCCCTCTGTGGTAAAGGAGAGGTCCCTGGAGGAGATGCTGGAGATCCTGGAACTGAATCCACTGAGCAATGAGGAGCATGTGTTGGGAAGCTGTACTGTGAACAAAACATAATGTACAGGACTCCCTAAACACCAAAAATTACCTTCTAGGGAAAAGGGGAGACATCAAGATCTTTGTTTCCTTGGATTCTCCAGTGGAATGAAAATAAGATTGTTCTGAACATGCACAGAAAATGAAAGAATTTGTTGCAGAAATTCTTTTAAAAGCCTTAGGAACCATCCTTACAAAAGTCTAAAGCTGGGGTTTGACAAATCAGCATTTTTTAACATAAGAAGTTAATTGAAAAATTTCCAGTAATAGTAAAAGAGATTACTTTTAGAATGACATTTTGATGTTTGAGGGAACAGTATCACTTGGTGCCTTCCTGAGAACAGCTGTCCTAGTTTGTTCTTAAAAATATATTTAATCCCTAAGTTTTAAAGTAGTTGATGTAAGCTGGAGAGGAAAATTGGGTGAAACTGTGAAGTTAATCTTGATGTTTGACCTGAATGAAATGTAATATTCTAGAAAATACAAGAGATGGAGGAAAGAAGAATCGTGAGGATAGGTGAATCCATGAAAACCTTTGCAGAAGTCGACCGCCAAGTGATCCCTATCATTGGGAAGTGTCTGGATGAGATAACAAAGGCTGCAGAGTCAGTGGATCACAAAAATGTAAGTGTTGCATTGTCGGTTGTCGTATTTAGTATTGGTCTCAAATTTATGGAGACTTTTAATCCTGGGTCCAGGCTCAGCACAAGAGCTTTGCAGTCATGGAACGAAACCAAGGAACAGCTTCTTGTCCCAAGCTGCTTTGTCTGAGGCAGGATGTGCTCAGATTATTTCCCAAATCTACTTAGCACCCAGAAATGCCTTTCCTGTGATACTTTTTAATTTTGGGGTTTTTTTTTTTTGTTCGTTTGCTTGTTTTTTTAAGGAATATTATCTCATTTTATTAGGATAATTACTTTTAGAAATATTGCAATTTAAAAGTAGGCATCTGCATAGAGTGAGGTGATGTTGGACATAATTTCAGATACTTAATCACCAATTTTTATAGAGGTAGTTTCTGTGTCTCATAGTCAGAAAACTGAATGTTTCAGAAACGTCTTAATTCCAGTTAGCTTTATAATAATGAAAACATTTAAAGTACTGGCTACATGAACTATTGCAAAATCTTTCTGTAAAATACTTCTTTGCAGGTTTGAGGTTTGCTGGCAATCTGTAAATGAGTAAATCTTGCTTTCTGAACATCATTTTCCTTCACAGGATGCAAAGAAACCTCTCTGATAAAAAGGCTGATAAAGATTTCGGTTGAGCTTCCTGACGTACAGTGACCACAAGGGCCAATGCATTTTCTATTTTGTTTGCAGAATGATCTGCTCCCTTCCTACACGAAGCCTCTGTTCTTCCAGCCTTTCTCATGGGTCACATTGGTGCTTCAAATGCTGACAGCGTGTGTCTTGCTGCCTGTCTGAATTTCCCATACGTGTTTTTCACTGGAATCTTTTCTGAGCTGTTCAGTGCCCGGAGCCATGAACTGGCAGCATAAGCCCCAGGCTGAAGTTCTGAAATTAATCCTCTATTCTCTGTTCAGCAATTGCTCTCACAGAGGGCAGCATGGGAAACTCAGGAATCTGAAAATCCCTGAGTGGGAAAAGGGGGAATTGAGGCACCAATTCCTGTGTTAGAACAACAGACCCTGCTTGAGGTACAGCTTTTGGTGCTGCATGGTGAAATCGTGCTGGGGAGATTCATATCTCAGCCTACACTCTGCCTGAGTCTCCTTAGCAAAACACACATGAAACTTAAACTGGGTGTTTGAATCAGGGTGAATTTTATATTCTCTTGCACACAAGTAAGTCCATGATGGCTCATACACAAGTCGGACATTGGAAAATGATGACTCTGAGCATTGATAACTGAATTTACCAAGATCTCCTGTAAACACTGTGCTGACAAAAATGTATTTAACCAAAATAGTTAAATCTGAGCAGCTACAATGGGTTTAGTGTGTTCTATCTGGAAACAGTTATGTTCATAAAGAGTTCTTTTTCCTTATATATCATCAAGGATTTTTTAGTCTCTGGAACAGTAATGTCTAACTTTGTTGGTTCTAATGAAAGTGCTGGATTAGTTACTAAACGTGCAACTGTGTAAATAGGATTGCTTTATGCCCTCACTGCACTGCATAGAATTCCTGTTAATACCAATGGAAACTGCCTGGATTTAGCAGGGAATACTGGTTTGCTGTTACTGTGTTTAAGGCAGTTTCAAATATATTTTTTTCCATTTCCCCTTTCTAGCCACTTGAACAACACAAAGGTCATGTGGCAAGTATGAGCTGTGGTGACTGCCAGATGAACCTGTGCAGAACCTCATTCAGAGGGCTCTAGCAGCAGATAAAATGGATTTGTTATGGGCTTGGAGTTCCTGTTATGGCATTATCTCTGTGATATATGGAGCATGCTGGTTATTTTTAGCTCCATTGTAGTGGAATGATGTTTTGAATAAATGGGAGGAACACTGTAAAATTCTGAGGGGAAAAAGTTAAAAGCTCCGTGCATAGGATAAAATACCAGTGGAGTATTTAATATAACATGATGTAATCTCTTAGAACCAGAGAATGGTTTGGGTTGGAAGGGACCTTAAAGCCCATCCAGTTCTGCCCCCTGCAATGGGCAGGGACAGTTTCCACTATCCCAGGTTGCTCCAAGCCCTGTCCAGCCTGGCCTTGGACACTTCCAGGGATGGAGCATCCACAGACTCCAGGCTCTTGTAAATAGTCTCTCTCCATCTTTCCTGTAGGCTCCCTTTAGGTACTGGATGGCAGCAGCAGTCACTCCAAAGCCTTCTCTTTTCCAGGCTGAACAATCCCAACTCTCTCTCAGCCTTTCCCACTCCTTTCCCCTCTTCTCTAATCCTTCTTCATCTTACTTTCATGTCTATCATCAAAAATACCTTCAAGTTTAGATCTCAAGGAGTTTTAATGTCAAACAAGGATGGGAAAATGGAAAGTGTTGTTCTGCCTCCCTGAAACTTGTGTAGGAATTTCATGGTGCCACCTGATAGGCTGAGGATCTTAAATCCATGTGGATTTTCACCATCCCATGAAGACTTTTGCAAAGCTTTTCCTGTATCTGTGTTTTGCTCAATTGAGCCTGGCCTCTGGATATGTTTATATCCCACTAGACTTCTCCTGAGCAGCATTTTACCTACGGCCATTCACAGAAGCTGTGAAATGCCTTCAAAGCAACAAGTTCTTTTTCTGTAACAGGGCAGTGATGCTCTTCTCTAGAGAATAATAAGATATTTGTGTGCCAAGGCACAGTTTCTCTAGGGATCTTGGAATACAGCTGTTAGAGTATAACATAATCTCTCTTCCCAAGAAAACAAGTAGATAAGAAGTCTATTAGGATATTTTTTTTCCCTGAGTCCATTAAATTTAAATGCATTTGGCAAGCTGAGGTCTGAATTTGATCTTATGTATAATTAATTTTGTTTGTAGACTTGAGTAGGAAAAATGCTATGGATTGGTTTGGCTTTGATTTGTTGTTTTTTTTTTTCTTTTCCCTCTGTCCAAAACAAAAGAGCAAAGCCATTGTACACAGTCTACAGCTGCTTTGTGGCTGACTTAGATCCCTCCTAGCAGTGCCAGAAGGGAATGTGGCTTCAGTGGCTCCCACACCAGGGCGCCAGGCTGCTGGTGTGACCTTGGACTGCTCAGATGTTGGGTAAAGCTCATGAAACATTTACAGCCATTTACTGTCACTAAATTCACAACTGACTTGTTGACTTGTGGCAGAGTGATCACACAGGAGTTCTGTTTCATAGAAGCATTTATTGGGATTTTCCTCTGATTTGCTAACAGGTGTATTCCCAGGAAATCTGTACCTTAAATCTTTGTTATGAGTCGCTTACTGAAGTGTGGTTTGCTTTTCTAATCAGTGAAGTTAATAAGCTCTTAGTCCTCTACAGCAGAAGATGGAGAGACTTGTATTGATCCTGGACTCTGGAAGGGTTCATTCCTAGGAATGAGCCTGGTCGCTCTCAGGGTTGGTCCCACACAGACAAACTTTCTCGTTCTGCACGAATGTGCCACCAATTTGATGACAGGCCTCACCTGAGATGTTTACACCTGTGTTGGATCTGTCCCATTCCAGGATTCCCAGATGGTAATAGAAGCCTTTAAATCAGGGTTCGAGCCTCCGGGAGACATCGACTTTGAGGATTTCACGCAGCCCATGAAGAGGACGGTGTCCGAATCCAGCCTTTCCAACTCCAGAGGAGATGGGAAGTCAGAGCCCAAGTTTGGTAGCAAATCCAAGGGCAAGTTATGGCCATTCATCAAGAAAAATAAGGTACTGATTTGCAGACTTCAGCTTGGTGCTAGTATGTGTTTTGTCAATAACCTGTGTCTTGTCTAGTAATCGTGGCAAGTTTAGCTTTTTTAAAGAGAATTTTAGATTCAGAAAGTTAATAACTGATGTCTTAATATGGTGTTTTGTTGTAGTCTTTGGTTACTTAAGTTTCTTTGTAACTTTAATTTTTTTTCTTGTATAATTTCATTAATTATGTTGCAGTTTTAAAATTAATTTAACTTAAGTTGTCATGTCTCTGCCATGGTCCATTTCTGTTCCTAACTCAGAGAAGGAGTTGTAAACCACTTACCTAGTGCCGTGTGTGTGCCAACTAACATTGTTACCTGTGGGAAGCTTCAGTGTGGCATTACTGTTTTGACACTCCTCAAACTCTCCTTGGCTTTCCATTTGCGTTGTCTTTCCAGTCTGTGCACTGGGGTCAGCAGGTGGGTGGCTGGGAACAGGGAATTGCTGGGATTCACTCTGAAGCACAACTAATGGAGCGTAACTAACTGAGCAGTTGACTTTTTAAAAGATCATATTAACTTATGTACCCATTAAACCTTTTTCATTCCACTGTCATACTTTACACCATAATGCATGGCAGCATTTATCTGGGGTTACCAGGACGTGTCAGGGGGACTGGACTCAATCAGGTTTCAGTAACACTGATGGAAGCCCAGAATAGCTTTTTTTTTCTGACCTCACTCTTGCTCTGACCCTTTACCAAACCACTTAAATTGTGAGTTTTAAAAATCTCCCTGTTCACAAGGGGTCATTCCTGTAGTGCTGGTGTGAGAGAGGACTCGCTGTCTGGGGCTTACATCAGTGTAGCCAGAATTAAAACACAACCAGGGCTAACTCCTGAGCAAATTCGCAGAATAATTTGTACAAGTGAAGTGTGATGCACATTGCTGAGGTGTGATTTGGAAGCAGGAAGGAATGTGGTTTGTTGTTTTCCAGATAATAGAAACGCTACTGGGCACTAAGGTACCTTCCTTATCTGATCCATTTAAATTCAGGTATTTGAAAGCTCTATCCATATGCATTATTCCGAGCTGTCCACAGAGCAGAACAGGGCAATTTTTGGGGATAGTGTTGCATGGAAGAGTCTGCATGAGCTTCCTTCAAAATACTTTTGTGTTACTCTTCTGTTGCATCACTTACTAAAACTTTCATTTATCACAACTGTTCATTTAACACGACTCTTAACTACTGCTTTCTCCCCTCTTTTGAACCATGGCCTTTAATATTTAATTATTTAATTGGTTTTTTTCTCTGAATTTCAAATATTGGTTTTGATGCTTATTTTCGTTTTGTGTTTTATCTTTTTATTTTGGTTTTTATTCTGTCACTTCTCCATCTCTTATACGTAGCTTATGTCCCTTTTAACATCCCCCCATCAGCCCCCTCCTCCTCCCCCTGCCTCTGCCTCACCCTCTGCTGTTCCCAACGGCCCCCAGTCTCCCAAGCAGCAAAAGGAACCCCTCTCCCATCGCTTCAACGAGTTCATGACCTCCAAACCCAAAATCCACTGCTTCAGGAGCCTAAAGCGCGGGGTAAGTTCTCCTCTGGATACCTCTCTCTCTCTCTCTTTCTTTTCTTTCTTGCGCTTTTATTGCACGTTCTGTTATGTAAAAACTTTTGTTTTGTGAACGGTTCTATTGTGTTTTATCATAACATGCAGACAAATCCAAGGGTTCCCAACCTATAAAGCCATTTGTAGTCGAAACCCCCACCACGAAACCACAAAAAGTACAATTGCTGATGGAAATTACCCATCTGGGTGTCTTGGGGGAGGAGGGATTGGACAAAATACAGAAGGAGGAGCTGAACATTGAGTAATGCTCATGCAAGAAGTCAAAGTCATTAGTTTTTCTCTCCGCAGGGTGGATTCTGTGTTAGAAGGAGAAGAGTAAATTAGGAAGGATTCTAGAAAATAATTGTTGTGATTTCAACTGGTAGAAGTTCAGGCGTTTCCCTGGAACGATGTGACATTGTCGCTGCACAGTGGGAACGTCTGTTCCGGTCACTTGGGCTCAGCTCGTGGTTCAGGTGCCGCAGCGTTAGTTTGTGTAGTAACTCTGAGCCTTGAGACAAGAAACTGGTGAGATGAGGAAGGTGAATGGATTCTGGGTGATAACGAAGTTGTTTCCATGGTCCCCATGTGTGCTTTGAACCAGGGCTGTCAGATCAGGGGATCACAACTCCCAGTGCCATGATGCACGGTTTTAAATTGATATTCTGTGTGCAACAGCTTTAGCAGTGTGGAATGCAAGCTCCAAATGACAGAGGAGAGGTTCTGAGGGAGCAGGATTTGGGATTCCCCTGCCAGCAGCTGCAGTGCAGTGTGTTAGTGCTGGTTTAAGCATTGTATGGTGGAAAGATGCTGAAAGCCTCCACGGCTGATTTGGGGATTCACCTGGGTTTAGGTCACACTGGACCAACACTTTGACACATCCAGACTGTTCCAAGCTCAGTGTCCCTGTCTCCTTTGTGGCTGATAAAGAAGGAAATATGGCCTGAGTTTTTCCAGGTCAGCTGCTGTTCCTGTTGCTGGCAGCAGCTGTGGTTATATTCATAAACCAATGCTGAAGTGTTTGTGTGGAATTAAATCCTCTCATTGGTGGTCTTCATAAGAAGTAAATAAAAGGTCAGGTCCCTGAGATAAAATTTGCCATTTTTCAAACAAAAATAAGACTTTATCTTCCCAGGAACTCACACATGGCATGGTTGCACTGAAAATTTGCTGGCACAGCATGGCTTTGCCTCCTAGGTGAAGTTCCTTAGAATTATTTTCTCCTGTAAAAATTACAGGAAGGAGACAAAAGTGTTCAGTATTTTAAATGCTGTTTTGAGCAGACAGTAACAGTGAGGAAGTGACTACTTTAAAAAGCCCACATTCTGCTCCAGGCACTCATTTAGGACTGAGGACTGGAGCTGTATAAAAGCAGAGATGATTTCCATGGGGAACTTCAGTGGCTGGTTACAAAGAACTGAGAACAGTGCTGTAAACAATGCACTGCCGTCGCGTCTGGTTACAGACAGAACAGTTAAAAATAAAGATGTTTTAAACAGTTTCAGTTCTTTGCTAGGAAATTGCCATTTAATGGGACACTCAGAACTCAAAAAATCCCATTTCTTCCCATCCCTGTTTCACTGGGGAAGTGGGAAGTTTCTAAGCTGTCCAAAGGCAGGTTCTGTACGTGTCCCTCGTTTCCTCAGTTGCAATTTGGCTCAGAGCATCTTTTCTCAGTGGTTTTTCTAGGTGGAGACAGACTTTCAATTCTGCTTGTGCAGCAGCAGAGCTGAGGATGTGCTGGGTGGTGGCACCACTGCAGGAGTGACAACTGGAGCGAGTCCCCCTTGTCCTGGGCAGTGCTGGGTCACTTTGGGGTGAAGGCACTGCAGGAGGTCAGGGGGGTGTGTTGCAGTCTAATGCTCCATAGTGCCATTCAGAGAACAGAATGTTGAAAATAGTGCTGAGTATTTCCTACTTGAATTAAAAATACTGGTTTGTAGTTCCATGGGCACTTCACCAGTTCGTATTTCAAATGTACAAATCCCTACTGAGTGATTGCTTGGCCATATAAGCAATTTTAACTAATTGCTTTTAGTATTTCCTCAAGGAAGGCCATTATTTTATGTATTGACTATCTAAGAAATCCAAGCACACCTTAAAAATTCTGCATGCTATCTTGTTTTAAGTGCTTTCTGTGAAAGGCAAAGTAATGAGAATAATGTCTTGTAGTCCTCTCTGGAATCCCTCAGATTCCTGCTGACACATTCACTGAGAATGTGCAAGGAAAGGCTATTGCTAAATATTCATTTAAACCTTTCACTGTGTTCTTTTGCTATTTCATTTCCTTCCCCTGTCAGCTACCAGGATGTTTGTATGTAAATACTTTTCCTGCCTGACTCATCCTGAGGATTTGGAGTCCAGTGTTCAGATCATCATCTCTTATCCCAGAGGGATGAATTCAGGCCCCTTGGATCATCCAGAGATATGGAGGAGGAGGAGAGGCTGCAAACCTCTGGCAGCTTGCTCTGTCTCATTTGAAAACTCGTCAAATTCACATTTTATGGGTCCTTGGTGGCTTGCATTTTACAAATGGTCAGACTAAGAGATCATTGAAGTGCCGTATGACCTTCAAAAATAAAATCATTCTAACCAGGCAAAAAGGAAATCAAGAACCACCCACAAATCTTTTTAATTTGTCAGGTGAAAAATGAGTGGTTGGTATTTGTTTCAGTTGATACGACCCCTGTTATATTAGGTACAACTAGACAATACTGTTAATTCTGCTTTAACCTTAAGTTTAATAAGATTTCCTTTGCTCAGTTCTTTACCATTCCCCTGTAAAATCCAAAAACATCTTAATTTTGCTCAGGAGCAGGAGCATTAATTTCAGGAATACTGGATTGTGATGTTACCAGAGGAATGAGGAGGCTGTAGGGTGGAACTCTCCTCTGCACAGAAGAATATTTGATCTGTACATTAAGGAAGCAACTTTTTGGAAGGTCGTGCAGGGACCAGCAGGGCAGCACAGTGGAACAGGAGTTTGGACTCTGGATCATTTCATTTGCTCTGAATTGTCTCTGCACTGCTGGGTTTGTTCCTTGGCAGAATTCCACTCCAGACACCTTCAGCAAAGGTGCCCACAAGGCTCTTTAAGTCTTATTTTAGAGTATTCAGCCAAATTGCCAAGCAGATGCTTCCTGGATTTCTTGATAACCTGAGCTCTCAAATCCTACAAATCCAGAGAAAAAAGTTTACTTCAGAAAAAATGGGATCACACTCCTTTTTTGCACTTTCTTAAAGAATATGGAAAAGAAAAGAAACCATTTGACACGAGCAAGTCCTAAGACTGTAGGAGGATAAATTCCAGCAGCAGGAATTGCACGTTGTAATTGATCCTTGAAACACAACACGTGAATGGATTCCCATACAACTCCTCCATGAAATCTGTGAGATCAGAACGTGTCTGGAGAGGCAGTGTGTTTTAGCAATTTCCTTTAAAAATTTTGGTTTAGCATTTTATGTTGCATTTGGCAAAATCACTGGTGACTGTTAAAACAAATTATATAATTAGCTATGATATGTCCTGTGCCCAGTCTGGTTTTAATTTTGCTTCCAAACCAAAAATCCGATGAATCTTATTTTTATGGAAGGAAACAGATGCCTAAACAATTTACAACAGATGCAAGGTTAATGTAGAGGCACCAATACCAGTATCAGTGGTCACTGCCAATATGAAATCCTAGTCTGTTAAAAAAAATTTAAATATTTAGGTGCTGACTCTTGTCAGTGTCTATGGTTTTCTAATCACATTTTTGTATTTTCCGCAAAGCTTTTTTCTTCTAACCCCAGCAGCAGAAATGTCCATTATAGAGAATACCATAAAACTGTTGGAACACTTATTATGGATCAGAACTAGGAGAACGGGAAAAAGCTCTCATACATTTTTTGTGAGTGTTTTTTCTAATAGCTGCTTAAAAAGACACTATAAAATTAGTGTAACACTTCAAATCAGCTTCATCTCTTTAGGGAAGTTAAAGCCAGAAGAGCACAAAGAATGAGGAACCAGTTACATAACTTATAATTTCATTTATGCTTGCTCTGCTTTTTCTAATTCCATTCTGAGGACAAAGGAAACTCGGTATTCTGCTGGTTGGTACTAATTTTGTGTTCTTTTGTTTTATTGCTGTAGCGGCAGTAACATCAGCACTCTTTTTTTAAAAGAGCAATCCTCCAAACTAACAACATCCAGGGGTAGAACTTACACCTTTGAATGACTCCGTGTGGACTTGGCTTTCCTCCCTCTCCCCAGAGCCCAGGAAGTGACTGAGCAGGGAGGATGGTCTGGGAGCTGGGGCAGACATTACTGCCAGTATCCCAGTTCCATAAAGCACACGGAGGAAATTTTGTGGTTTCCTATTTAGTGGAAGTTGTTGACTTCATTACAAAGTGATTTTATTTCCATTGCACCCGTTGCTGTTGTCGCTCCCCTCCGTCTCCTCTGACACTCTGTGCGCTCCCGTCCCTCGACACCGAGCTCTGAGGCTGCCCCACTGATGAGCGCTTTGTTGTTCTGTGAGCGTGCAGACACAGCAAGCAAACCACCCCCTCTCCAGCCTGCTCTGTTCCCTGCCCCGGGAACACTCGTTGTCCTAACCTAAGTGTCCCTCTCTGTGCCAACACCGGGGCTTTTCGGCGGGTGGGGTCATTAAAGCCATGGTTTGTTCTAGCACTGAGAGAGATGTTTTCTGACCTTGGTATTTAAACAAGCCTTTAAAAATGCCATGTTTTCTGATCTCTCTGAGCATGCTGAACTCTCAATGTTCACCTGGTTGCAGGAGGCTCCCACCCTGCACTTTGAGGGTAGTTAAACACCAAGCTGTCTCTTGCTGTAGAAGCAGTGAACGCAGAGGTGCCGCGCTCGTCCCCGGTGTAACCAATGTGTGTTTTCTCTTGCTGACTCACCAGCAGACACAGTCTTTGTATATTCACAAAGAACTCATGAAGAGGACTTTAGGGACACCCACGTGTGCCGTTGAGGCTAGGGAATATGTTGTAAGTCTGAGTATGGTGTGATCAGCCCATACTGTTGCTACACAGTCGCTAACCCCACTTACAACGCCGTCCCGAGTGTGCTGTGGGAATGTGCTTTGTCAAAGAGCCAAGGAAAATTTGGTGGGAGGCAAGTGGCAGCTTACGGCGTGATGTGCAGGAAAGATAATGTCTGCTAGTCCTGGAAATGCTGAAATTGGCACAATGAAAGTACATGGACCTGTGAAATTCAAAGCGTTGCAAACACGTTCTGCACATTTATTCTAAATTATTTAATGAAATGCAGTCTTGAGCATCACGAGCAACCCCTGATGGACGTCAACACGTTCTGTGCCTTGGTTGTGGAGCACTCCCTAGAGCCTTTGGAAGCTTCTCTGGACTGTCTGTAATGATGATAGTTCATGGAATCAAGATACGTGACCTCTAAATCTGGCACTTGGATAAAGCAGAGTATGGGGAGATTGTTACAGGGCCATTAAAAAAAAATTTAAAAAAGAAAATTACCTTTTGATTTAATGAAAGTCCAGTGATTTATTTCAACCCTGTTTTCTGTAAGTGAGGTTAGTGGCCGTGACTGTCCAATAACACATGGACCTGCTGGCTTTCATGCTCTCTCATGTGTTATTGAAGCTTGTGGCTCTTAGACTCTTCATTTTTTTCCCTGCAAGACTAAGCTAGGCTTGGTTTAAATTGACAGCTTGAAACGCATTTGCTCATTTCAAGGAAATGTGACTTATTTGATCATTCGGGGGGAAAATGCCTTTGTTCTCTCAGGAGCTGTGAGCAAGTTTCTAGCTGTGAAAACCCAACAGAATGGGCAAAAGTAGTTATGTAGTGTTTAATGCAGATTTATTTTCAATCTGCTTATGTTTGTTTATAGAAATTGAATCACTGTCACGTAAAATTACCAACAAATTTCAGAAATGGAAAACTGTGAATATGACTTATTTCAGCATTTCATTGTTTCCAGCCTACGAACTGCTTTATTTATACTGGTTATAACAACCCCTGATGTACTATTTGGAAACGCTATTAATAAGATCTCTATTTTTATCATACTTAACAGCATAAGAATTGGGCATACAGTGTCTGTAATCCCTTTCAAATTTGCTGAATTTGCAGCAAAAGAATAGCCTTGATGCAGATGATTCTCCGCAGTATTTAGTGCCTTTAGAGTGAGTAGTGTTTAGCCACTAGCGCATGTAGCATACATTTGTGCCTTTTTAGAGTGCTTCATAGGTAAATATTTATTCTGCACCATGAGTCTTGTCTGTATCTATGTAGAAGAATCTCAATTTGTGCTGATCATGTCTATGCTAAAGTTCACAGGAGTGCTAAAGCAATGATGCAAACACAAGCTGCCTGTGCTGAATTTCTTCAGACCATTCTTTCTCCTTCTATGATTACTCTCTCCAATGGATTGGTTTTGTTTGCTTTATTTTTTTAATGGCCTCTTCAGCTCAAAGGGTGAATTTCTTGATGGCACTGTGATTATTATCATGTGTTTGTTCCCTAATGGACTGGACTGCAGAGGGAAGTGTCACTGCTGCCTTGTGATCAGTCCTTGAATGATCAGTCCACATGCAGCATTTCACTATTATTTCAAGACCATTTATTTTCCTTGAATGGCTGGCATGTGTTGCTCTACAAATCCTGGTAGCTAATGGGAATTGTTATTTTGGAAAAAAAAAAAAAAAAAGTATGTTTCTTAAATCAGCTGCCCACAAGAGGTGTGGAGCCTTTATTTTAAATCCAATCCTAGTGAACTGTGTTTTTGCTAAAAATGGAGCATCTATTTAGGAGCACCATTCCCAGGAGCTGTTGGTAGTGACAGAGAACTTGAATGGAAAGAGGTTCCCGAGTCTGGCAGCACAAACCTTTGCCTGAAGAGAGGCATTTTCCAGCTTTTACCTTTCAGCTGTTGTTAACACAGAGCGTGTGCTTTTATGCACCTCAGGTTTGTTGGGTAGTTTGAGCATTTCACAGCTGTCCCCAAGAGCTGGCAGGGCAGCTCAGTGCCCATTGCTGGAGGAGGAGGAGGAGGCTGGGTGGAGTTTGGATTCTCCCTTTCTATCTGGCTGTAGATGGCGAGCAGCAGCTCACTTGTGCTTGGCACAGAACTGAGCACTGTTAGTCCCCCTATCTCTTGGAAATCCCTCTGAACTGCAGCTGTTTTGTCATTTTGCAATGCTGGAAGAGGCTTTGGGAATTTTGGTTGTTGGGTGCCTGGGCACAGTTGTTCACCTGGGAGTTTCTGGGGCACCTGCCCAGCGCTGTGTGCGCAGGTGAGGCAGGGCAGAGATGCCACTCCATGGGCACACACTGCTTTCAGTCTTGCTTTCCCAGAGTAACTAAGAGATAATGTTTGGGCTCTGTCCCAGGAAATGTGGTAACTTCTGAGGAATTAGATCATGTATATCATTTAAGGAGGTTGAATAATGTCTTACCATGCTGTCATAGAACCAATTTGGTGTCAAGAGAATAGAAATTTTTTTTCCTCCTCCTTGGGCCTGACCTTGTCTGACTATGGCCAAAGTACGTTTGAGTCTGAGTATTTGTTTCTGAATTGTTCAAGAATGTGAAATGGCTTTGTGTGCCTGCCTGGGCAGCACTCTGCAGTCCACAGGGACAGTCCAGGGGTGTTGTCCTTTGGCTGCAGCCAGAGAACCAGGCATTCCCTGGAGTCCCATGCTGCTGGGTGCTGCTGGAGCCGCTCCTCACCTCTCCACTGAGGTTTGGCTCAGGGGTTACCCCCCCAAAGCCCTTCCATGAAGTGGCTGACACATTTCAGCACATTTTTGATCTAAAGTGATGCCCGTACGTTTGCAAGCTGTGAGTTTTTCCCACCTCAGTGGTGTTGCTGTGATGAGAACTGCCACTGTTGTTGCTGTAGCCGCTGTCAGTCAGTCCAGGCCCGATTTCACCTGTGTCCAGGTGTCCAGCACTTCCCATTCCCGTTTCTGGCCAGGTCACGGCAGCTGCCCGAGCCCATCTTGTGAACTTTTGCACAGATCTGTTAGTGTGACCCATTTTGCCTTCCAACAGCAAGGGGATTGTGTCATTTTATTGTAACATCAGCCTGAAAAAGTTCCTCTTCTACTGATGCACTGTTGTTTTTTCTCTCTCTCCCCCCGCCCCCCCCACCCTGTACCTCTCCAATTTTACATGAAGCTTTCTCTCAAGCTGGTAAGCACATTTACAGCATGCCTGTCCTGTGTTTTAATCACAATTTCCTGTGTGTGTTTTAATATGCACTGTGCCACATGTGAGATGACACTGAAATTAACTGTTAAATTTGTTTCTTCTTTGTGTTTGCTTTTTTTGACATTTATCAGATAAATCTGAATACACAGGTCTGGAGTCTAATAGAGGTGATCAGAATTCAGTCTTCTAATAAGCTGCTAAAAAATTAACTCTAATACATAGTTTAGTTTTCACTTTTATAATCTAGGGCTATGAAAATGTAGAAAAATAGTATTGAGTAATTCTCCTACTGTATAAGTATATATACTTATATATAAAAGAACAAAAAAAAATTAAAAGAAAGGTCTCTGTGCTAGCTGGACTTTTTCCAGAAAGCCATGCATGTCTTTCCGTGTAAAGTAGCTGCAAAGTTTGCTTTCTACGTCCAGTATTACTGGAAATCTGCATCATTATCACCTACATTTTACAGCCCTATGTAGTCCTTCAGAATAACCAATAATGACATTAATTAAAGTTCTGTAAACCTTAACCAACAAGGTTAACTCAATCTGATTTGAAATTGCAAATTGAGAGATATGCATATATGTGAATCCTAAATTCCATCTTGGATGCAGCTGGGAAGGTTACTTGAACTATGGTAAGATAAAGATGTTACTGAGCTGGAGAGGGAAGGGGTGAACAGACCTGAGAAAGCAAATTACGTGCTGAACTCCATGCACAAGGTGCTGTTTTGATTGAGACACTCCACACCTTGCGATGTCCCTGACAGCTTGTCTGCATTCCTTTGGCCCTGGAGAGCTCCTCACCAGGAGAATGTGCCTGGCTTGCTGCCCCACCTTGTGCAAACACGTGAGAGCTGCAGCCAGTGACGGCATTTTGGAGACCTCAAAGGATCCACAGGGGCACCTAAGATGTGTTAGCTTCCAAGTTCTCTTATTCCTCACCAGTTTGTGCCTTTGGGTGCTCTTTCTCTTCCCTGTGAGGGTGGGGAGGCCCTGGCACAGGGTGCCCAGAGAAGCTGTGGCTGCCCCATCCCTGGAAGTGTCCAAGGCCAGGTTGGACAGGGCTTGGAGCACCCTGGGATGGTGGAAGGTGTCCCTGCCCATGGCAGGGGGCTGGAACAAGATGAGCTTTAAGATCCCTTCCAGCACAAGCCATTCTGTGATTCTACACATATCCTGTGCTTGGACACATCATTGTGGGCCTCTCCTGCTCATGGCAGCTCATCCAGAGAAACACACGGGCCACCAGAGCTGCCTGGAGTAGCTCTGGCAGTTTTGGGTCCTGCTGCTGCTCTGGCAGCACAGTGACTTTCTTGGGCTCCTTTAGCAAGGTTGCTTCTCACTGAAGACCTGTGGTAGGTCTGAGGAATGATGGGAGTGCCTGGAATACTTGCAAACCTTCTTTTGGCTGTTGCCAAGCCACTGTCCTGGGAGTCCAATGCATTTATACCGGATTTCCACTCATTTTCTTGGTCACAGTGCTGGTGTGCTGTGTAGCTGAGTTAAGCCTTTGTATGTAGGAATAAATCCTCCCAAAATGGCTAACCTGGCCTTTCCCCAGGAATTGCAGAAATTGGAAAGATGTGCAGGGAGGGCTGAGACCCATTTTCACCTCAGGTGGAGAAAAGCAGCTTTTAGTAATCTCCTCTTGGATCCTCACTATGCAAGAGCCAGAACTGGGGCTGAAAAAGGTCATTCTCTCCTCACATGTAGCTTCAGCACAGAAACTGGTCCTAACACAGCCTCTGTTTTCACAGTCCTTCATCTTGGGACAATTTAAATCCTAAATTTCAGTATCTTTCTGCAAGGAGCCCTTGTGAGCAGCACAGCAGAAATAGCACAGCTTTCCCCTCACCTCACTGCTGCAACATTTCTAAAAACGTAGGCAATGTCCACAGCTTGAGAGGTAGCCCAGGTGTGTTTGTGCTTGAGAGCATGAAATGTGCCCAGCATGTGCAAAAACTGCTCCTTGACTCTCCTTTTTGGAGCAGGGACTTCAGCTTCTGATAGGAAATTCCTGAGCATGGACTAAAGTTAGAGTGAGGTCACCTCCCAGCCTCGGGTGTGCAGCACTCCTGCTTTGGTCTGAAGGATTGTGAACAAAGCTGCTGGATTTAGTCCAGCTTAAAACTCTTGAATGAAGTTGAAGAATCAAAAATAAGATACCAGAAAGATGCTTTTCCAAATTTCACTCAGTTGCATTCTACTGATGTACAGCTGAGGATATTTTCAAGCCTGTCTCTTCTGCTTAGAAGTGAGGAGGATATGTCAGAATATGTTATCTAGACTTTCCTGTAAGTGCTTGTTTGTTTACAAAGCTGCCTCCAGATGCTTTGCCTTAAAAAGATGTGTGTGGCTTTAGTGCAGATTATGCATAAAATAGATTGAATCACTCTCATGTCTGTTGTGAGGTGGGAGTTGCTGTCAAGCAAAATCTAACCATTAAAGAATAAATTAAAATAGATCTCTCCTCTATCACTCACAACACGTAACATAAACACTGTTAGGACTCCGTGTGGGTAAAGAGAATCAGCATAACTTTCTTAGTCATTTGTCTTAAATTTGCTTTCTCATTGTCTCACGAATGGGATTTGGAGTGTATTATTGCACAGATGATCAAGGCTCCACTAGAAGCACATGCCATCCTTGACAGTCAATACAGCAGCAGTTTCCTCAGGCCTGCTCTGTGACTTTGGAATGGCCAGTCCAGAGGAGAAGGTGACCTGCACGTGGTTGTCCTCCAGCCCTCTGACACCCCCCCGCTTTGGTTTTGAACAGCTTGTTCTGCAGCTGCAGGAGGAAGTCACAGTGTCCCAGCACATTCAGTACAGAGCCAAGGGTCTAATGAGCAGCTTTTGTGGCAGTGTCTCCTCTAAATCACTCTGCTCAGAGAGAAATTTGGTATTTTAGCAAGACTGATGGCCCAGCCCTGCTCACAAGCTCTCAGTAAGCTGAAGGACCACTGAATTTGGTTAACTCAGCTTTGTGTTTTTGCCCTTCTTTCTCCCATATTCCCCCTTGGAAATGGGACAGGGGATGAGCAGAAACCGAAACAAGCAAAACCTGCCCAAATTCAAGCTTATGCACAAGAACCTCACTCCCTTATGGTGCAACTAATCAGTATTGTTGTATGTTCAGTATAGCCCACCCAATCTGCCCCCATTGCCTTCTGGCAAGACAAAAATAGGTGTAACTGTGAAGAAAAGAGTGTGGATGTATTTTATGTGTCATCTATCTGCTATATCAAATGGAGGCAATCAAGAGGAGGCATAGCAGAAGGCAGAAAAGGGGTTTTCAAGCAGAATCACACACAGGTAACCACTGTGGTCTTCACATTTTTTTCCCTTTGGTTATGATTTCAAACTGACTGATTCCATGGCTTCGATATAACTTCTGGTTTTTATGTGAGTACAAGTGAGAGAGGAAAAACTGAGAGACTTTGGCGTGGAATGTGGACTCTTGGAAAGTAAGCAGCATGTTTTTTAAATTGCAGAACCCAGTGGGGAATGCTTCTGTTAGCTTGGTGTGTTCAGGAGAGCCCTGACGTAAATTAACTGTGTTGGACCAGCACTCAGTCAGCAGTGCTCAGGAGAAGTGCAACTGTGGCACAGGAATTAAAGCCAGGAACTGCTTTTATGGGAATGCTGTTTGTAGCAGAGTGAAAGAAGGCAGGAAGGATCAGCTTTCCATGAGAAGGGAACTCTGTTAAATAAAATCTGGTGATAAAACTGTAGATAAAAATAATTTCCCAGCTTTGCTGTTGAATTCTGGAATTCTCCAGTTGATCTTCCATTAGCCACTGTTAGGGAAGCAGGATGTTTGTGGATGTTATCTGGGATAATTTCAGATTCCAGATTCCTCACCATTCAGGGGCTGATGACACAGTACAAATGATAACAATGCTTCAGACCACTGTGATTTTGCACAGGTTTTTGTGAGCTGTTTTCAAAATCCCAAAGGATTTTTTCAGACTCTGATTATTAACTTTTTTTCTTACCCCCCCCCTCCCGCCTCCATTCCACTCTGTGCAGGGAGCAGGCCCAGAAGACTTCAGCAATCTCCCACCTGAGCAAAGAAGAAAGAAGCTTCAGCAAAAGGTCGATGAACTAAACAGGGACATTCAGAAAGAGATGGATCAAAGGTGAGTCAAACCTCTCCAAAGAAAAGTGAAATTGCACTGAGCAGAGCCCCTGTGTGTGATGGACGTGGGTAGATCCCAACAGGAGAGGCTGTTGTGAGAGGATGGCATCATCCAAAGTCTCTCTGATCTGTAGCTTGGATTTCCTGGAAGCAGGAAGATAATGACTCCTGTGCTTTTGTGAACGCTTTTTCTACAGGGCTGCATTTATCATTCTGGTTGAGAATAAGGCTATTTTAGCTACACACTTTCAATTGGTTCTGGCAGCCTGTATTTGTGCTTTGTGTTTGTTCACAGTCTGCAGTTGCATTAAAGACTCAGCGTGTATTGTTTGTGAGACACAGAACTTTTCTTCCCTGAAGGACTTCAAGACCGGTCTGTCCCTAAATACGGCTTTGCATTTGTACACATGTGCCTACGTTTTGTGTCAGCTTGCTTTCAAGAACCTGTTTATTTTGCCTACTAACCCAAAATTTCTCCTTTATGTTTTATGTCATGGATAAGAAAGGAAAATGGCACATGGTTATATGATTTCTCATTGCTTTGATTTTTCCCTCTGTGGTAACTTAGGTTTGCCTCTGTGCAGGTTTTTCTTTCTGTTCTGTATTGATTCTGAGGTAACCCAACATTAAAATCAGATATGGAATCACAGCAGAGTGAAGTTTAAATGAAGATAATTTATAATGGAGGAAATAGCACCAGCAGTTAAATAAGAGTTAAACAGTAATAATTTATGACTCATATGTTTGCAACATTGTCCCTTAAGGCTTCAGGCACAGAGCAGTCCCACTTCCTTGCCACCCACACTTTTTCCCAGTTTCCATACACACAAGGCAAAGGCACAGGATTGCGATTGTCAAGAGTTTGGTGGGAAACTCTGAAGTATAAAGAGTGTTAACTTGAGTCGTGGGACTCTCATTAACCTCTCTCCCACCAGCTAATGCCTAGAGAAAATCTGAATAGTTGTGCCTAAAACCAGCCCATAATTCCATTTTCAGCTCTGAAATGTCCATCAGCAGCTGAGTGAAGCTGCCCTGGGACTCGGGGTCACATTTTGTAGCCTCGAGTCAGTCTGTCCCTGTGCTGTGACAAACACAAACCATCTGGAGCCAGCTTCCTTCTAAGCAGTGTGAAACAAATAAATACCTTTCAGATTATTTGGATTGCTAAAGACAAGCTGCAACAGGCAGGGTGAGAATTTGTGGTTTGCACTCCATTTCTGTTATTGATATATCTTTGTCCCTGTTTCTCAACTGGAGGTCAGCCCATGATGGACAATAATGATTCAACTGCTTGTTTATGCCCCAAAAACTGGGAAGATATTAGTCTAGAAAGTTGAAGCTGTCATAGGTTGCAATGGTTGTGAGATTTATTATTATTATTATTTTCCCCAGGGCAGCAAGTAGATACTGTTGTACTACACAAAAAACCATGTCAGGGTAAAAATCAATATCAAATATCTTCTCACATTGTAGGCAACTCACTGTTTTTCATCTCTGACAGGTAAATTCTCTTCTGGCGAATGATTTTACTGTTCTTTTTAAATGGCTGGTTCTAAACAGGGCAAAAGCCCAATCTGGGTGTTCTCAGTTCCTTTTGTAACAGCTTAGGTTGAAACTCAGAGTGAAGAAGAGACAGTTTATTAAAGGCATTTACCCCCCCAGTTGCACTAAAGGTGTTTTATTTTTGTTTTGCCTCTCAGAGATGCCTTAACGAAGATGAAAGATGTGTACATCAAGAACCCCCAGATGGGAGACGCCGCGAGCGTGGACCACAGATTGGCAGAGCTTGGGCAGAACGTTGAAAAGCTGCGATTAGAAGTTCAGAAATTCGAGGTATGAGAAGAGACATTTCAGTAAAAAGCAGCTAAGCAAACGCTCAGGTCTGAGCAGGGCCTTGCTGGCTTTTCCAGGTGTATTGATGCACTTTGGTGTGTGAGGGCAAGGGCTGCGTGAGCACTTGCATTAACTGGGGTCTTTGAGCTGATTTGTGTAACATAAACGTGCACCATCTCCTGTGGCTGTCAGCCCACAGTTAAATTTGCCACAGAAAACAAATTGTGCTAAGTGGAGGTGAAGAGAAAGTGTAGTGCTCTCTGGACTGCCCAGAGGGCTTCAGATGCTTATTTAATTAATTAAATAAATTGAAGCATCATGTTACAGACGTCTGTGGAAAATCAGAGTGACATAAATGCAAAGCACCATTTAGAGACTAACAGCAAGACAGGAGCCATCAGATGAAATATGTTTTAAGGAATAGTCTGCCATGAACAGGAAGCTGCTTAGTGATATAAAATCTCCAGAACAGAAGGGGAGTGTTTGGAATATATGAAGCTCATTAAAATTACTTGAGAAGGATTAGACAGCTGAGAAAAGACTTCACTTTCTACATTATGCTTTGAACATAAACAGATACAGCCCATTAATTTCAGATGTGGTTTTACTACCCATTGCTTTCCTACCCGTTTGAAATCAGGCTCTTTCGTTCTCCTCAGCTTTTGTTCTTGTGCATTCAGCAGTTGCTGAGTTTCTGGTGTTACTGAGATTACTCTAAGCTGCCACACGTCATTTTACTTGATTGTGACTAGAGCAGCATCATCTCTTGCTGGCTGTTAACTACTTCTCTGTCAGGGTGTTTTCAGCACCCAGTGCCAATAAATAGTTATATTTTTGATAAGTGTGTTTTTCAGCGAGACAGTCCAAGATTTGGATGACTGACCACTGCCACTCAAAGGAAAATGTGAACATGTTTGCAAACCAGTCTCTGTTCTGTAGCCTGGGTGTCAGGCGTGTCCCAGCAGGGTGAACACTGTCTGTCTGTCTGTCTGGCAGGGCTGGCTGGCGGAGGTGGAGGGGCGGCTGCCGGCCCGGACCGAGCAGCCCCGGCGCCAGAGCGGGGTCTACGAGGCCCAGAACCCTTCAGGAGTGAACAGCTGTGCCCAGGACCGCGAGAGGTACAGTATCTGTACGGGGCTGGGGCTGCCACCAGGGCCACCGCAGGCACCCAGCAGGGCTCTGCAGCCTGATCGTGCCACAGCCCAGCTCCGAGAGCTGCTTTCTGACTGCGATGAGCTGTGTGACAGCCCCCTCGCTCACTGCTGTGAAGGCGAGTGAGCCAGTGCGTTTGTACAGCTTTTAATGGTAAAAATGAGGCTTCTCACCCATCTGTAGTCACAGCCAGCTCCAAGCAAGCTCTGGAATCACTGAGCTGCTCCAGCTGGAGTTGCTCCCCTTGCCCCGAGCCTGGTGACCGAGTGGTTCTCTCTGCTGCTGAGGTTGGTCGCTATAGTTGCTGTGTTTTTCCTCTCTTGAGCAGCCCCGATGGCAGTTACACAGAAGAGCAAAGCCAGGAGACTGAGATGAAAGTACCTGCAACAGACTTTGATGATGAGTTTGATGATGAAGAACCACTACCCACCATAGGGACGTGTAAAGCGCTCTATACGTTTGAAGGTATCACTCAAACTTTACCCTCTTTTCACTGACTGGGGTTTTTTTAGTTCATGTGCCAAGGGCAAGTGGGAAACCTTCATTTAACCTTAAATAGCCAAAGAGCAAGTGAGGCTCTGGTGTGATTCTGTAGAAGGGCACCCAGACAGGGATTTGTCTCCTGTTGCACAGAAACTCTACAAGAGAAGGAACCAAAACTCTGCTGTCAGGGTCACATTTGTCTGGTTCCTTATGTACACACTGCTGACTCCAGAATCACAAGCACCTGTTTTTGGTGCACCAAAAGCTGTGTCCCACCCATGGTCTGAGTGTGCTCCCTGCACCGGATCTGTGGTTCCTGCTGTGCAGCACAGCCCAAAGTCCCTGTTGCTGTGTGTTTCAGGTCAGAATGAAGGAACAATCTCTGTAGCAGAAGGAGAGATGCTCTATGTAATAGAAGAGGACAAAGGTGACGGGTGGACGCGCATCCGAAGGAACGAAGATGAGGAGGGCTATGTCCCCACGTCCTATGTTGAAGTCTATTTGGACAAAAATGCCAAAGGTGCTATGACCTATATTTAATGCTATTATTATTGTTTTATTTGCTTTCACAGAGATAATCCAACCCTGAAGCTGCTCTGTGTTGCAGATAGAGCCTTTTAAGAGTCTGTACAATGCCACCAAGTGCATTATTCCGTACGTGGACTAATTATGGCTTGTTGTACTGCAAAATGTGCTTTTCTTGCTCAGAGAAGGGTAGTGTGGGGGACTGAGAGCAGAGGGGAAATGGAGCTTTTCCTGGACAGTGTTTGCTCAACTGTCACTACCATTGCACGCCCAGCTTAGCGCAGGAAGCACAAAGCCCTTTGGGATCACACAGGCTCTCCTCAGATACCCAGGTGGCATCTCAGACACATCCACAAGTCAACTGTTTGTCCCAAAGTCACTCGGTGGAACTTTATAGAGGGAATATTTGGGCTGCTGGTTTGTGTCTGTGTGGGAGCTTTTCAGAGCTTGTTGTGTTCTGGAGACCTTTTGGATTGAAAACTGGTGGTAATTTAGCTTAGTGTGTGTGGAAGGGGAAGGAGAGATCTTACAAAAACCCCTCTACACAGCAGTCTGTGGTCCTTGATAAATGGGTAAAACATTAAGAAAGCTCCTCTGTTCTTTCCCACCTTGCTACATTTCAGATGTATTTGCTGTTTCAGATGACCAGAACTAATGGTTTAATCTTTTGCTTACACGGGATCAATGGAGACATTCAGAGTTTGGACTCTGTAAGCTGCTGTTTGTTGCTTTTAATTCCTCCCAAATGTTTTGTGTAAGGAAGCAGTGCTGCAGGGCAGACCTGGCTGGAGTAAATGCCAGTGCTGAACACCTGGTAATGGGATACACTGAGCAATCAAAAGATTTTAGCCCTGTTTCAAATCAGGACATGTTAGAACTCCACTGTTAATTAATTTGTGTTTATTCAGTCACTTAATCCTTCAGATTATTGTTGTGTTTCCTAGACCTGAGAGTTCTGGGTGTGAAACAAGCAGCCTCATCCAAGTCAAAAGCAAACTGAACCATTTTCGTTTGGGTTTATGGGCAGCAGGAAGAAGAGAGGAGTAGGACTGTGTCCATAAACCAGCACTGAAACTCGAGAAGTTCACTGTTGGATTGGGTGTTAATCAGTGCAGTGCCTTGTCTGCTGCAGGTGAAAATCTGGGCCTTGTTTTATTTTGCCATAACACAGTAGTTTTATGTTCCTGTTAGCAAATGGTCAGCTGAGATGCAAGAGAATGCAAAAAGTTCAGCCCCCTCTGTTGGTTTTTATTAACCTTTGAAAGAGAAACATGGAGCATCCGTTCTCCTTTACATCCAGAACGAGGCTGAAGGATTGGAAATCATGGAATCACAGACTGGTTTGGGTTGGAAGGGACCATCTCATTCCAACCCTCTGTGTGGGCAGGGACACCTTCTATCAGAGTAAAAAAGCAAACTGTGGGGGTGAAGGCTGACAGAGCTGCAGCCATTTCTGTAGCCACAATGGAGATTTTTCAGCTAATTTAAAGTTTTTCCATTAATTTTGCTGGATTTCAGGAACAAAATCAAATGTATCTGTGAATATCTAATGTATAGGAACTATAATGTTTACCTCTTTTATTTCTCAAGTCTCTGGTTTAAAAAAAAAAGCTGAAAGAGAACTTTTCATAGAATGCACCATAAAGATTTGGAGGAAATGCTACTGTGCTTAAAAGGTGAACTTTGTTGCAAGCTGCAAATTGATTTTTAAGGTATTGGTAGAAGTGACTTTACTCGGTCCTTGAAATTGAAGCGATGACATTCCTGAAGATAACACTGTCAATACTAAAGCACTTGCAAACTTTAGTAATCCTTTCCTCTTTCTGGAAAGAAGGTTGAGCAGCTGGCTCCACGGAAGGCTGGTGGCAGAAGGGTGGGAGCTCACAGCAGCCCCTGTGACTGTCCCAGGCAGCAGAGCCAGTCCTGGCTCGGCCTTACCTGCCCGGCCAGGCTGTGTCTGTGCCACGAGCCAGGGGCAGCTCGGTGCCACTGCTCAGTGCTCTGTGAAGAGCTGCTTTTTCACTCAGCTGGAGCCTGTGCTGTCAGGGCTCTGCTGCAGAACTGAGCTGAGCAGGACAGGTAAGTGGTGCGCTGCAGGTGCCCTCCTGATCGTAGTGTTAGAGCCAAGCTGGGTCTGTGCCCTGCCAGTCCCTGTGCGAGGGCTCCTGGTGACATTTACAGGGGTGCCTCTGGTCAGAGGGTGTTGGCAAACCCTGCCACAAAAAGAACAGTAATGTCTATCTTGTTTTGCCTTTTTTTTTTTTCCAGATGTGCACAAACCACTTCAGAAAATCTCTGAGTAGGTTTGCATAGGCCTGTCCACCCTTTATTCTCCTGGTTTGCTGCTACGGTTGTTTTAAGAGCTCTATTTGAGAAGGTTTTCTTTAGAAGAGATGAATGCACATGTCATATCTCCATCACTGAAAGACTTTATTAGGTACCAGGTCGGCTCTGAAATGTCACTGCTGAGGAAGGTGCTGCCCCGACTGTGTCCATTTAGTGCAAACAGCATTGTCCTTCCGAATAGACATGAGAGCTGCAGGCTCTGCTCCCGTTGGGATTCGTGCAGGAAACTGTTCTGTGCACACCTGGGTGTAGCACCTTGCAGGGCTTTTCTGTACCTGTCGGGTGTCTGGTGCTGAGAACTCTCAAACACAGGAACTAGTTGGGCCTTTCAGCTCAAGACTGACCACCCTGTGTTACTGACTATGGTACCTCATCATCTCCTTGGGAACAAAACTGTCTTTCACTGAGGGATGTTGTGAAATCGCGTGACACAAAAAAGCCTGCACGGAGTAAGCAGCCCTGTACAAACCCTGCTTTGCACCCAGCAGAAACTCCCCGTTCCCTTCCGGCAGAAAGCCTGGATGTTTGTTTGGGTGACATGCAGGAACAGAGGCTGCTTTGGGAAGTTAAACTTCGTGATAAAAACTATTTTGGAGCCGTGGGCTGATGAGCATTTTGGCTCCTTTGCCTCTGTGGGTCTGTTCCCCCTCACCCCTGCTGATATCAGTAATTCCTTATGGGCAGCTCCGGGATTCCCAGTGCTGCAGCTCTGCTCTTTGCTGCAACCATCATGCAGAGCCTTGACTTATATAAATAAATAGGTAAAAGTTAACCATGCTGATGCACTTTTTATCTAGGATATATCTGATTATTTAATGCTTGCCAAATTATTTAGGGATTGGTAATTATAAACTGGACTGTGGCTTTTTAAAATCCTTTTGTTAAATACATGCCCTTAGTTCTCCCACTATAAAAAAAAAATGTACATAACATAACTTAAAGACTAAAGTTACTTGAATTTGAATTGTTTTTATCCTTTTATATGTGTATAAATATAAATGGTTTTATAGGCTGTTCTTCTGCTTAACCCAGCTGTTTTGGTAACTACTCAGTCCCTCTGATGTTGATAAGTGTTTTTGGTTACTCAGCTGCCTGCACCTGGACTTGCATAGGAACTGCTGTTGTGTGTTAAGGTTTGTTCAATCTGGCCAGTGTGGTTGTCTTGTTTCTATTCTTATTTTTAAAGAATCATCTGTGAGGAATCTCTTTATAGCTTGATGTACCATGGTGTCTTCTTCTAATAAACATTATATTTTCTCATTCCTGTGAGGTTTTGGTTTTTGAGTTTTTTTAATGGCAGTTACTGGTAGATGGCAGTAATTAGTGGCATTTAACTTTCCTAAGGGACAGCAAATGGCCCAGAGCTGCTTCCCACACTAAGCACAAATGCAATTCTTCTCAAGAAAAATATTTTATTGTGGCTCTTTGAAAACTTCTTTGTGCTGTCATTTGGAAGGATTTGATGGAAGTGGGTGCAAAGGAGGTGAGAAGGTTCCCCTGGTCTCTCAAATGCAAGGGAAGTTTGGACTCATCCTGTATTCCCTTGGATACAGCAGTTTGGGCCAAATCACATTCCTGGATTGTAGCTTCACTTGGCCAAAGGAAAAATTTGTCCTCAGCCACCAGTCTGTGGGAACAGGGATGGACAGAGAGGGGGTTGGAGGCTTAGGCTGGTTCACTGACCTGCATGTTCCTGGCTTGCCTTGAGAAGGAGAGGCCTCTGCAGCCTGTGGTGGAAAGGAAAGCTCTGGATTCATCTGCAAACTCTTTGATTTAATTTCCTGTTGTTGTTCAGTGTCGTTGATGGTCTCTGGAGCTGTCACTTGAACAGATGCAGGGCTGATTTGCAGACAGAAAATGAAAATGCTGTTTGTTTTCTCAGTGGCATGAAGCAGGTGCTGGCAGGGTCCTGCTCCTGTGCTTTACTCCCAGAGCAGAGCAGAGTCCCAGTGATGCTCATCCCAGGCTGGAGGGAAGGGCTGAGGGTGAAGGGTTGCTGTCTGAGTCAGGAGCCTTCCTCAAGCCCCGTAACCCAGTAGATGCTTCATTGCTTTATTTCCTTTAACCTGCAGGCAGAGCTGTTCTTAAGGAACCCCATTTTCCCCAGCCTCTTTCTAATCCAGTCTCTTTCTTTTTGTCTTTCTTATGTTTTAGATTCCTAAAGGTGTTTGTGCTGGTGCAAGAACCTCGGGGCGAGCTTGTCACAGAAGGAGAAACAAAATGGTCTGTTTACCCTGCAGGCAGTTAAAACACACCCACGGAAAGCCAGACTCCCAGTCTTGTCTGGAGTTCCCACTTGAAAAATTCAGAGCTAAATTCCATCCCAGTACCATTCAGACGCTTGCTCTTTTCCACGGCATGCTACTTGTGGCTCGGATTTCCTTATCAGCCTCTCCCACTCTTCTGCCAGCCTGGCACAGCCCCTCTGTCAAACATAACCCACACTTCTCCCAACCCAATCCCTCCCAGCTTCTGTCAGAGAACCACTGGCTGCCCTTGGATGCAGGGGGTAGCCAGAGAGTCCCAAGCATGTTCTGGTCTGTCTTCTGTCCCCGTGTCCCTCAGTCCATCTGATTGTACACACTGGTCCATCAGCATTTCACACGGTGCCTTTAGTGCTAAACCTGCAGCTCCTCTCACTGGAGAGCGTGGAAAGGAGGTGGAAAACCTCCCCTGGGAACAGTGTTACAGCAGCTGGACTGGGCTCTCCATTTGCCAATATTAAATCTGATCCACATGCATTATTCAACATTCTGCCTTCCCCAAAAGGTCACTAATACTTGTCAGCCTTTATTTCTCTTTTTTCAAATCCAGGCTGATGCTCATTCCAAGTATTAAATCCCTCTGACCCTGCTGTTTCCTGAAACCCTTCAAACTCACGTATGTACTTGTTTTCCTGCTCGTTCTCTGTGCCCCCTCCTGTGTCCCCGCTGTTCCTCACACACACACAGACACACACAGACACAGACAGTGGCATTTTGGTTGGCAGCCCTCGTTGCTGCTCACAGGCCCCGTTTGGCTCTCGTTTCAGCCTGCATGCTCGCCCTGTTGCCTTGCCTGCGCCCACCTTCCTCAGGGTCACGTTATTTTGTGGCTCGTGGTTTAATCTCTTTGCAGTTTTCTTTTGGTTGGTTTGTTTTTCAGCATTTCAGACCTGCCTTCTCTTTTTGCATGACTTCCTGTGCGTTCTCATCAGTTCATGTTGGAATAACGGAGGTTTTTTAGATAAATAAAAGAGGAAAGAAAAAAAAAAAGAAACCGCAGTGTTTCCTTCTCCCATCTTGTTGTGGACTGGACCTGGACCCAGCAGCCAGACAGGAATTGTGACCACCCTGTTCTCACACGGTTTGGTTTGAAGCAGAAGTAGGATAAGTGGTTCTGCACTTTATCATGTCATACAGTGGTGAGAGAGCTACACTATCTCCAAATATCACATGATCTGGACCTCAACTGCCTAACAAAGGGTCAATTTCCTCTCTAAACTTCTACAAACTTCTATATTCTAACTTGGTTTTCCCTGAATTTTTACCATTGCTTGGGTTTTGCAGTCATGGACATGTTTGAGCCCTGCAAGGATCAGTTGCCACTAAATAGCTCCCGAGGGCCAAATTTATTCATGGATCCACACCTTGTTTGGGGGAATCTACTGGCTCTGGTCCAACTCCAGCATACTCTGTACAATCCCCACAAGTTGAGAAATTTTACGTGGAAGCCACTATGGGCAGTGACCCCAAAATGAAACCTCTCAGGGTTTGTTTGCAGGCAGGTGAGTGTTGTTTTGTTGCCTGCTGGGCTGTCCTGCAGGGTCAGCACATCAAAACACATGCCAGAATCCCAGACTCTCTGTGCTGGGGATGGCCTGGGTCATCCCCACAGGGGATGAGGTGATTTTTGAGCTGGGTTATGTGTAGTGTTCATAATTCTGTCCCTTTCTCTCCGTCCAAGATGCCAACTTTTATTTTTACAGAGTCCCTTGGTGCTACAGTTCATCCTGTAGCTGTTGTGTGATGGTGCTTAAGAGCTGCCAGCATCAACCAGCAGAAGGTTTGTGGTTTAAACCCAACCCAAATGTGCTGAGCACAGGCAGCACCAGTGCTGGAGCTGTTCTGCTGCAGCACTGGAGGGTCAGAATCCATTAAATCACTGCCTTATCACTGCTGCTGCTGTGGTCACTGAGCTGTTCAGAGCAAGAGCAGAATGGGATCCCCACCTGTGGCTGTTGGCACCTGTGGCTTTGTGCAAAGGCTTTGTGGCCTCCACCTGCCAGGGGATCTAAAGGGTTGAACAATTAACAGGTGTGCAAAAATATCCTTAAAATATTTTTAGCTGCAGTATTTTTATTCTCATGTCCAATGCACTGTTGAATCAGCAGCTAAGAATTCACTTTCACCTATTGTTGTGCCATCTATGTAAAAATTAGATCAAAGTTTGCTTTTCTATATTTAATCTGGGTGGACAGTATATTATTGTCAGCCTCTGTGGAACATTGGAACAATTGCAATGTCTGTGTTGCTAAATTGTGCTGTAGAAGGAGCATTAGCTTTAGCTGACTGATTGATTCCTGAAGTTTTATTAAAAGACCATGTATGGAGTTTTTATAAACTTGGCAAGTAGTTCCCAAAAGCCTGGATCTTAAAACTTATTTAAGAAATAGTGACAGTCATATCTCATAGTCTGCACACGTTTATTCCGCTGCCGTTATTCAGGGTAATGAATAATTTTTGTAGAATTTACCTTTGGCAAACGCTGAAGAACTAAATATGTGACTGGTTTATAAAAACTCTGCTTGGATTTACTAATCTTTCCCAGCAGCGTGGACTGTACATCCTATGAAATTTCATGATCCCCAGCAAAAGTCTCTAATGCCCTTTCTTAACACCTGTAAATAGAGAAGAAACATATTTACTGATACTCAAAATTGTGTTTAATGCTGAGTATTTTTCAGAAGTTCATTTAGTTTGATGCATATTGTTCTCTGGTTTTTTGTTTTCCTGCCTGAAATGTCAGAAGACCTAAAAGAAGCCAAATTCTATTTTAACATGATGATGTCGAGCACTTTTTTATTTGTATATGTGTGTGTATGTGTGTTTGAGCACTGATCTCGAGATCTCGGTGGCATCTCAGTGTTGTGATTTCACTGCCAATGTAAAAGGTTCTGGTGTTGTCCATTCATTTCTGGAGACAGAATTCAACCAAATAAAGTGCTTCCATTTGAAAGCGAATATTGACCTTGTAGCAATGAGACAAAGGCATCTGCATATTTAAATAAACATTTAATTCCAGAAATACAGTTTCACTGGACCCTTTTGATCAGCCAGACAAGAAGCAAAATGGGTTTGTTGGGGTTTTTTTCCCAACAGAAAAGTTGGTGTCTCTTTGCTGGGGCTCTTGGGGCTGTTGAGGTGCGGCTCTCCAGGAGCTGCTGCTTCCCACAGATGTCTCCAGTGGAGAATGGGAATTTGAATTTGGCTGTGGCTGCTGCTTCAGCTACAGAGCAATTCAGACTAAAACTCCCCAGAGCTGCTCTCTTACTCCTCATTATTCTTCCTGACTATGGAGTGGATTTGGGTTTTGCTTCCAGCTGTAAAATTTACATGGAACAAGTGGATCAGCGCATTCCAGTGTGGTGCTGTTGCTAGTTCTCTCTTCAGATAAGTGATGACACATTTTCACTTTTGGTACCTGTTGGCTTTGGTTTTTATTTTGTATTATTTCCTACTGGAATGTTCAGGAGTAATAATTTGGCGCTGTCTGTACCTCTGACTGTCCCACAGGGCCAGGTCCCATCAGGTCACTTTGAGAATTTATTTTATCAAACTTTGGTTTTCCAGCTGGTGCTGAAGAGAGGTGAAGTGGTTGGCTTGTTTGTGTTTTTTTTAATTTGGTCATGTGAGGAGGAAGAAAAACAGGCTGTTGTGGCTGGAGTTGGTGTTGGAAAGGGCAGGTGGTTTGTGCTTTTTCAGTAGGAGCCTATGAGAACTGGAAAGTTGGGGAAAAGATTTCATCTAAAGAGAGAGTTGCACCATGGAATGCCTGTGGCGAATGCTCTGGTTTAGCTGGAAGTCTTGGCAGATGTTGTTGATGCTGATTGGTTTTATATTAAAACTCAAGCTGTTGCAAGCCTGCTGCTAAGGAATGAGTTTGAGCAGGGATGTGTGGATGTGCAGGTGTGTCCAACACAGCAGTGCTTCCCTTCACCAAATAATCCAAAAACCAGGCACATTTCTGTAACTCTGGCTGAGGTGTACAATTCCATTCTGGTGTGCAGGATTGTGAATAATGTGTGTTTGTCTCTAGCTGAGAGAAAAGCCCCCAGCTCTTGCCCAGCTTCTCCATCACCTCTTGGTCTGGGTCTCTGGAAAAAGCCCATCCAAGAGCCACAGAGATTTGCAGTTTTCCTGCTCAGCAGGTGACACCTGGTGGTCCTTTCATCTGAGAAATAATCTAGATCTTATTTTTGTTTAATACAGTCAAGCTGCTACATTTCTTCAGCAGGATTTCAGTTGTTCTTTGCCAGCACTAATTAACATCCCTGTCAGTTCAGGACAGATCAGGGCTGTTTGTGACAGGCTGCTGGTCTTTAGTTTTGAGCAATAATGAATAGGAGGGGGTGTCCCTCTGGCTCTGACTTGGATTTATCTTTCACAGAATCAGCACTGCTGACTTTAAATAGAAACAACCGAAGGGGTGAGGGAGAGCTGGGGGCGGAGAGCTGAGCAAAGAGGGAGAAGAAAATGAAATAAGGTTTTTGTATGGGGTGTTTGTGTCACAGTTACAACAGAGCCATGGCTCTGCTCCCAGGAACAGATAATCTGATACTGAGGTTTGTTCCATCAGTCCCCAATGCATGAACAGGTCTTTCAGCTCCCATTTTTTGCAACTGGCAAAGGGACCTGATAAAAAAAGGGGAAAATTATTTGCAAAGAGAACTGGTAAGAGTTCAGCATTGGCACTGGCTCCCAGAGCTGTGCTCAGAAATGCCATGGCTGCCTCCAGTGGAGCTGGAGGAAAGCAAGGCTGCAGTTGGAGCTCAGATGAAATCATGATGCAGAACTAACCTTCGTGCTTGAACAGGCAGAGGGTAACCCAGAGCAGTCCGGGCTTTGCCAGAGCAGCCCTGGAGCTGTTTGTTTGGACCCTGAGCAGCCCCTCCCTGGGGAGGGCAGTTCTTGGTGTCTCTGGGAAGGTTTGGAGCTGTTCAGTTGCTCAGGTGAGAGATTTGTTTGTAAGATCCAAGCTTGGACAGCTGATTCTAAGCTGCTCAAGAACAAACTGCATGTTCTTATTACCCAGCTCTAGCTCTGCTTCTTCAGACATTTCAGGCTGCAGCTGAGGCTGCATCACTCCCTTGGGCAGGGAATCCCTGCTGCTCCAGCCCCTCGGGCTGCTTCAGAAACTCTGTTAATTCCCAGTGCCAAGAGCCCGGTGTTCCCTGGGGAACAGGCTGCTGATGTGTGTTACCAAGGGAGGGGAACGGACCAGCAGGGATTTTTGGCTGCACAATAGTGACAGGAAACTCTTGTAGAATCCTGGAATAGCTCAATGAAACTTCAACTCCTTCCCTTGCAAGTTACTTCCAGGATAATAATATGGTCAATGTGCAGCACATCCAGACCCCCCAGGCTTTCTGAGGCACACTCAGGTGAAATGGGGTTAATGAAAGGTGAAGGGAGGTCTGTGAGCAGAGACTGAAGGGGCAGGTGCCTGCTGAAGGGGCACAGGATCGTTTAGTGGCCTCAGGCTCCTCTTGCTGCTGCCCAGAAGGATCTGTCCTCACACAGCCTCTGGTCAGCAGGAACTTTGGATTTTATTTTATATTTAATTTTTTTTCTTCCTTCACCACCCTGCTCCCTGGAGCTCTCAGCCCCTCTCACCAGGCAAGACAGGCCTTGTTGACTGCACATGTATTTATTGTACCACTTTCAGCACAAGGTCTAACACTGAAGCACAGGAGTGTCATTACAGTCTGTACAGCACCCTCTGGAACACAGACAACATGGACATGCAGCCCTGCAGGCTCTGCAGCAGATCCCAGGGCTGCTGCAGTGAGGAATAAAGACAGCTTGGAACAATGAGAATCCCAACAGTGGCTCATTCTCTGACCTCCCCTAGGGCCTGGCTGGGTCGAAACAAGCATCCCAAGAACAGGATTGTAAAATTAACATGCTGCATCAATTACAGACAGTTTTTAAAGAAGTTGCTTTTTGCAACAAACACTTGATCTAAAAAAAAAAAAAAATTAGCATGAAGGCCATGTTTTTCTTCTCAAATTCTCCTGTCCTACCCCCTTCTATCTCTAAGTCAAGGAGCAGCCTCTCCCTCCCTCCCCCTTCTTCCCATTTTTCGTGAGGAGCTCAGGAGGTCCCAGCTCCATGCAGTGCCTGGCACCACTCAGGCCAGACTTGATGCTGTGGCATCACCCACACCATGACCACACAGCTTGGCTCCTCAGGCCCTGGGAGGCAGCTCTGCCTTCTCTGCCTCCATTAAACTGCCCTCAAAGGCTTGCAAAGATTAAACTCTTGCCTTGCCGCAAGACAAACAAAAAACATTTTAAGAATAGCCCTGCTGAGAAAAGTGGAGTTTGGCCTTTTTTGCCCTCATTCCTGTCTCTGCTGCCTCCATCAGCTGCTTCTTGGCTGCACTGGTGGCAGTAGATCTGGGAGCAAATTCATTAAATGAGCCACTGTACACACACAAGACATCTGGAATGACCTCAGCACACAGGTGGGGGCTTGCTTGCAGACAGCAGCTCCTTCCTAAAAAGCTGCTTCACCAGCCTGGGCCCTGCTCAGCCAGGCCCCCTCCCCAGCCCCAGGTGACCCCTCTGAAGGGGCTCTGTGTGAACAAAGGGGCCCCTCCTCAGCTTCCCCCCCCCAAAGCTTCTCACCAGCTGAGGGGAGACAGACACAGGCTCATGGCAGGGGCAGTCTAAGGAAGGCTTTGGGAAGGAGGTCTCGCCTTCCAGCTCTGTTGTCCAAAAACATGCTGAACATAGAAGATCAGACACAAGGAGAAAATAAAATTCTGCAGGACTATGAAGGTGTGGGTTTGGGAGTGAGAGGAGAAGGGAACAGCTTCTTTCCAAATATCTTAGTTGATTGCAACTGAATTTGCAAGAATTTGATAAAGAGCAAAACTAGGACGTTGTGACAGCTGTGCACCACCAGCACAAAACCACAGGGAGACCGCGTGGCTTTACTCAGACTCAAAAACAGGTTTCTCTGTTTGCAACACTGCCTGCTGGAAACATAAATAATGTCTCATTATCTTTACATGTTTGAATTAAAAAGAAAAGTGCCAAAAGCAAAACCTGCAAAGGAGCAGAGCTCAGTGCACTGGGGACAAGCTGGGAGTGCTAGTTTGGTGGAAGCAAAGGAAAGGGAGAGGGCTCAGGTCAGGACAACCTTGTGACTGTGGCTGCAGCCTTGGACCACGGCTTCAGCCAGAGGTGAGGTGCAGAGCTTTGTCCCAGTCTTTCCCAGCACCACCCCGTGCTCAGAGCCACACGAAAGGAGGAGGAGGAAGCCTGCCTGCCACGGGAGTGGTGGGGGAGCTGCACACACCTTGAGTCCCAGAAAACGGAGGACGTTCGACCCCTCAGGACTCCCAGCCTCCCCTCCCCTCACAGAGGTACCTGTGCCGTCCCTGCCCTGCCCCATCCTCACAGATCACACTGCACGTGTCTCTGCTTCAATCTTCTGCTCCCCGTGGAGGTTTTCCAGTTCCTGCACCTGGGCCACGTTCTGTCTGATGGCAATCTCGGGGCCCCCTCCGTACAGGGTGCTTAAATAAACCCACGTCTCCTCGGAGATCTGCCCGTAGTCAGCACCTGGAAGGGACAACACCAGTAACCGGATGCACCGGTAGGGAAAGGTCAGGGCACCACAACACCAGGATTTCCTCTCCAAACACCTCCCTTCACAGGCCCATCCCAGGAGGAGGAGACACTGGTGGTCTCCCCACAAAGCCTCTGCAGTGCCAGCTCCTGCTGGAAGCACCAGTGTGTTCTCCACGAATCTATGTCCCCAAGCACCACATCTTTTAAATCCCTCCAGGGGTGGCGACTCCACCACTGCCCTGGACAGCCTGTTCCAAACCCTGACAGTCCTTTCCATATAGAAATTTTTCCTAATATCCAATCTAAACCTCACCAGGCATGGCGAGGCTGTTTTAAACATGCGCCTGTTCTAACTTCAGGAGCCAGGCCACGACAGATGCTGAGTGAAGACCACATCAAAAGCAACACAAGATCAAAGCTCCAGCACAAAGGGGAACGGTTGAAGGGGCCTGGGGAGCAGCAAGGCAGGAGCTGGGGGTCTGCAGGAACCAGTCACAACAGCAAACTGGTCACTGAGGAGCTGCCACTGGAGAACTGGCTCGCTCAGGGCAGGGGCTGGGTAGAGAACTGTCATCCTCTGCAACACCATCTTGCCCTGTGACTTCATTATGGACAGCCACATCCAGTGGAACAGTCTCCTTTACCTTTTAGGAACACCACAGGCAGCCTTACCCTGCTTGACTTGCACGTGGCCACCTGGTTTCGTGAGGGCAATCTTGGTGTTGTCAATTGGTCCAGGGGGCTCTGTAGGAGAATAAACATTTCAAAAAGCATCTGATTTCTTCGCTGCCTCCAGACTCAGATGCTTTCCTAACTTCTCTTTGTCATTTTTGTCCTGCCCTGGGGACCTGCAGGCAGCACCAGTGGCTGGTGCCTGAACCCTGCCCAGCCTTGTCACCCCAGCCAGGGGCAGTGCTCAGCCAGGACCCAGCAAATGGACTCGTTTCCATTCCCCCTCTCCCCCCTGACAGACACCCAGTGTCTGATCCTTACCATTATCCTTGCCCTTGACAAAGGCCTCCCACTCCCGGAACCACTGCATGCTGATACAGTAGATGACACTTGGAGACTCCTCTGCCTGGAAAGCCTTGTTCAGCTGGGAGAGCAGGAACAGAGATACAGGAAGGACTTAGTAGTAACTCCTGAGATCTTGGGGGCCCCTTCCATTAACTGTAAGGTAGCCTTGCCATTCTCCAGAAGAACTCCATGTAATTCCTTCCTCACATCCTGGTCCTGCTCACCAGGGCAGGCACAAGACAAGGATGGTTTCACACTTTCTGTCTGCACAGCACTCTCACACCCCAGCTGCCCTTCTGCACTGGGGAACCCCCAGGCCAATCTCCTGGCCATGCTGTAGATCATGTTCTGGAAAACAGGCAGGACTTTTCCAGGTCTCCCTTTCCCAGCCCTGCCCTTTGCCTTGCTCCCAGATGCTCCCCACGCCAACCTTGATGAAGGTGTCGATTTCGATCCTCCTGCGCTTGGCGAGGGCTTCGATCTCCACTTGGCAAATGGAGCACACGTACAGATGGTTCACAGCAGGGCCACCCCCAAACCTGGGCACAGGGAGAGGGAGGGGAATGGAGAACTGCAGCAGAGTGGAAACCCTTCCCAGCCCTGCACCCTACAGACAGGGATTTTTATACTACTCCAGACACTGAGGGAGGGAGGTGCATCTGCAGCTGAGGGCACAGAGCTGTCTTTACTCAGCCACACTTTTGCTCTTCTGGCTTAGCTCTTGCTGTCCTTTTGGGACAAGCACTGATACAGCTCACCCTGGCTTAGATCAGGACACTCTATAAATACTGGGAGAAAAAATGGAATGGCCATATTCACCTGTTGTAGAGATATTCCCACACGTTTTGGGGCAGAATCACAACCAGGTCATCGATGTAATGGTATTTATTAGGAGGGATCCCTGTGGAGGAAAGGCAAGTGGAAGAGTTAATCAGGGATCTCATTATTGCTGTGTACAACAGACATAAATAAAAAGGCAGTTTTTCCTTTCTGAGATCTCTGATTCCAAAATCTGCTTCCTTTGCTAATGGAAGACAATCATGAGTTCATTAACTGTGGAGGTTTCTCAAGCCATGGCCTCAGTTTCTAATCAAGTGCTTCATTTCCAATTTAGAAGAGAGATTTACAAACACTGACTGCTCCGCAGCATGGCTGATGAAGCAGCAGCAGAGTCAGATGTGGTATCAGCTCCTTTCTGCAGCTCGTGCTCCCTTCTCCAAACAAACCCCAAGGGGCAGCCCTGCTGACAGGGTAACACAGATAGACCCTGCCCTATCTGCTTTCTACAGGTTTGTTTTTAAACACAGAGAACTGAAAACTGTTGTTTCCCAGCACTACACATCCCCCCAGGCCTCCAACCAGCAACACAATGGGTAATTGTCTCATCCCTCCCTGAGCAGGCCAGAGTTTCTGCCAAAGAGGATCCCACTGCAGCTTCCCCATATCAGGATGGCAGCTGGAGCTTTTTCCTGCATTTGTTAATGCACCAGAAAGCATAAAAGGTGCTGCTCCCAGGTCCAGCAGCCTTACCTCCATGGGAGCACAGAAAGGTGTGGTTGGTGATGGGCCCAGGCTCAGCAAAGGTGTTGAATTTATTGAGCCACTCTCGAGAGATGTAGAACTGGAGTAAACTGTGCTCCTTCATGCTGGCCAGGGACACGACCTTCTGACGCTCTCGCACAGCCTCCTCACTGCTTTTCCTGGAACAGGGAAAGGAGAACTCCATTTGTGAAATGCATTTCCAGGTGTTCTGTACCCAGGAAGGGGCTGAGGGCACAGCTCACCTGTAGAACAGCACATAGGCTTCTGCATTCTGCACCACGGTCTCGTGGACCTCGGTGACGTACTGGTCATCGAACTCATACCACTGGCCATTGATCACGTTCTGGCAGTAGGCAATGTAGTGGCCACCTGGAACAGAAAGCACAGCACTGCTGGGATCTGCAGTGCAGACAGAAGGCAGGCCTGGGATAATGTCAGCAGCACAAACAGGATTAGCTGCTGGCACAGAACAGAGAGAGAGAGAGAGAGAGACAAAAAAAAAAAAAAGGATAATTCCTGTTCAGGCAAGCTTTGCTAGAGCAGCAGAGCCTGGCACTGTCACCCTGATTTGCCTTCCTTGGAAGAGCCTCTTAGCAAGACTGAACAGTAGGAAAGGGTTTGAGCCAAGCCTGTGGGGAGGCTGAAAAAGCTGCAGGGGATCTGTCAGAAGCTGCTCAGTTCACTTTTCAAAGGGCAGAGGCTGCTCAGGCTGAGAATGCAGGGGGTCTTTTGCTGCCCTTCAGCCCAGCAGAGGTGTTGGCTACTCCTGACCACACTCCTGCCTCACCCACACTCCTCCCATCCTGTTCCTCTTTCAGAGAAGGACTTACTGCCAGCCGTGCCGTGGTGACAGATGACTGAGAGGAGGTCGTAGGTGGTGATCTGGGACACACACTCCTTGGCGAGGAAAGGCCGCAGATCCAGCCCTTCCAAGGGGAAGGAGACATGGCTGTTGATCTTGAAGGAATACATCACCTCGTGCCGGAACCGTTTCAAGTGGATGCAAAGAATCTAAAAGACCAAGGACAGAGGACACCAAAGGGCAGTTTTGCCATGGGAGCTCTGGGAGCACAGCACATCTCTGTGCGTCTGATCTTGGCAGGAGTTCTTTGCCTGTTTCTCATGAATCCTGCTGGCTCATCAGCTTAGACTGAGAAAGTCTCTTCTGATCTAAACACGGGACTTTGCCACCAAAAAACCTGCTGGTTTCTTTCTACCTCTGGCCTCCTGACCTCCTCAGTAACTGCTGGAAGAGAATTAGGAAACAAGGTGCTTTTACCCACCTCTGGGAGCCGGAGGACTTTGCAGTACTTCACACCATTCCGCAGCCTGAGGGAGGAAAAGAAATGAGCTGTGAGGACTCTACAGCAAAGGCATGGCTGGGTCTTGCTCACTTTGGAATCCAAGACAAATCCTGAATTCCAGCAGAAGAATTGTCCAGGCAGAGGACACAACAAAATATCTGACAGCAGTACAGAGGAATAAAGTTCCAGAAATAGAACTCCAGACATGCAACACAATACAGATAATGCCAACTTACTTCTTACACCGCTCACAGCTGTACATGTTGTCCCCTGTAGAGAGAGAACAGAGCCATTATGCAGCTGCTCAGAGCATACAAGGCTGACACAGCTACATTTCCAGACAGTGCAGAGAAAGCATATTAAGAGCCTTTTGGGTAGGCCAGGATGAGAGGAGATCAAAACAACTCCTCTCAGTAAGTGCAGGCAAGAAGGGGATGCAGTCAATTAGCCGGAAAGGAGGCGAGTGCCCACCACCACACCTGAACAGCAAATGGTGTGAGTCCTCCAGAGCTGAAGGATGAGAAAGTGAAGAAACTGAGGAGCCACAGCACTCAACCAACAGCTCCACCTGCTTCTCACTGAGGACACTCTCACCCAGATTTCCCACCCCCTAGCAGGTAGAAAAGTTCCCTCCTCCTCAGAGATTCTGAGCTGCCAACTTCTGGCATTGCCAGCCTCTAATGACACGCCAAGGCAGGATTTCTAGGAGATTTAATCTGCCTTCAAAATGCATATGGAATGCTCCTCTGTGCTCCGAAAAAACTCACCCTTCAACTCATCTGCTGCAAAAAAGGCAGCAAGGCAATCCTCCAGTGTCACCACAGGACCCCAAAACCAGCTAGGGATACAGGACACCACAAATCTGCAGGGGAGAAGGGATTAAGAGTTATAAATAAAATAGATGAATGCTTTGGTACACAAAACCCCAAGGAGGTCCTAAGGTCATCCCACATCCCAGAGGAGCAGAGAAAGCACAACTGCTCTCAGCTGATGTTCCTATTCAAACTGGAAATTATTTGGAAAACTACACGAGGAATTAATTTGCTCTGGAGGGCAAATCTGAGCTAAAGGCAGCAGTGAGGGGTGATCAGCTGCAGAAGAGCTCTCAAGATGTGAGAGATCTAGAGGAGCAGTAACAACTGGTCCACATGAAAAGGCCCAAAGCCCTGTGAGGTACCACATAGTGTCCTGCAAGGAATGGTTCCAATTGACATTCCAATGTTAACACCACTGGTTAGGGACAGCTGCCTTCCAGCACTGCAGGGCAAATCCCAGAAAACAGAGGTCCTGCATAGGGAACGCACCTCCGGATATATTCCATGATGAAAGCAATCCAGCCTTGCGAGGCATAGTTGTCCCCACATGCCCCTGTCTTAGCTGGCACATTTTGGTAGATGGCAGAGTGCAGCTTGGCCAAGTCCTCTTTCCCTGGGATTGGGAGTGACAGGTCCTGGAACGTCTCCACTGTTGTAGAAACCTGGAAATATCCAAGAGGAAGAGGTCTGGGTTTCCCCTGTGTGTAATGGAGCTGGCATCTGACCTTCATCACCTTTTATCACTGCTTGGATTTTGTCTAGGCTAGAAACCTGAGCTGGCAGCAGGAGCAACTCCCTGTGGCTAATTATTCTTCCCTGCTGTCAGCACTGACTTCTGTCATGGGTTTTGTAGCACTGGACTCCATTTTCTAATGTGAATGTGATACTGCTGGGTCAACTCAGTAACACGGATCAGCAAACAGAAACACATCTCCTTGGCATGGCAGGTTCTCACACCTCTCCTGCCATCACCTATCGCCATTTTAGCAGGTGCTGCATCCCACAGGGTTTGGAAAGAGCAGCACCATTCCTTAGGAAGAGATCTACAAGCACAAAGCCTGTGCTGCGTGACAGGGAGAGCCCAGGACACTCACTCTGTCGCAGGTGAGGCACTGCACCAAGCTGAGGATGGAGCCGTCGAAGATGTCCGAAATCACACTGCGGTAACGGAGCTCTTTCTTCTTTTTCCCAGAAGCCTGCATCTGGGCTGGAAAACAAGGAATGGCCTTCTCAGTCTCACATCTCCACAGAGTCACACAGCCACACAAGAACATGGGACGAGCATTGTCCTGACGTTCAGACCCCATTCCAGGGACACGGTGACGCAAGTTGTGAAGGGACACGGCAGAATCCGCTGCTGTGTGTGGTACAAGGGGGAGGCAGCCGACTGAACCAACACCAGTCAGCTCTCAGGAGGTAGAAACTGTCATACTGGAACTCCTGTTTCCATCCTTTTTATGTGTTTAGAAGCCCAGCCCTGCCACAGACAGTCCCTGGTTTTCTGAGGTCTTGTGACATTTTGCTCCAAGCTTTGCATTTCACTTCCTCTCCCCCTCATCTGTCTCTGGACTTTGTCCTTTTTTCCCCCCCTCTGACATTTACCACGTGTTCCTCAAGTGTCTTGCACTGGAGAGGACTCTCCAGAGCAGGGACGGGCCAAAAGCAAGGTTTTGTTTAACAACAAACCCTGTCCTCACACACACGTGCAGGGAGACAGAGTGGTTTTCATGCAGCCAGAACATCTGTGGCTGTGCTGACCTCAGCCAAGGGGCTGAAGAAAGAATGTCCTCATGGAGCAGCTGGAGGGACAGTGGTACAAGCACAAGCCATTGTGTTTGCAGACTATGCAGCGTTGAGGGATTTTGATTTGCAATTTGCTCTGGGATGAAGGGACCAGTTTGATAACAACACATGCCATGCTCCATTCTGCAGCCTGACAGTGCTCCCAGCACTGCAGGGACATCTGCAGCCCTAATTCCGTTCCTGTGAGCCCAAGATGTCCAAGAGGCAGGAAGCTCTGTCAGTAACAGCATCTTACAGTTCTCTGGCCCACATGCCATGAAATTCAAGTCTGCCAGACAAATGTTTATGTATCTCCACACTCCCCTAAAGGGACAGAGCTTGTGCCTGGGACTTCAGAACCATTTTATTAACAACAAACACAGCACACAGATGCAGACATGGATCATTTCAGGCTCCAGTATAAAAACACACTAGAACATCGCTGTGCCCAGAACTTGACTTTATCTGCAGGTTTACTGTAGTCTTTGCCAAACACTGTTTTAGAACACACTGATGTCCAGGTCCAGCACTTCTTACATCTGTTAATCAAGAATCATGATGGATTCCTTCTCTCCTCTCCTCTACACGCTCCCCCCTTTGCCTCCCAGCAATCTCTCTTTGCCCTACCTTTCTTGAGTATGTAGGAAGGTCCAAGCCTGGCAGGACTGGAGCGGGGAGGGCTGCTGGAGAGCTTGGAGTGCATTTCATGATGGACTGGACTGCAAGGGCGCGAGGAGCAGCGCACATAGGCATCGTTGTCAGGTTCTGTTTGGGAAAATGGGGAGGGAAAAGGGCACTGGTTAAAACCCCCGTTATGAAAGGCAACCCCACTGCAATCCGTGTCAGCCCAGCTCTGTGTTCCAGCACAGAATCTTTCCCAAAGGCACAGTTCAGTGTCCATTAACTGTCCTGCTTGCACAGGCTGGCAGACACAGCTCCCTCAGTCACGGCTGCGAGTGCATACGGAGCTGTACCCAACAGCTAATAATTACATGCTAAAAAAGCCCAAAAAACAACCTGCCGTTTTTTCACACTTATGACTAATTAGTTTTTGCAGCTTGCTCCTGGAGCCCTAATCCACACAAACAGCATTGCTGCCTTCAGTGCCAGCTGGCAGAGTAAGACTCTTACATAAAGAAGCGCTGAAAGATCGGATATGTTCAGCTTGAGGTGACTCCACACTGCTGCTCTTTTCTTTTCCCTGAGACACAGAAATGCTCAAACTGTGCCTCTCCCTTTTCTCTCCCCAAAGCCCACAGTCCACCATTAGCAAATACCTTCTGCCATGCCCTTTCCACAGCTAATATTTCCCCATGCCAGAGTATCAAATAAAGAGACATACACGTACCAAACCTTTTTTCTTAAAAGGCATCAATACAGCGTTTGCAGGCTTGGCAGAGGCCTCTCTCACTGCTGTGCCTTTACTCAGCTCACAGCCTGGCTAAGCACCTCTCTGGCTCACCAAGTACAGAAGCAATCGTGCACAAAGGCAGGGACCGAGGAAAACCTTGGATGCAAAATCTTTTGAAACCCAGAGAAGGAACAATTACATTATGTGTTTGCCACTGCTCTACACCGCAGTGCCTGTGGAGAATGGTAACATGTCTTCCTGGAAATATCCCGACTGGAAGAGGGGTATACCTGGTGTCCTGCACGGGCTGGCAGGACAGGGAGCTGGCAGCATCTCAGGTGAGGCTCTGCCATCGACTGGCATCATTGTGGTATCAACATCTGCATCCTCATCCACTTGCTCCGAGTTGCTGCGCCGATGGCCACAGGAGAACTTTCTGTCCTTCATCCTCTCTTTCTCTGAGATCCCTCTCCCTGCTTCATCCTGGATCAGCAGCTCTGTCTCTGCCAGGGAGCTGCTGCCCATGCTCCCTGAGGTCCGACTCTGGCCCTCTCCTTCACCCCTGTCACTGCTGGAGTCACAGGAGAGAAACTCGTCCTCTGAAGGGCTTCGGTCACCCTCCCGCTTGTCCTCCTGGTCACTGGTGTCCAAATCCCTCGTCTCTGCAACAACGGGTTCCTTCAGTTCTTCATGGAGCTGATCCATCAGGCACCGCAGGAACTCCTGGGTGTCCTGAAAACCAAGATTCCAGGTCAGTATCGAGCCAGAAATGGGGCATATGAGAGGAGCAAAACAGGAGATGGCTCCATCCACAGGCGATTCCAAGAGTGCCCACAAAGGTGAGCCCGCTCTGCAGCACATGGACCCAGCTAAAGCAGGGCCATGCACCAAAGTGCCTGTCTGCTACAGAAATCCTTTAACTCCTAAATAATTAAAGGCCCAATTCTTTTTATCTGAATATCTTCAGCTGAAAGACATTGAAAAGGCAGAGAACAGCTGTAGAAGGCAAACCAGGAGCGCATTTATCAGGGGTTTGCCACAGATAAAAGGGAAAAAGCGAGGAGAAACCTGATGGAAACAGCAAGCCCTGGAGAACAGACTCGTACTCACAAACACATTTTAGGAACACTGACTTCTGCCCAAGGCAAGCCATCTCTTAGAGAGGGCAGATTAAAATCTTTAATGAACAGGGAGTGGAACCAGAAACCCAAGGCTATACAGTCTAGGTGCAAGCTCCTACATTCATAATACATGGTAAAAGAGCTGATACATTGGCTTCAAAGGAGCTGCTGGAAAGCAACCTGGTATTTTGACAACTCCAGAAAGTTAATTACGACGTTTCAGTTGTTTTATGAAGTTTGGCTTCTAGCCTGCCCTGCCTACCTTTCAAATTTATCTCTTTCAGATCAGAGTTTTCCAATCCAACATGTATTTCACATCAAAGACAAATATAGAAATTCTTTCATTAATCATTACTTTTATTCTCTGTTTTGATTTCTTGTCACTATCACGGTTTTGATGCACTGTCACTTCTCTAGTAAATTTACTAATCATAGTTCATTGTTTACATTTTGTTATAAAGAACAAACAGAAAAGCTACACTGATAAAGACTTCAAAGGAAAAAAAAGGATACTACCTTTAAATAAGACTTAGTTTGCTGTAATTCCCCAGAAAAAGAATATAGAATGTTCATATCTTTGACTTTTTAGTGCAGATTTATCCAGGTTCCTCAGCTCTGACATGAATAAATAATACCAAACTCTTATAGAGCAAGTATCAATAGATCTCAAAGCTGTTTATAAAGGATTTGACCACCATAATTTCAGAAGTGAGCAAGCTGACACAAGAAAATGAACTGATTCAGTACCAACAAGCCAGAGGCAAGCCTGGAAAAGAATCCACGTCTCCCAAATCCCACCCAAGTGCTCTATCAGATCACTGATATTGACACAAAAAGGCCATGACCCCCGAGCTCAAGCTCTTCCTTCTGAACACAAGCACCACCACTGCAAGAATTAAATTCCCACCGTCTTTGGAATAATGGCATGGCTTTTTTCAGGCCCCACCTGCTGTGCATAGCCTCGGAACATGGGATTGACAAGCTTAATTCCATGGGATAGACTGCTTGGAACAACATAACTCGGGCTGTTTAGACATGGAAAAAGAAAAAAGAAAAAGTCAGTTTGTTTATCGAGCCTGGAGCCAGTTTGTCTAACAGGCCATAACAGAGGGTGTGGTGTGTAGTTAAAGAGGACAAAAGGTAATTATGCACCTGCAAAGCCTGCGCAGAGATTTCTGCATGAGCTGGATGACAAACACACCAAGAGACAGAAAACACCTTGCAGTCATTTCAATCTGTCCTTCCAGAGAGACCCGTCCCCAAAACACATTTCACTTACAGCTCTGTCACACTTTGAGTGTGGGAAGTGAGTCTTTGCAGAATAGGATTTGGCAATTAGTTACGTCGTTTGATTTCCCAGCACCATGTCTGTCTCAAAATCTGGGTGGGTTGACCACCCAGTAAATGAGGTAAATCCAACCAATCTTAAAATGACATGATATTGCTTCAAAGCCTGCAGCCTCCTCCTCCACAAAGACACAGTTCACCTTGCTCCATATCTTACTTGTTCCTTGTTAATAATGAACTTGAGGCAAACATGCAATGCCATTTAAATTCCTGTTTTGATGGTTTTTAATTGATTGCACAGAGCAGACATCTTCGGTTTAAACAGAGATACATAATTTTGCACTGTCCTTTGAACTGGTCTAGAATTTGAACCAATAGCAAACATTTCCCAAAACATCACCTGCATTTTCCACTCTATTCAGTAAAAATCTCTGAATCACTTTTTCCATCCAAATGATCAATTCCTCTGCTAATCAAGAGCAGTGCAATTACGTGCTGGTCATTGAAGTCCACGTAAAATACTTGGAGATAGCCCCAAGTATTCCCTTACTCCATCATTTTTTTCTTCATTGCCAGTAGGGGAACTATATCTTTAAAAAACTCTTCCTTTTTAAAACTGTAATATTAAGAATGAATTCTTTTCACTGACATCAACGTGCCCATTTTATAACCAGCAGCAGGACATGGGATCTCCTGGATCCAAGGGAATCCTCACATCCCCATCCCTGCAGGGGGTGAAATGACTGTCTCAAACAATGCACTTGTCCCTAAGGATCAGACTTCATCTCTGCTGATGCCAGACCTCAGAACTAACACACCTCTGAAACCTGGCCAGGTTAGATCAGGGGTCACCACGCACCGTTTCTTGTGCCAAACCTCAGACACCAACTTCTGGTAACTTTTGCACAGGGCAGGTTTCTTATCTGTACGGACCAGTCCACCACATTCCAGGAAAAACTGTGTGAGAGGTGGGCTACGAGAGAAGGAAAAGGAGAAGAATTCAGCACATAGAAATTTCTCCTCTGCTTCTATTTATTTATCGAAACTTCATGCAGGCCTTATCAAAAGCATGCTTAAGGTACTGATTTTAAACCAAGAGAACAAGTGATTCCAGATGCAGACGTGACTCCTCACTTGAAACAAATGAAAAAGGCTGATCTGAACCCGTTCTCAGTACAGAAAAGATCCTGGAATTAGTTTTCAGCAGGATGGCTAAAGAATATTTTACGATATGGGTTGTTAGAATGATATAAGTGGGGAGAATAGAGAGACGTGACACGGCTTTCCCTGGGATAAATAATTTCTGTTGCAACAGAAATGATAAACTTTTACTGCAAGTATTCGTCTAAACATGAGTCTTGTACATAACCACGAGCTGGCTGGTCCCTCAGTTTCCTACTGTGACACTTCTGTTGCCCTAAAAAAACACTATTTTTTTCTGTCCCCTGCCTTGCTAATCTCTCTTTACAAGACTCATGATGGTTGCAGATCAGACGTGACAGTTTTGGTATTTAGTGAAGTCAGTTAAGACAACACTGAAAGCCCTAATGCCTACCAGTTTGAGAGAGCCTGAAGTGCTGCATTCATGTAGCAGGAGTTCCCAAGATTTTTCATTCCAGTAAGGCCTAAAGCACAAACAAGAGAAGGATTAATCACTTTCCAGATGTGCTGCTTTCTATATTCCTCCCCAAGGAGAGGGAATCCAGCCCTTTCTAGGCAGTCTCCACATTCAGCTGCCAGGAACCCTCTCAATGCAGGTCCTACAGACTGCAGAGCTGCCCTGCCAGCCCTTTCATCAACTCAATGCAAAGTTACCTCTTGGTTTCAAATCATCATCCTCTGATTCAGATTCGCCTTCATCAGCCACTGCAATCGGAACAGCTTTCAGAGGGTGAGCAGGCAAAGGAGAATCCTAGATTAAAGACAGAGAAATAAGCGTCAGTCAGAGGCCTGCTTTGAAAGATGAGCTGAGAGAGATTATCTTACATATAAATCAAGCCAGCCTTCAAGAAAAGTAGAAGAAGGAAGAACAGGTTGCACTGTCTACCCCTCTCACTGAGCCAGCAGGGAGTGGAAACAGTGCCATTACTGCTTCCAGTACACATGATAAGAAACATCAGGAATGAGCACCAGTGTCATAAGTACATGGTGTTTCTGGTCTGACAGCTGAAATTTCCACGGGCCATGCGCTGGAAATGAAAATGTGACAGACAGGTTCTTCTCACATGCAGACACCCCACTGGAAAGGTTAAAAATAAAGTCAGAATGGATATTCAAGTCAAAGAATCATAGCATCATAGAATGGTTTGGGTTGGAAGGGACCTCAAAGGTCATCTAGTTCCCACACAAGTAATTTGGAAGTCTTTGTGCTGGGAGACCCTGTTAGTCAGGGCTAGTGGTCCACTGGCTACAGGCAGCCACTTTCAGTGAAGGTATCCCTGTCACAGCAAACGCTGCACCGTGGCAGAAATCACTTGGCTAATTTTACACCAGGCAAACAAAACCCTGCCAAGCATTCAGCCCTGCCCTGTGTGACACAGACCCACCGGCTCAGTGAACTTGACGGGGGGTGAGGGCGGGTGGGCTGCCAGGCGCTGCTCCAGGAACACCTCCTTCTCACAGGCATAGCACCACACACGGAACGTGGTCAGGTTCACTGTCAGGTTGTGCTTCTTGGCCTGAAAATCAAAAATGAAATAACAGAGCTTCTCTGGCAGCTGGCTTGAGCTGGAGCACAGGACTACCAGAACATGGAACAGGGAAAATCCAACTCTGTCTGTTTAAATGTGGGGGACAGAAAAAAGCTCACCTGTGCATGAAGTGTGCTGTGGTCAGCAAAGGACTCCCCACAACCAACATAAGGACAACCAATCTAGAGAGAGGAAAGAGCCAAAGCACAACGGGCACATCAAGTTAGACCCTTTAGAAAACAGTCTGTAACTCCAGTCCCAGCAGCATCAGCAATTCCCGAATTATCTTGCCAGTTTTCTAACCCGCTTTTTATTCAGGCCCCAGAACAAGATGGAAATTTAGAATTGATGGAAATTTAGAAGTGATTTAAGAAAGAAAACCTGGAACCTGGTTTGCACCCAGGCAAAGTCTCTGTTCCAAGGCCATTGCTCCAACAGGGATCTTATCTGAGCAGCCCCAAGCCTGGGCATTCCAGTGTAAAAATAAACAGTCCCTGCCTGCCCACATATCCCATGGCATTACCTCCCTCCTCACTTCCAAGGTGCCACCCTGCAGCCCCTCCACAGGTGCCAGCAGAGGCAGGACCCAGCCAACAGCCAACAATGGGCACTTTATTCCTTCCTACTGGGAATAGCAAGGGCAATCCCCTACAAGGAGTGAACTGTTACATCTAGTCAGATTGTGACAGCATTACCCTTTCACCTAGAGAGTCTCCTCCTTGGAATCCATGAAAAAACAGTGTCTAGTTCTACGGTGAACCCCTTCTTTGCTGCCCACTCTTTTTTCAGTATAAATGCTATTCGAGTGAAGTCCCACCACATCATGCACACAAACATGCCATTTTTACCTGAAGACAAGCCCAGAGGTTTGGTCCCACAGCTCCACAAGACTGGCAAGTTCCCTGCATATTCATAATAAAAGAAGGTTTGTTTGCTTGGTTGGTTTTTAAGCAACCAAGTCCTTGAAGAGTGAGAAACTTCTCTATGACACAGCCCGACCTTCAGCTCATAGTATTTCATTCCTTAACACTACACTTCCAATCAAATACATAATTGCAGCACTTTAGCTAAGTGACACATTCAAGCAGGATAAAATGACAATGAGATATTTGTGGGGTCACAGAGGGTGATTTTATGGGACATGTGGGTGCATCAGTGGGGGAAGGAGAGTTTCTCACTGGAGATAGGCAGCATTTTCTTCAAAAAGCAAACATGCAAATCCACGCGCAACAGCTAAAACGAAAAGGACTGAAAGCCACAACCCTGTACCTTGGATTTGAGCAGCAAATCATCCCTGGTCACCTCTCCTATGGAATCCAGGTGAGGACAGATGTCCCTTGTATCCCCCATTTTCACCAACACTCATGTGAGGAGGGTTTCCTACGACAAGAAAGGATGGTTCCTTTCACTACATGTCAGATTTGCTCTCATGATTGTGAGAAGATACCTGGGCGTGTTTTGCAAATTAGAGTTCCATAACTATCTTTAAGGTTCAGAGATTGAAACAAATCTAAACCTGGAGCCCCACAAGATGGCACAGTCTGGCCCCACTGCTGAGTGGCTGTATTGTGGTATTGTAGGGAAGGAGCAAAGCCACAGGGAGGAGAGGAAAACAAATAAAGCTAATAATCCATATCATGGAATGTGCCTTCAGAAATGCAGGGAGGTGCTCGGCACACAGGCACAGCTTCAGCTGCAAAGATACAATTCTAATTAGCTCATTTGCATGAAACTCTGATGAAAAGTGAAAGGTGCTGCAGCCCATGACACCAGTACTTAGCCTGTGGTGTCTATGAGCTTCATGCACCCAACTGTGCTGATCTGAATCTAACATTTTGTTGTTACACATCAAACATTAAAAACATGATTAGTTCTAAATGAAGCTAGGCAAGAGGGAAATAGAATTAAATGAACAGTAACACCGATAAACAGGCTTCAGTCTCTGAGGAATTTACCATTTCACAGGTAGATTTTTAACAGTATCAGCCACATAACTCGAAGTCTGTACAAAACATAACACACTGTTCCACCCAGCTCATACTTCCAAGCACCACAGGAACAGATGATTTCATAGCTTATGAACACAATAAACACTTTCATGGTGGTCCATGGATATGCAGAAGACTTTAAACATGTCTCAGTAACATGCAGCTATGAAAAAAAAAATGAGGAGTTTGTGTTTCTTAAGTGTAGTTTAAATAACCTTGCTCATGGCTGTTAAAAAAATAGAAAAGAAGATAAGTTATATTAATAGCACAGACAAGGATCCAAAATATTACTGTTGGCTGGAAATGAAGCAGATGTGAAGAGCCCATATCACTGCAACAAGGAAGTGGAAAAATCTGATGAACTTGATGTTAATGACTCCAGCAGCAGCATGGCTGCTACTCTCTGTTTTTTTCACATTTTGAGGACACTTGAAACAATTCCCAGTGTTATCTGGTCTGGATCACTGACAGTAGGGAGAAAAGAAAAAAAAATATAAATGAGTACGCCATATCAGTAACATTTATCTTGGGAGTGGAAAAGCTTGCCTAGCACCTCGTCTTGGCAGAAGATAAACCTCAAGGATAATTTTACAATGTTCTCCCAGCACTTTTTAGAACGGAATAAACTGATGGGAGGAGCAAAGGGAGAAGAAATCATATGTGCATGGTAGAAAACACCACAAGGGTGTTGACCTGGATCTCAGTAACCTGTGAAGAGAAGCTTAACAAACAACAGAGCAATTTCATGCAGCTTCACAGAGAAGGAACGCAGCACCGTGTAACACATGTTGATTTCAAAGACAAGTGACAAGAGCACAGTAGCTTTGACTAACACATAAAACTGGGACATTTCAGGCCCTGAGTTCCTTCATCAAAACAGACCCCTCTCTCCAAATGCATCAGCTGGTCCAATTAAAAAAAAAAAAAGTATCAACGTTACATCTGCTATTTCACCATCCTTGATTTCTTATCTCTCTCCCAGATGCTACCCAGAAAATCTAATGAAGAAAATACTGTTTTAGAATTAATTCCAGACCTCATATCTTCACCAGCTTAAGCTAACTGGGAACTGGTTTTGAAGTACACTTTGTTAAGCAGAGTCTTGTGGACATGGATGGTTTCAGTGCATTCTGTGGGACCATCCCTTTCCTCAAAATTAAAACCATTTCTTTCGACTTTCCAGCACCGGGGTGCTGATCTCCCCACACAGGGCTTCCCTTTCTGAACAAAGCAGGGAAAACCTCATTTTTGCCTCTAAGCCCTGACAGCACACACCATAAAAAGGTTTGTGACTGTTCAGAAGGAAATCTTCAACTTCTGCCTTCCCATGACTCTGCCCTAAGAGCTATAGCTGGCACACACAGCTCTAATTCTGCTCAGGAAACCAGCAATTTCATAAAAGCACTGCCAGAGAGCCGAACTGTGCTTGTCAAAATGTACTGTGCATGATGGGAAGAGAAGTTACCCTAAAACAAGTCCTTCAGCCTGTCTTTCTCAAGCACCACTGCGGGAGAACAGTACACGAACATGTCAGAACAATTCCTCCGTAACTGCAACCTACTTTCAGTCGCTTCAACTGCTGCCAAACCCAGCGTCTCTGCCTTCTACAGAACACATTTCTTAGCTTTGGTTGGTTGTTTTGTTTGTTTTTTTTCTTAAAACAGCCGTGTGGTTTTGTACTAAAGCTAGAGCCAGCTGTCAAGAGTTTCAGATCCATGCAGGCTGACATTCTTCGGAGCAACTGCACAAATAAAAGAAATCTTTGCACTGTTCATCCACAAAACAACTACCAGGTCTGGTCTTGCATAACCTACCAAGAGAAAGAAGTATCTGCAGTTGTGCTCCGAGGCATTTTATACTTTAGATACTGATGAAAGAAACATTTACCGAACTGCCCTAATGACAAGGCAGAAGCAGAAAGCAGGTGCTCTTGGCTCGCAGCTGCATCAGGTATGGGAAAACCAGGAGGTTTACGTGGAACACGCAAAGGAGAGCAGGTCTGAACACTGATTTATTATAGGAGGTCACAACACAACGACTCACCTAGATATTAAGCTTTCAGGCAAAAAACATCTGCAGGAAATCCCCCCCTTGCTCGCTCTGTCGCTCCTCAAGCGCAGCAGACCCCCAAAATACAAGTCCTCTCCCGACAGACGCTGCAGCTGCTGGGCATGAGCGAGGCTGAACAGAAGCAGCCTAAAGCCGCAAGGTCCCGCTCCCGGGGTCGGCACCAGGCCCTGGGGGTGCAGGGCCGCCCCAACGCCAGGGAACAGCGGGATCCGGACCGGAGCCCCCGCGGCCGCTGCTGCTGCATCATCCCCGGCGCGGCCCGGCCGCCCTCCCTCCGCGCAGCTCCGCGGCCACGGCCCCGCCGCCCCGGCCCGCGGCCCTCGCTCACCTGCGGGATGCCCGGGGCGTCACCGCCCCCGCCCCAGGCCGGGCCGCCGGGAAGGGCCGCGGGCCCCGAGCAGCGCAGGGAAGCGACGGAGGAGCCGTGGGTGCCGCGCAGGCCGGGGGAGGNAAGTTACCCTAAAACAAGTCCTTCAGCCTGTCTTTCTCAAGCACCACTGCGGGAGAACAGTACACGAACATGTCAGAACAATTCCTCCGTAACTGCAACCTACTTTCAGTCGCTTCAACTGCTGCCAAACCCAGCGTCTCTGCCTTCTACAGAACACATTTCTTAGCTTTGGTTGGTTGTTTTGTTTGTTTTTTTTCTTAAAACAGCCGTGTGGTTTTGTACTAAAGCTAGAGCCAGCTGTCAAGAGTTTCAGATCCATGCAGGCTGACATTCTTCGGAGCAACTGCACAAATAAAAGAAATCTTTGCACTGTTCATCCACAAAACAACTACCAGGTCTGGTCTTGCATAACATACCAAGAGAAAGAAGTATCTGCAGTTGTGCTCCGAGGCATTTTATACTTTAGATACTGATGAAAGAAACATTTACCGAACTGTCCTAATGACAAGGCAGAAGCAGAAAGCAGGTGCTCTTGGCTCGCAGCTGCATCAGGTATGGGAAAACCAGGAGGTTTACGTGGAACACGCAAAGGAGAGCAGGTCTGAACACTGATTTATTATAGGAGGTCACAACACAACGACTCACCTAGATATTAAGCTTTCAGGCAAAAAACATCTGCAGGAAATCCCCCCCTTGCTCGCTCTGTCGCTCCTCAAGCGCAGCAGACCCCCAAAATACAAGTCCTCTCCCGACAGACGCTGCAGCTGCTGGGCATGAGCGAGGCTGAACAGAAGCAGCCTAAAGCCGCAAGGTCCCGCTCCCGGGGTCGGCACCAGGCCCTGGGGGTGCAGGGCCGCCCCAACGCCAGGGAACAGCGGGATCCGGACCGGAGCCCCCGCGGCCGCTGCTGCTGCATCATCCCCGGCGCGGCCCGGCCGCCCTCCCTCCGCGCAGCTCCGCGGCCACGGCCCCGCCGCCCCGGCCCGCGGCCCTCGCTCACCTGCGGGATGCCCGGGGCGTCACCGCCCCCGCCCCAGGCCGGGCCGCCGGGAAGGGCCGCGGGCCCCGAGCAGCGCAGGGAAGCGACGGAGGAGCCGTGGGTGCCGCGCAGGCCGGGGGAGGAGCGGGGNGCCAACAGCGCGGCTCGGTGCCTCGGTCAGCGGGGAGCAGGCGGGTGAAGGAGCCACGTCCCGCTCCAAGGGCTGGGCTGTAAACCCGGGTGTGGGACCGACGCTCCCCACGGCGTCCCTGACAGGCACCGGCCACCGGCGGAGGCTGCGCTGCCGGGATTGCGAGAAATAGAATGACCCTCGTGACTTACACGAGGTCTTCTCAGAAAAGACAGTGCGTGGCCCGGGGTGGGGGGCACGGAGGGCTCTCAGCCCCGTCCGGGAGGGCACGGAGCGCTCCCGGCCCCTCTCGCCGGCACCGCGGCTCTTGCCCGGCCGAGGTGCGGGCAGAGGGGCGGTGTCGCCCGGCTTCGTGGCGNCCGGCTTCGGGGCGGGGTTGTGGCGTCATCGCGGCGCGGCGCAGCAGCGAGAGGGGAAGCGGCGGTGTGGCGGCCGTGCGGCGGCACAGCAGCCGGAGCCATGCCGGGCCAGAAGTCCTTCCGCCGGCGCAGGGAGGACGAGGAGGAGGAGGACGAGGACGAGCAGCTCGCCGAGGAGGTCAGGTGGGTCGGGAGCCGGCGGGGAGCCCGGCTGGGCTCAGCGGGAAGCCCAACCGCGCCCGGTCGTGCGGCGGTCGAGGATGGGGGCGGGACGGGACCCCGGGTCTGCTTAGCCCAGCAGTGCAGTGTCCGGGCGTCACGACATCGTGTCATGTCGTCATATCGCCACGTACGGCTGTGCTGTGAGTTGTGGCGTCACGTCATATTGCCATGTTGAACCACTGTGTTGTGGCGTGACGTCACAGCGTGCGTCACAGCGCTACCTGATCCCAGAAGTTACGGATTCCTCTCAGTTTAGAGAGAAACACTTGAGATTTCAATTCATCATCAGCTTTCTTCAGAGTCACTCATGCCTGGATGTATTTTGACTCGTCCTTCCCAAATTGGCTTGTTCTTCAAGCCTTTCAGTGTTTGGGTGCTGCCTTCCTCAGCTGAGGGAAGGCGTCAGAAAGGAACAAATGCAGCAGGTGTCTTGGTTTTGGTTTTTTTTCCTGATTGCTTAAACGCATGGAATTGCTTAAATAAATAGAAAATACCTATTTAACTTGAAACCTGAAAAGTGGATGCTAATATGCAGAGGTTTAGGGCAAAATTGGATAGAAAATTCTGTGTTAACTGCAGAAAATAAAATGAATTAATTAAAACCAAAGTATCAAGTACTAAGTCAAATGTATTTTTTTCTTTAGGTTAAAACTTGAGGAAGCCAAAGAAGTTCAGAGCCTCAGAAAGCGGCCCAATGGGGTGAGGTAAGGGATGTGGTACTGGGGAGGGGAAATTGTGTTTTGTCCAGGGGTGTGATGTGCCAGTCAGTTTCTCTCTTGTCATCTGCCTCCTTCCAGTACAAACCGTTATGTTAGATACTGCCAAAATTATGTTCTTGACAGAGGAGCTTCTATGTTAAAGCCTGAGGATGGAAAAGACAGGGAGACTTAGAGAAGGATAAAGCATAGTAGAATTGTTAGTACTATTTCCTTCTACTGAATTTTATCTTCTTTCTTTATCTGCCTGACCAGTGCTGTAGCTCTGCTGGTGGGAGAGAAGTTGCAAGAAGAAGCCACGCTTGTGGTAAGTGCTGGACAATTCCATCACCTTGGGGCTCAGATGTGATGGTGTGAGAGCACTGACTGTGTGAGTCTGGCCTGGGGCACAACCGGTGTCACAGCTCAATTCCTAAATGTTTCCCGTGGTTTGATCCAGATTTTGAAGACTAGCATTAAATTAGAGGAAAGATTAAAGCTTTTTTGTTATTTCTTGTTTTACAGGATGACCCATTTAAGATAAAATCTGGGGGAATGGTGGACATGAAGAAGCTGAAAGAAAGAGGCAAAGACAGGTAATTGCATGTGAGCTCTGAAAATCTCTCCCTGGACTAGTAATTAATGACAACTGGTAATTAATTAACCAGAGGTTGTGTCACTTTGAAGAGTTTCATATAATGCAGTCTGGCCAGTTACTTTTGCCCTGACTTTTAAATTACTTTTAAAAAACCCATCACACACACCTCCCCCATAAAACCCAAACAGCCAACAAAAAACCCACCAAAACCTGTAAACATTGTGGTTTCCACTTAGGATTAATGAAGAGGAGGATCTGAACTTGGGAACTTCCTTCTCAGCAGAAACCAACAGGCGGGATGAAGATGCTGACATGTGAGTTGTGCTGCGTTGTGTCTCTGATGTTGAATCAGGCTGGGTGGCCCCTCACCATTTATTTTTTTATGTCTTGAATTCTGAGTAGTCCCAGAACATCTTCCCAGTTCTCACTGAACGTTTCCCTTGCCTTTTCACTTCCTGCCTGCTGGATTTGAGAAGGCGTTTTCATGGACAAAGCTAGGAAGTGCTGACCAGCCAGCTTGGCAGTAAATCCCAGTGGGAACCTTCCCTGCTGGCTGTGAAAGAGCTTAGAGGATCTGATTGTTTCTTGGACAATTAATTCTTGCTACTGATACTAGCTGAGTGCTTTTGGAGAGATGATTCTTTCCTCTCTCCCAGCTGTCAGGACAGGGATGCAGCTGGGCTCCAGCAGTGCTGGGACACAGTACAGGAAGAGAATTAAATGCCCTGTCCTTGTGTGCTGCTTTTCAGGATGAAGTACATTGAGACTGAGCTGAAGAAGAGAAAGGGAATTGTGGAGAATGAGGAGCAGAAGGTGAAGCTTAAGAATGCCGAGGACTCCCTGTACGAGCTGCCAGAGAACATCCGCGTCTCCTCTGCCAAGAAGACTGAGGAGATGTTATCCAACCAGATGCTGAGCGGCATTCCTGAAGTGGACCTGGGAATCGAGTATGTGTTTCACAGATCTGTGGGGCTGGCCAGGATTGCCAGGATGAGCAGCTGTTGGTTGGCAGAGCAGCGCTATGGCTGGATTACACAGCCCCAGTTTGGGATGGGGTGGGATTGAGCCTTGTTCTGGGTTGGTGTGGTAACTAGCACAGCACGTCTGACACAGCCCTAGGGCTCGGTGCAGCTCCATCCTGTGACCTCTGGGAAACGGCTCTGAACTTCTGTGACCTGACCCCAGCAGCTTTCTGCAGGACCCCTTTGTGCCCTGCACTGAAGCCATGCACAAAGAGGGGAGCTTCCATTTTGCCTCTGAAACAAAGTGCCTCCTCTCTCAAGAACTACATCAGATGCCACAGCAGTGCTATTACTGTCCTCCAAATCCATCCACTTAGCACTTCTGTGCCTGCTACCCTTTCTAACTATGACTGAATATTTTTTTGTTTTGTTTTGTTTTTCTTCTAGTGCAAAAATAAAAAACATCATCTCAACTGAAGAGGCCAAGGCCAAGCTGCTGGCAGAGCAGCAGAACAAAAAGAAAGACAGCGAAACTTCCTTTGTTCCCACCAACATGGCTGTTAACTATGTCCAGCACAACAGATGTAAGTCTTGAGTGTCTCTCCTGACACAGTTGGGACAGAGAAATTAGTCCATGTATCAGCGTGTCCGATTGCGTTTCCTGGGATGCTCAGACCCTGTCTGGCCTGGTCTTTTTCTTCTGCCCATCAGCAAGGAGAGGGATATATTTCTCATGGCTGGGCTTTCTGAACTCCCAGCTGACACTGCCTCATAAATTTCAAGATGTTTTCTTTAAGTTGTGCCTTGTGTGCTGGAAATGATGGTGTATGATGGAGAGACTCCAGTTTGTAGGCGGCCAAGCAAACACAGGCCTTGTTGGACAGGAGAAGGGAATTAATTTCTGTGTGATCCTCTGATGCTGCAGGCATCTAACGGAAAGGCAGCCTTCTGCTGTGTCCTTCCATGCTTACGGGGGTGATTGGAATCAGATTGGTGTGTTCTCATGGAAGTGAAGAGTGTTTGGGCCACTTGAAATAGTGCTGTTGAAATTTGCTGTACCTCATCTTGCCTAATTATCCATAGAAACAAATTCAGAGAAGGGTGGTTTTGAGTTTCTGTTGTTTCTGGTAAAGATCACTTATAACAAAGGCCATAGAAATTTATCCATTTGGATAAGAGTGCTCCAGATAATATTCCTTATCTGATGTTTTCCTTCTTGCAGTTTATCATGAGGAGCTGAATGCACCAGTGCGAAGGAACAAGGAGGAGCCAAAGCCCCGTCCACTGAGAGTGGGGGACACGGAGAGGCCAGAACCTGAGCGTAAGTTCCAAATCTGAATGGTTGCAAGGAGACACTGAAATTCTTCAGGGGTCTTGTACAGGGGAACAATCTGGCTCTGCTTTCCTCCTCTGAGTGCCCTGAAGTAGTGGGAGTGGAGCAATCCAAGGCCAAGAGAGCCGGCTGTTGCACCACTAGATCACTCCTGAAACTGGATGGAGGATGTCTGTAGAGACGCTCAGGGGTGGAGTGGTGAAGGTCACAACTGAAGTGTGTTGGCAAAGCTGTCTGACAAGGGTTTGGTGGAAGTTTAGTGGAATAGCAAAGGGTGTAAGGCAATAACCTCACATAGTGAGGGGCTGTCTAGGAAAGGTGGCAGAGTTCAGGAAGTGTCTCCTGTGGAAGCACAGGGATATAAAATTTCCTTCTCTTTCTTTTGAAGGGTCTCCTCCAAATCGCAAACGTCCCCTCAATGAAAAAGCCACAGATGATTATCACTATGAGAAGTTCAAGAAGATGAACAGGCGATATTGATGAATGTGGACTGAAGTCTTTGGAGTTGTTCCTATTTTCCACTAATAAAGGATTTTGTGTCAGTGACCTGCGATGGATGTTGGGAAGAGTCACTACCTTCACATGCTGATGTTACCTACGAAGCTTTTCCTGTGTGATCTTGTAGTGAATCAGTTTGCAGGTGACTGTGAACTTTTTGGTTGGTGAAACCTTGTATATAACTGTGTTCTTATAAATGAAGTTTTATAATGGAAAATGAGCTTTCATGGTTGGCATTTTTTAGTGAGAAAACAAATAGGCTTTTATAGATTTTTCTTTTCACCGTTAAAAAAAAATACTTAAAAAAAAAAAGATCCTTTAAAAGCAGCAATGCTGTTTGCTTTGTAAATGTAAAGCTCTTGGGAGCTTGTCTTCTTGTCCACATCTTTCCTAGAACTGCAGTGTAGCTACTTGTAGTGAAGATTTGTAACTTGAAAATAGTAAAAGTGTTTTTTAAGTTATCTTAGCTTTTTTTCTTCTGGAATTCATGCCAATGGTTTTTCCTGCTTTGTGGGTTTTGGTGGTGCTGATGGCCAGGTTGTCCCATCACTCAGAAGTGACAACTCCAGGGTAGGGAGGGGCAACCTCACATTTCACTTTTTCTCAGAGAAGGCAAAGAATCTGTGCCAGGCCAGTGGCGAGTTTGCCCCTGCGCTTGTGTGCTGTGGAGGTCAGGGGAGCATCCCCTGAACAGGGGCCTTAAGCTGAGACAGGGGAGATTTAAATTAGATATTAGAAACAAATTTTTCACTGTTTGGGTGGTCAGGCTTTGGAATAGACTACCCAGGAAGGCGGTGGAGTCACCATTGCTGGAGGTGTTTAAGAGGCACCTGGATGTCGCACTGAGTGATGTGGGTTTTAGTGGTTTAGGGGTTACAGTGGCAGTGCTGGATGGACGGTTGGACATGATGATGATAAAGGTCTCTTCTAACCATGATGCTTCTTTGATTCCTCTATTCTGACATGCGGCGACACCACCACAGAATGTAATATTTAATAACGTCACCGCGCGAGACCACCTTCCTCTGCCAACAGCGGCAGCTGCCCGCCCAAATATGGCGGCGACACCTCAGCGCTGGCCCCGCCCGTTCCCGCCCAAACATGGCGGCCGCCCCTCA
>VZTF01006314.1:791796-803425 GCA_013397755.1 Cnemophilus loriae | reverse complement strand
GGGCAGAGCCAGCGGGGCCTTCCCTTGGGCCGCCGCTGCAGCCCGGCCGGCCCTTTGGCCCCTGCCCGGGGCTGGCGGCCGCCACAGCGGGCGGGGTGACCCCGCGCCCGGCCCGCTCCCCGCCGCTGACAGTGTGGTCTCTCCATGCAGCTCTGCAGGAGAATTTGGACAAGAAGCTGTTCGGGCAGCACTTGGTGAGCAAGGTGGTTGTAAAAGCTGTGAGGGGCTTCTTGAACAACACCAACGCCAAAAAGCCTCTCGCTCTTTCCTTGCACGGGTGGACTGGAACAGGCAAAAACTTTGTCAGTAAGATCGTCGCCGAAAGCATTTATAAAAGAGGTCTGCAGAGTAAATATGTCCATCAGTTCGTGGCAACTTTACACTTTCCTCACGCTCACAGCATCAATCTCTACAAGGTAAGAATGAGCTGTGCTGCAGTGAGTTACAAATGTCATGGCATGTTCAGTACTACAAACCTAGATGTTATTTTATGCAGTAACATGTATGCTATGCCAGTTTTGCAGTCTTCTGTACAGAACTGTGTAGATCCTAACATCCATCAGGATTGGTTTTCCCATGAATGTGAAATGTTTTCTGTGTGTTTTGAGCCTTTCTTTAGGGAAGAGTGATAAGGTTTCATTTTCATTATGCACTTTGCTTAGAGATGGGACTGACTGAAGGATAAGTGTGATTCTTGGTTAGGTGATATGTTGATGTGCACTGCAAAAAACCAAATAGTTCATGCCTCTGGGGAACAACCCGGTGACCCCCAGGCTTGTCAGTTGGCAAGCTGGCACTGGCTCTCTGAGGCATCATTGTCTGTTCTGTTGCACTGAGTGGGTTATTTAGTTTTCTATGGATCCACTTCCCAGCTGCAAAGCAAAATCACAAAATACTCTGCTGCCAGAAAGGTACAGATAAATGTATTTGGAACTGTGTCGGTTCTGTAGGCAGGGAGATACCATGGAGCAGTAGCTCAGATGTGTTTTATGGGTTTTTTTGTTCTAACTTCGTTCATAGCACAGTTTGAATGAGTACCACTGTCTTGCAGTACTGCATGTTGATACTCAGTTTGTATGTGTTAAAAATGGGAACAAGAAGGTCTACAAACCTGATTTCTAAATGGAGGAAATAGACATTTCCTCTTTTACAACTTATTTCCCCCCTTCTTTTAACTGAGCCATTTTGAAAGAAAGTGATGCTTTTTTGCATTTGTTTTGAGGTGAATACACTTGGGAAATTTGCTGCCCAAGGCAGTAGGAGGAAGTATTGCTGCTTATCCCTAATACACTTGCAGTTCAGGGACTGAGTAGAATAAATTAAAAAGTGATGAATCATTGAAAATAGTCAGAACAGTTTTTTCTCATTCATCTACCAGCACATCTACCTTTTTCCCCCAATTAATGCATTATTGAACTTGAATGTAATACTCAAGAGAAAAATGCAATGCTTAAGTGAGAGAATCTTTCAATGCAATAAAGCATTAGGCTTTCTGGACAACAATGTTTTAAGAAGGACTTGTAATTGTCTTCATTTAACTTCTGATTGATTAAAACACAGAGAATTAAATTTTGTTTCTGCTTCTGCCAGTGACTGCAGGTGCAATCTCCCACTGCTGCTGCCAAGTAGCAAATTTAATATTGCTTACATTAAGGGTATTTAGATCAAAGTGCTGCTAGAAGTCATCATCTGGCTTGTCAGGGCTTGGCTTTGTGTGGCTGTTCCTTAGTGGGAGCCATTTTTTGTCCTACTATGCACTTTCATTTTTGCTTTTTATAGGAATATCTAGGAGAATTCATGCTTGTCCTGTCCTATCTCTTGGTGTCTTAAAATTTTTCAGAACCAGTATGAGATTTGTTTGAGGTTTCATTTACAGCTTGTAACCACGTTTTAGTCAAGAAGCCAAGGCTATTAAAATGACACCACTGAAATAACTCCTTCAGGACAAGGTTCCATAAACAGCAAGTGCTTTTTTTTTTCTGTCTTTTCAACACAAACTCATTCAGCATCTTTCACTTTTATGGCACTCAGGACCAGTTGCAGTCGTGGATTCGGGGAAATGTGAGCACCTGTCCCCGGTCACTCTTTATATTTGATGAAATGGATAAAATGCACGCAGGACTCATTGACTCAATCAAGCCCTTCCTGGACTACTATGAGCAGCTGGATGGGGTGTCCTACAGACAAGCCATCTTCATCTTCCTCAGGTAAACAGTGGCTTCTTAGGTTTGCTGTTCTGTACCCTCCATGCTTTTGCTTCGTAACTTCAACTTTTAAAACTACCCCCAGTTACAATCTCTGTTTTCTCTTAGCAATGCAGGAGCTGAAAAGATAACAGAGGTGGCACTAGATTTCTGGAGAAATGGGAGGACAAGGGAAGATATCCAGCTCACAGATATCCAAAATGCACTGTCTGTGTCCGTCTTCAACAACAAAAATAGTGAGTAAAACTGGGATTGTCTTTGAGGTGGTAAACGTTACACAAAAGAGCATTTAGCTGCATTTTTACAAGCTATAGTTTCTTCTTGGCCTCCAGTTTTTGGCTTGTGAGGAGCAAAAATGCAATTTTGGGGCCTGCAGTTGGCTCCCAGGATGAGTGAAGATTAAGGAGCTCAGTGTGCACCTTGGCCACCAGCATTTGCTGCCTGTTGGACTGTATGTGTTCAGGGAAGTGCTTCATAGGTTTCCTCACACAGGACTTCTGGTGAAAAGGGGTTTGAACATAATTATGCTCTAAGTTTAGCATTGGAAGCAAACTCACTGTACTTCTTAAAAAGTTCAGATATAAGCTACAAAAAAAGGAATAAGAAAACTAGTCTGGAAGAGCTGATAAGAGAGCGAAAATCTGTCCTTCTCTAGGTGAGAGAGGAAAAGGTATGAGACCAGCACCTGGAGAGCAAGGCTGGTCAAAATTCAGTCAAAATTCATTCATTCAGCCTAAAGGACCACATTTATGTGTCTGTCCAAAACTTTATGCACAAAGTAACATGAGACGGGGCTTGTATTGACTTGTGCATTATAGTGCCCTAAAATCCCAGGTGCATTCTTAGCTGTGATCTGCCCCTTGCTCCCATTCAACCCATGGTAGTGTTTAACTAGAGAAGTACTAACAAACCTCTTCTCTTTCCCTTTGCAGGTGGATTTTGGCACAGCAACTTGATTGACAGAAACCTCATTGACTACTTTATTCCTTTCCTGCCTCTGGAATACAAACATGTGAAAATGTGTGTCAGGGTTGAGATTGAGTCACGTGGCTACACTGTGGATGAAGACATTGTGAGCAGGATAGCTGACGAGATGACCTACTTCCCCAGAGAGGAGAGAATCTATTCAGATAAAGGATGTAAAACTGTGGATGCAAAGCTGGATTATTATTATGACTTCTAATGCTTTATTGCTACAACCTGCAAAGAAGCAAATTTAACTTAATCACAAAGTGGGAGACCTGAGACATTTCATTTTTAAGTACTTTTTAAAGAAAGGAACACTATTTTGTAACTGGTGTGTAAATAAGCAGCAGTGCCTCTGCATTTTTATTTTGTCACCAGCCACGGCTCCCGAGTGCTTCAGCCTTGTGCTGTGAAGGTAAGAAAGAACTGCTTTGGGAATTCCTAGATCTGGCAGGGCTCAAGACTCCTTGAATCATGACTCTTGACAGGTATAGAAGGACTGAGACTATGACCTAATTTTAATTTGATTTTGCTCCGATGTGGATGATCTCTAGACAGTATTGAGAATTTTAATCAAAGTTCCTGTGTCTCTGAAAGCCTTCATTGGTCCTGCGTGGGAATACGCATTAAAAATAGAATATGTGTCTTTTTGCCTTCAACACCTCAGGCCCAGTAAAGATAAGGGGGGATTCTGGAATTAAAAAATCTGGGCTCTTCTATCCAACATCATACAGTGCCATTGTCTTTTTCGAAACAGAGGTATAGTTTAGTCTCCTATGTGTCAAACCAAGAATCTAAAACTCTTTGTTGTGAATAGTGTTCAGAGAGCAGACTTGTAATATTACAAGGAAGTGAGTTAAAATCCTTAACTGCCACTTTAGTGTAGTTGGTTCCTATTTTTGGTTAGTTTTTAAGTATAAAGTTGCCCACAGCAGGCTCTCCCAGGAGTGATCTCAGGAGGGAGAACTGTGCTCTGGGAGTGGTGAGTCAGCTGCATGGAAAGGCTGCAACGTCATGGGAAATGTGTATAGATTAAATTTTACACCATGAGAATTGAAAAGAGGTTTCTCTTCTTCACTTACATGTTGAATTCAGGGGTCAGCTTGCAGGGGTTTCCCTTTTTCATCTTCTCACCATACTGTGTGCCTTTGAGGCAGGGATAGAGGCAGATCTAAAGGCATTCAGAAAAAACTATAAAATGTGTCCACTGAAGTTACTGTGAAGGATGTCAGACTTGTTTCTGAATGTGAGCACTGCAGAGGCTTTTTTCATTCCAGTTGCTGTTCAAAATAAACTTTTCTCATCAAAAATGTATTTCTTAGCTACCTTCTGGTATTCTTTGCATTCAGTGATTTGAAATTAATTTTGCACAAATTTAACTCATGTTGAGGAAGAGCACACTGCATTCCTCGCTGTTCAAGCTGTGCTTGAGTACAGGTATCTCCCTTCTGGAGTTCAAAGGGCAGAGATAGGAGGAGATGTGACTCTTTGCTATCTGGTGAAACAAATCAAGCTTGGAGTGGAAACTGCATTTCTGGACCGTTTATACTAATTACAGTTGTGTGGTTTTTGTAGAGTCAGACTCCCTAGATGCATGTGTGCTCAATAAGGTTGAACTTGTCTTGTAGAGACCAGTTAAAACCCTGCTGCTCCTCTCTGCCTCCCACTGTGGTACCACTGCCTGAACACTGCAGGCTCTGTTTGAAGCCACACACATTTTCAGTGGCAGCACCTCAGAGTTTTCTCTACAAGGGGGGAAAAAAAAAAAGGGCCAGTGAGGCTCCAGTTGTCCACTTGCTCTGAAGGTGTGTGATATGCAAATTATCAATCCTAGTATTTGTCAGCAAATGAGTGCTTTGAACTCAGGTATTTATCTGTTTCAAGTTCCTGATTATAGCAAATAACTGACTAATGGAAAAAAGCAGGTGTAATAATGATAAACTTGTACTACTGTCTGGTACCTTCTCCTCAAGAGAATCAGTACAACCAAGCCATCTTATGGCTTTTCCAGAACTATCTCAGTTCTGCTCTGTGTGCCAGTGCAGCATCACAAGCATTTGACATACGTTGGTAGCCAGTGTTTCATTGTATCACCAGGCCCAGGGCAGATGGAAGCTTCCTCTGGAGAGTAGGAATGATGTGGAAAGGCCTCTGTTTAATCTTTCTTCTGTTCTACAGACCTGGCCAGGAGCAGCTCCCTCTGGGTAAGAGACCTACCTGTGCCTGAAATCACTCCCAGATTTGATCCTTCTGATCCTGTTGTTATTCCTCCCCTGTATGGTTTCAGAGCCAAGGTCCTCACTCTTTCTTGCTGTGACTGGGTAACTTTGGCCATTATTCTGTTTAACAGGCCATTTAAGACTGGATCAGACAACTTAAAGGAAAATGTCAAGGGGGAAATGTCTGCTACCCAGAGAAACAGTCCATTGGCCAGGTGAGAGGAGCTGAGCAGTCCCAAGAGTGAATTCTGTTCTTCCCAGAGTCCCGTACAAGCAGCTGCTGCTTTAGTTCAGCTTTCTGCAGGGAGTGTTCCGAGATCTCATGCTGTGCTCATAAAATCAGAGGCCATAGTTTAAAAGCACTGAAAGAGGAAGTGCTGCTGTCCTGCCAGCCAGAGGCAGCCTGGCCCCACAGCCTGGCGTGCCCAGGGAAGGACAAGCAGCTGAGCTGTCCCCTGAGTGGTGAAGTCCAAGTGACCAGCAGAGCCTGTGCTTCCCAGGCAGCTCCCTTACATTTCCTGGTGCATCCTTAGAGCACAACACATGGTTCACAACTGAGCCTTCAGTGAGGTGTGAACTGCTGCCAACAGCTGCCCCACACTTACAAAGGAAGTGTAACAGCAATGTGCAGTGCAGCTGATTGCAAACTGCATAAACTAGTACTTTCCTGTATCTGAAAATGATTAACCAAGAGAGAATTAGTAACTTAGGATTTATTCCAACCACAGGACGGTAGTATTTAGTGTTTGGAAATAGCACAAATGTTTTCTTTTTGGAGTAAGTGAAACTGGATGCAGCATATACAGTTATGAATAAATCAGTTAGTAGGCAAAACATCACACTGAAAAAGTGACAGTCCAATGTCCCAAGGTTAATGGCTTGCTAGTGTTTGGCCCTGGAGATTTCATCAGTGTGAACAGTTTGCCAACGTTTGACAAACTCCAGTAGGGCTGTAAAAGGCAATCAACAATTTTAATTTAGAGCTTAACATGAGCGCGAAACTCTCTGTTGTAATTTGAATTAACATAATTGTAATGAGACCTATAATTTAGGATCACCTCTTAAAGGAAGTTTAAGAACAAGTGAGGGAATAGATGATGCAGCACAAAACCAGCCCCATCCCTCGTACCAATTTAAAACCACAGTACAATCAACAAAGTGAAAGGCACTTCTGTCTTGCATTACAACATTTGATACACAAGTGATGGAAGACTAAGAGTTAAAGCTTGCAACAGCCTTTAAACTCCAGCCTCCCCCCTGGGTGAAGGTTAAATTGATCTTTCCCAGCTTCTTAACTCATCACTCACCCTTTCACACAGGCATTCTTTAACATTAAAAGCTACTATAAAACATACCTAACTAGTGAGGTATCAGATTGTTGCTGTTGCTTACACTTCATCATAAAAATACACTATTAAAAATAAATCTTCCATCCGAGTGTCTTCCAAGCAAGGTGAGAGTAGCATTATCCATACCTTGCCCATTAGGAGCAGCGGGGAGGGACTACTAAAGACCTTACAGACTTCAGGCCCAGGAGCCCACACACAGATTAACCTGGCACACTGCAACAGTCAAATCCTCATGAGAGATTTTTCTGCTTAAATACAGAAGACTCGCCCAGTATGTTGTAACACATCCCTCAGATGGGTCCCTCAGTTTAGGAAGACCTGGAGTCACAAATTTACTTAGCCCCTTTAAAGAATATAAAGTTTCTTTAACAATTTCTTTTTCCCCAAAGAAACATGGAGAAAGCTCTTACTTCCTCTTCCCCCACTCCTCTCTCTATTATTTAGTAACAGATTTCTAGGAGCTCATAATTACTTCCCATATTACTGTACCAGGGGATGTAGGATGATGCCCAGCTGAAGCACAGGAAGATTTCTACCATATCATGTTCTTACTGCAATGCACCAAGGAGTTCACCCTTGCAGACATGATCGTAGTTCAGACAACAGCACACATCCCTCCTTTTCACTATGAATGTACACAGGACTGTGTACATGGAAGGGAGTATGACTGTCTGGAAAAATTCCTCTGTTTTCCTTTGCTCCAATCTAGTTTATGTGGAAAGAGGAATTAAATACTTATTAATCCCAGCACTTGGAAGAATAAAGCTGGAGAGGCTGTATCCAGTGCTATGTGTCACACTAGAAATTCTCTATAGATTAAAAGAAAACTAAACGGGGCAACATTTGGATGCCAGCCAGTTCAGAGATGAGCAGTGCTTCAAAGCCAGGCTGGATAGGACTATGAGTGACCTGATTCAGTGAAAAGCGTCCCTGCCCATAGCAGAGGGTGGCACTAGATGATCTCTAAGTTCCCAAGTCTATGTTAAGTTAAAAAAGAAAAAAAAAAAACCAAAAACAAAACCAAACACACAAAAAAGCTACCAAGCCCATACAGCTCACTGGTATTTTCACCATACTCCCTGCAGCAGTAAAAAAGTGTAAGTGCAAATACACAGATTTCCAAAAGCTCTGACAGTACTTTGGAGACTCAAAGTGTAAATCAATCCCTGGCTTTCGTATCTCTCATCACAAGGTCTTCGTGAATATCCAACTTGGCCTGTACAGTCTTGCAGCCTTTATCAGAGTAGATCCTCTGCTCCTTGGGGAAGTAGGTCATCTCATCAGCCACTGCCTGAACAATCCTCTCATCCACAGCATAGCCACGGGCTGTCATTTCGGCCCTGACACACATCTTCACATGCTTTTGCTCCAGGGGCAGGAAAGGGACAAAGTAGTCAATAAGGTTCCTGTCAATGATGCTGCTGTGCCACAGCCCGCCTGGATAAATTGGGGGAGAAAAAAAAAAAAATCATAAGAAGGAGTTTCTCTAAACTTGATCCTGCATATGACAGGATCCACAGGCCAGGCTGAATTCACAGAGCAGTTTGTCTCAGCCACCAAAGAATGAATTTCCCATTTTTGGGGCAAAGTGACTTACTATTCTTGTTGTTGAAGACTCCTACAGAGAGCAAGGCCTCCAGGTCTTTCAGCTGAATATCTTCCCTGCGTTTTCCACTTGTCCAGAAGTCAAGAGCTGCTTTGTTAATTAAATCACCACCTGCATTGCTGATCATAGAAGAAGAATGTACAGTGGTGAAATACAGACACAGCTGAACCAGAATTTCTTTTGCAGCCAGTTACACATATTGCTAATCTCCTTAGACATCCAACAAATCATCAAAAAGAATCCAGTAAGCTAAAATTTAGGAAAAGTCTCTAGTTCTTTAAGTAGCCATCAGTGTGTGGTGGGTTGCCCCCCAGCCAGCAGCCAAGCACCTACACAGCCACTTGCTTACTCCCTCCTGCCTCAGTGGGATAGAAGGAGAAAATAGGAAGAACAAAAGTCTGAAGACTTGTGGGTCAAGATAAAGATAGTTTAATAGGAGGAGAAAAAAGAGGAGAAAAAAAAAACCCACAGAGGACTAAGGAAATCAGTCGCCACCCCCACAGTCAGACCAACACCCAGGCAAATGCTGAAAAACCATCACGTTAAAGCTGAAACCCCACTTTTTTCTCCACCCCTGTTTTTATTGCTGAGCGTGACATGCCACAGTATTAAACAGCCCCCTGGGCAGTTCAGGGCAGCTGTCCCAGCTGTGTCCCCTCCCATCCTCCTGCCCACCCCAGTCTACTGTGGGAAAAGCCTTGAAGCTTTGCAAACATCATCCAGAAACGGGGAAAACATTGGTGTGTTATCAATGCTCTCATAGCCACAAATCCAAATCAGCACCAAACCAGCTGCTCTGAAGATAGTTAGCTCCATGCCAGCAAGGTCCAGTACTTGGTGCATCCATCCCAAAATGTGAACTCCCTTATGTGCTGTGCTCTGGGCCAGCTTCATGAGCTCAGCACGCTGCAGTGGCCATGCACAGCATCAGACCTGCTCCACTACAGCCACAGGCACAAGCTCAGAGTGCTCCCCACTGTCTTTGCACAGAGAATCTTCCCTCCAGAGCATTATTTTTTGCTGTTCTTTGAATGAGGTCCCCAAGAAACATCATTATCATCATAAATAAACATTCAGTATCTCAAAATGACAGAAATTGGTGCCACAGACCTGAGGAAGATGAAGATGGCTTTCCTGTAGGACACCCCATCAACCTCCTCATAATAGTCTAAGAAGGGTTTGATGGCATCAATGACACCTGGATGCATTTTGTCCATCTCATCAAAAATGAAGACAGAGGAGGGACAAGCACTGACATTGCCTCGAATCCAGTTCTGCAGCTGTTCCTGGAACAAGACGTTGAAAGGCACTGAAAAACAAGATCTTTACTGGATGTACTACAAGATTCTTGTATGTGACAGATTCTGGGGACACACTGTCAAATCTCAGTATCCCACACTCACTGGCTAGGGAATGAAAGAGGAAAAAAGCAAGCAAAGGGAATCACCCAACACATGCAGACCAATGTCCAGCCAGAGCAACAACCACCTTGGAAACCAATGCCCCCCAACTTTTTCCTTCTTCAACCCCCATTTCTATGGCTGAGCATGACAGCATGTGGTATGGAATATCCTTCTGGCCCACGGGGGTCAGCTGTCCAGGCTGTGTCCCCTCCCCATCTCTTGCCCACCCCAGCCTGCTCAATATGTGTGGGAAAAACCAGCAAGCTTTGAAGCTGTGCAAGTACTATTGTGTTACAGCCATCACACCGCTGTGTTCTCAACATTATCAGCACTGTTTCAGCCATAAATGCAAAACACGGCCCCGCAGGGGCTATGGAGAAGGATCCGTCCATCCTGGACAGCCAGGATAATGCAGCTGGAACGACAAACTCTTCTTGCAGCGAGCACGGGAATCAGCAGATGGCATCAGTGAGAGGACAGCGCTAGGAAATGGAAACTGTCTCGGGTTTGATTTCTCGGCATTTTGGTGCCTCTTTCTTTATGCATGAACTTCCCCTTCCGACTCCCCTAAGCATTAGCTTTGGAATACCCAGCTGTGCACCTCCAGCTGTCAGGAATATAAATCAGAATATTCTGAGTTGGAAGAGACCCACAAGGATCATCGAGTCCAACTTTTAAGTGAATGGCCCATACAGGGATCGAACTCGCAACCTTGGCATTATCAGCATCACGCTCTGATCAACTGAGCTCATCCCAGTGGGAACCTGCGGGAGATGTGCAGGACAACCCCCCAGCAGGGGGTTTAGGGACCGACCGGGGGTAACCGGGCCACCTCGTGCCCCTCCTCACCTTGTAGAGCTTGACCTGGTCGTGGTGGGGGAAGTGCAGAGTGGCCAGGAAGAGATGGACGAACTTGCTGCGCAGGCCGGCGGGGTGGACCTGCTCCGCCAGAATCTGGCTGAGGAAGTTCTTGCCGGTGCCGGCCCAGCCGTGCAGCGACAGCATCAGCGGCTTCTTGGGGCTGGGGTTGTTGCTGAAGCCCAGCACCGCCTTCAGCACCACGTCCTTGGCCAGGTGCTGCCCGAAGAGCCTGTTGTCCAGCTGCGCCTTCAGCGCTGCGGGGAGAGGGACAGCTCAGCACCGCCGGTCACCGCGCACGCCCCGGGGCGCGCTGCCCAGTGACCGGCCGAGCTCGGGGGNGCCGCCATCTTTGTGCCGGGCAGAGGGACGGGCAGGGCGGAGATCCCGAACGCCGGGATGGGGAGGATGGAAGGGGCCGCAGCGCGTCGGCCGGTTACATTAAACCCTCCAATACCGGCTTTTTTAGTTTTAGCGAGGAAGGCGTTACTCTATTCCGGCCAGGCCGACCAAGTTGCAGCCTCCACACAGACACAATTTTTTTTCACTTATTTATACCTTTTCAACAAGCAAAGAAATTATTGCTCATAGGTTCTAAATTACATAATTTTCTTTTATTAATTACTATTCTACCCTCTACTGGTTATTGATTTCTCGCTTGTCATGCAATTTTAGTATCTTTTTCCTCTGGTAGGAACTTTACAATGCAGAAATTGAGTCTTTGCTAGTCTCCGATGAAATTGTTTCTACAAAATGTCCTTGTGGTCCATAATTTCTACATTCTAGGTGTTCAACCTTAACAGTACATATTTGTCTCTCAGGCTTTGTTCATTGAGGCATATCAGAGTCAGTTTATCAAAATGTANCTGCCCGGCGCGGGGGCAGCACTCCACGTAGCTGCAGTAGAACCTGGGGTGGGACAGGTAGCCGGTGAGCGCGGAGGCCACGCCGATGGCCAGGCCCACGCTCAGCGGCTCCAGCGCCGCCAGCCCCGGCAACAGCGCCCAAAGCAGCGGCAGCGACC
>VZTF01006314.1:739738-791727 GCA_013397755.1 Cnemophilus loriae | reverse complement strand
GGTTCTAAATTACATAATTTTCTTTTATTACCTACTATTCTACCCTCTACTGGTTATTGATTTCTCGCTTGTCATGCAATTTTAGTATCTTTTTCCTCTGGTAGGAACTTTACAATGCAGAAATTGAGTCTTTGCTAGTCTCCGATGAAATTGTTTCTACAAAATGTCCTTGTGGTCCATAATTTCTACATTCTAGGTGTTCAACCTTAACAGTACATATTTGTCTCTCAGGCTTTGTTCATTGAGGCATATCAGAGTCAGTTTATCAAAATGTAAAGTTTCAGTAATTTTCCCAAGCTGTGTTCCCTGCCTGTTGATTCGTGTCCTTGGCACCACCGGGAAGAGCCTGATCCACCTTCTTGGCACCCCGGCGTTAGATATTTATACACATTGATGAGATCTATCAATGGCATTTGCCACCCTGATGGTGCCATAAACCAGCACAGCCCATTTCTGCCAATATAAACCAAGAAACCAGCATGGAAAATGCTCCAGTACTGCTCGGAGAAGCAGGGTACACAACTTCTTGTGGGATAAGGAATATTAGGGTAGTGCAGCCTCTGCCCTGGAGAGCCCGTGTGGCTGGTAACCCGTATCTTCCTCAACCCCACCAAAGGAAGCCCTCACCACCCTGGGAAGGAGCACCAGCTTAGCCCTGCGTGCCCTTGCCATTGCCTTACCTCTGAAGTTCAGAGTGTCATTCTTTTTGCAGCACTCCTGGAAGCGGCACTTGAGCCAGGAGTCGGAGGACAAGAGATGCCAAGCCATGACAGCACTGCCCGCAACGATTGAAGCGCTGAGAGGGTCAAAAGCCGGCGTCAGAGTGGGCAGAAGAACAAAGATTACAGCAGCCTTCACAAGCTTCATGGCGGGAGCTGAGTGCCAGCCTGGCTCGGCAGGAAAAGAAACCAAAACAGAAACTGCAGAAAAACTTCCTGGAGTGTGGAGCCTGGGGCTGCTGAAGGAGCTGGAAGCCAAGCCTCCTGTAAGCTGGAGGTGTTAATGAGTTAACAGACTTATCACGCTGCTCCAGGAGAACTGAAAGTGTTGTGAACAGAGCGTTGCATAGGCAGACTGGGAGTTTCACTATAACAATCCCAGCTCTGACGGGAGGAGGACTGGAACCTCTCTTCACCTTAACTAAGGTGCTAATTGGGCTGGTGATTAACGGAGAACACAGAGGTGCTTGTTTTGGGCTTAATTGCGAGTGGTTGTGCACATAACATCACACAGCCCGAGGATTTCCGCAGCAGTGCCTAGGGCTCTGCCATTTGCAGCACTGAACGTGTCAGAAAGCTGCTGTATTAAAACCAAGTTCTCAGAGCAGATCTTTTATCTTGACAACTTTACTATCTCCCCACCACCAAAAAAGTGATTTTGCAAGGAAGGACAGACAGCGAAAAAGGGTTTGTTTCCTCAGCAGATACTATTTTTTTAAAGGAAAAAAAAATCGGGAAACGCACTTTTCAGTAATTCCCATTTTATTTTTAAAATCTCATTGGGAAAACACTGAGCAGCGTTATTTAGTATTCAAAATACCTGCTCAAGATTTGATGACTGTCTTGACAAGAGCGCCCAGTGCTGCCGACTGCCGAGCAGCCAGGAAGCGCCGTTGTTCCCTGTTCGAGAGAATCCAGGCTGTCAGCTGCCATCGAGCCTTGAGGTGGGCATAGCTTAGACTCTTGGTTCCTCATTCCAAGGCTGGAATGGGTTTCATTCCTGGGTTTGCCCAGGTGTCCTCCAAGCCCCAGGGTGGGCTGCCAAGCACCGAAGGAGCTGCGTTTCCAGGGCTTTCCAGCTGCCATCTCCACTTGGACACCCAGAGACTGCAGAGTCCAGAGGAAGGAACTGGCAGTAGGATATGCAGGATTCCATGACGCCTGGGCTCTCTCCGAGCCCTCTTGGAGACAAATAAGTTTATAAAGGTGGTTTAATACCGCTGAAAATGATGGGAATTCTATAGACACCTCTTTCCTCTGCACCGCCCGCCTCTGCATCTGTCCGTACTGAACACTAGATGGGGCGTCAGACACAGGGTTTGGTCCAGAATTTACATGGGAGAACAGTTTTTGCAGAGAACTGAGTCATGTTTGAGAAAAACAGAGGAGTGTGGACTCCCATCTGCGGAGCTGACAACTTGTGTTGTGAAACGTGATTTCTTGGGATACACAATAACTCAGCCCGAAGCTGCTGAGGGATCACAGAGAGCCAGACCCACGAGGGCCATTTCAGCAAAACAGCCAAAGTCATCCTACAAAGGAAGGTGGAGAATTTGGATAAAGAAATGAGCCTGTTCAGGTGGGATCTGCAGATTCTCGTCTGTGCATCTGAATTAAAGTGTGAGCAGGTTTCCTTGCTCGCCTCTCAGGCTTCAGCAGGTATTTCACCATTCCCCTGCAGAATCAGTGTGGTCCAACAAACACAGACGTGGACTGTCACCCCTGAATCTCTCTGGGATAAAAAGTAGTGCCCTGTTGTGTCTTGCAAAGGGCGAATCAGTTTCATGGCAGAGTGTTTCCTGACTGATGTGTGAAGGGGGTGAGATGTCCTGAGCAAATTTTTCGTTGTGCTCTGGTGTTTTCACAAGGTCTCAACAGCCTGGAAGGGACTGCATCTCCCAAAACACAGATGGGAAATGCAAAGTGATATGCTAGAAGCAGCACAGAGAAGGAGAATTACCTCATCTGTGTAAAAAGAAGGGGTAGCATGAGACACATCTATAGATCTTCTCCTTTCCATGTGGGAGGGAGGTGGCATATATTTCCTATACAACAATAGGACGTATGCTGCATAACAGGTACCAGATGGGTGTTTAAGTAATCTTCAGCTGCTGCATGTCATGCTGTTATCTCATTATCCGTTACAAGTTAAATGGGTTCAAGCTGGGCCTGGACACGGATGAGATGTCTAATAGTGGTGGTGAGGCTGACATTGATGGCAATTTCCTTGAACAGCAGTCTGGAAGCTCCAAGTGGAGCACAGACCTTGCAACACGCAGTCCACAGTACAATGTTTTGTGCCTGTTGTGTTGAACATGTTGTTCTTTCACCTCAGCACCCTCCTGTGCCCTAGGCACAGAACTGGCATCCTGTCATGCATTGACATTGCCCTCCTGACCAGCACAGGGGTGGGGTGGTTGGCCAGCAGTGGGTCATCTTGAACCAGCTGCCACAAGCTGAAAATACTGAAAAGCTGCAGCAGAGAAGAACGTTGGAAAGGTGTTCAGAGCACAGTAGGCTTGGGGTGTCTGTGATTTGGGGTGCTGATCAGCAGTGGAAGTGGTGTGGTGAGAAGGAGAGGGCAGGAAAACGAAAGGATGTGGCAGAGAGTACCGGAAGAATGGTAGGAATTTGGGGATCAGTGGTATGAGCTAGAGGATATAGGGTGTTTGCAGTGGGTAATTTGGGGTGCTAAAGCTGTTGTGGTAGAGGAGGCAATGGAGATGGGGCATCTGTGTTGCAAAGTGAGGGATAAGGGATGCAGAGGTGGAGTACTCGAGGCCAAGGGTGAGGAGAGAGAAAAGTCTCGGATGAGATGTTTGCCTGGCCTGACCCTGCTTCTGGTGTGCTGGAATTTCCTGCCACCTGCAGTTTGATTGGTTTAAAGTCAGCATTTTCAGGACTTTGGGCTGGCTTGCCTTGAGCTCTGTGGCAGAGAGCTCAGGGAATCTGGGATCTGGCTGGTTAGCAGGGCTCTCAAGGCAGCATCACAAGGCAGCAGACCTCCCAGCTGGCTAGCGAGCCAAGGAAAACATCCCCAGCCAGGAGACAGGGTGCTAGGAATCAGGGCTGCAGCCCCATCTTCAGTTCACAGAGTGCAAGAACTTTCCAGGTAAGAATTGCAGGATCAACGAATCAATGCTTTTCTCAGAAAAACTCTGTATTTTTTGTTGGAGAATGTATAAGGTCCTCAATATTTCCAAGTGCTTTGTGAAAGAGGTTTGGAAATGTGCTGTTTTACATGAGGTGCTGGGCTGGCAAGAGGTTCTTGCTGAAGGTTTCTAAGTGGAGAAGAAGAGCCGAGAGACTCATTTTTCCCTACGGTCATTTCTACATAATCTCTCCCTGCCTTCTGACTCTGGCTAGACACTCTCTAATGGCCTGAGTTTTTCTGAGAGGATTTTCCTTTATTTTTACCCTTTNGTTATGTGTGGTTTTGCTTTGTTTTCTTTCCCTGCTTTAATTTCAGCATCATCTTCCAAGTGCTGCTTATCCTAAACACAGAGATGAGGCAGTGACAGGAAAGGGCTGCCACTCTGACGTACATTGGGATCGTTAAAGAGTGGGATTGTGGTGGGCTTTATCCAAATACAGAGCCTGGCTAAGCTCTGAGGACTACACTAATGCTGTGGAAAGGCTCTGACTCATGGAATGTGTTCCTTGACCTTTCTGTAATGTGACAGGAGCAATAACACAAAATACCAAAATCCGCGTTAATGTTGAGTAGACGTTGTCTAATCCTAGAAACACCCAAGGAGTCAAAAGCCTGTCATCCTTCTCTTGGAGGTAGGAAAACGGAGGTTTGTGGATGATGGAAGTTTTTTTTTCACATGGTAGTTCATAGCAAAGAGTTTAACAATTCTGTTTTGTCACTGAAATATTTAGTCAAGAGCTTGAGCCGTGATTCAACTTGGACAGGCTTAAAAATCCTTGCCTGGGGTACAAAATCACAGTCCCTTGGGTCAGTGTGGGTGCTGTGCTGTATGAAGAGGGACAGTCCAACAGGGAAAGATATGGATGAGCTTGGGATCTGAGTGAAATAGAACATTATATACTTATCCAGTAAATCTGCCCTTGGGAAATAATTCCTTTGATCATGTCTGAACCCTTGTGAAATTCAAAGGTACCAGAAGGGCTGGATTTTGTTCTGGTTCTGTCTCTGAAAAATTCCATTGAGTGGTTCTTCCCTACAACAAGAAAAAAGGTGTTTCCTGTCTGGATGCCCAATCTCAAAGCCCTTTTCCTGAGCCTAGGCTGCGGTGAGAGAGCAGAGTCTCGCCGTGCTGTCCCAGCAGGGTGAACAACCAGCCCTGAGGACCTAACAGAGTCTGGATGCTGTGGTGCTCCAGGCCAGAGCTTTCCCTGGTCTGCACCGGCACAGCTCCTCCCCAGAGCAGCTGGGACTGAGCAGAGCTTGTCAGTGCTGCCGGTGCCCTTTGGCTGTGGTGAATGCTGACAGTTCTGCAGAGGAAGAAAAATGTGATTTTTAATCTGATCCCGAGTGGTTTGCAGCAGGTGGAGCTACCTGGTAGGGATGGGAGTGAGAAGCAGGGGAGGGAACGTGTTTCAGCCATGCTCACTGTGTGGGTGAGGGAAGCTGCCGTCTCACATTTCTTGCCTACCGTGGGAACTTGCTGGAAATGTAATGTTTTATAGATAAGCACAAGGTGACAATGCTGGCAGGACACTTTCTGCTCTTTATGGAGTGAGTCCTGGTGCTGGAATCTGCTTGATCTTTCACACATATCAACTCCATCAAGCAATGATGGATGGAGATGGCCTTTCTCAAAACAAGCACGAGGAATTATTTAAGTGCCTGGCAGCCAAAATAGCTCTGTTCCCCCGCAGGCCACTGTGTGTTCCAGAGACAGAAGGGATGGAGGGAGGCAGCCCTTTGGCTTTGGATAGAATCGCAGGTTTATGTTCATACGAACAGGAGTTGCCAGGACTGCCACAGTGGCAGGCTTTGAAGAGAAGAGTTTTTAAATCTGTACTTGGGTGATCTTAACAGGTGTCCATTTTTCAAACGGACTTTTATGTCCTGGACACGCTCCAGTCTCGTATTTTGGTGCCAGGAATAAAGAAGATAAGGAATAGCTTGGAGAAAATTGCTGTTAAGAGTTTTACTACTGGTTAACTACCGGTTGACTACTGTTAACTAGCAGTGCTGTGAGACACTGGGGCTCAGGTGAGTGTTTTATGGGCTGCTTTGGGTGCCTGCTATTGCAGGGCAAGAGGACACAGCAGCTCAGGGTCTGGTTCACCCTCCCTGGAATTGTTCGAAAGTCATGTGGATGTGGCACTTGCGGAAGTGGTTTAGTGGTGAACACGGGCGGTTAAGGGTTGGATTTGATGATCCTAGAGGATTCTTTCCAACCTGAATGGTTCTATGATTCCACGATAATGGCACCACCCAAAGCCAAGTGCAGATAAGCAGCAGCCTTCGCTGGACCATGCAAATCCACCTGGGCTGGCAGCTGAGAGAGGCACCCTCAGGGCAGGAACTCAGGACAGCAAAGCAGGGTGTGGACGGTGCTTACCATTTAGCAGCCTCACCTTTTCACCCCTTCTGCCGAGCTGCCTCTGCTCCGACCTCGTGGCCTCCGGGCTCCAATTTCAAGGCCTGTGTCGTGCAAGATCGAGATGCATAACGTATGAAATGGTAGCGATAGACCCGGTGGATGGGCTATCGATGCTGGCAGTTAGGCTCTGTTTTGACTTGTAAACTAAACATTCCTGGAGCAGACATCCTCTGTGGTTTAGTAATTAAATCTGGGAACTGCATTTGAGGTCAAGTCAAGGTGCTCTCACACGGCTCCAGCAACACTGGCTTAGTCACATCGTCTGTTCCTAATCTTCCGCTTGTCTCTCCATGACATGAACAAGAGGGGAAGGAAATCCCATAAAAATATGATTATGATGATGGTCATCATCATCATTACCATTACTATCCTCACCATCATCATCATCTCAATTCAGATTTTGTTTCATTATGGAACTTATTCTCCAAGGATGTAGTTTAGTTTGAATGGTGTGGACAGTGAACTTGGCATGTAAATATCGAATGTTCCCATCATTTATGACAACACATCCACAAGAAAGAGAATTAAACCTTGTGCTGTAGGTGCTCACTGGTAAGATGGGGACACTGTGAGAGTTAAACTTCACCTGCCTTGATCCTGCCTTTGGTTTTTACCTTTGTTTTTGAAACTGAGCCCAGAATTCGAAATTGGAGAGTGTTCCTGTTTGGCTTGGCTCCAGGAGTTTCTGGTTTTGTTCTCTAGGCTGGCTTGGAGCAGAGTAGGTCTCGTGTGAGCCTGTCTGCCTGTGTAGCAATAGCTCTCACTGAAAGAACAAGAAATAATAGGGAACTTTAGCCCATATTCTATCTTAACCAGAATTCTGTTGTAAATAATAATTCAGGGATAAAAACGGTGTGAAAGAGATGAAACTTCAGCTGGATGAAATAAGAAAACACTATGTTCACATGATGTGGGAGGATTCTACAAGAAGAAAAGGGCATGAGTAATGCTGTGCCCTTGCTCCAGTCATGGGCTCTGATGTGGTGAGTGGCTTGTATCACATCCAAAGCACAAAGGTGGTGGTGTTATTAAGCAGACAGCCCCATCCCATGGTTTTGGACCCTTAGGTGAAAGAGGATTTAAAAGGTTTTGGGTTGGACCAGAATCAGAGGCTGCGTTTGGCTTGGCGTTCAGCAAAGCTAACACCCTGCTCTTACACCCATCTCCTGTGGAAGAGCCATAAACACAGGTCACTACAATTAGTCTTGCAAGGCAGCTATTCTGACTGGTGCCTCTGCTATCCCTACTCTGTCTTCAACCCATGCCCGAGTAAAGACCTCTGCCTGGTTTTAACCAGCTCTAGCAGTTGACACTGAGGACCAAGTAGGTTCATCAGGAGAAAGTGACTATTTGTTGCTGTAATAGCTTCTCCATTTGTCCAGAAAGGCTGGGTCTGGACCCCTTGGAGTGCTGGGGAGGTTATGGAGCAAGGCTGGTACTCCCCAGCTGGTTTCAGGGCCAAGGAAGAGCAGCAGGCAGTGTGCCAGCCAAGGCCAAAGGGCAGCACAGGCTGGAGAGCGTCAGAGGGGATCAGTAACCAGAGAACTGCAGGCACCAGCAGTGAGGTCTCCTGAGCAAGAAAGGATTTGGTGATTTCTGTAGAGACCAGTGAGGCTTTCTGGAAATTCCACCATCCTTCTCTGTGCTTTGGCCATCAGAATGTCATTGCAGGGAAGCCTGAGGACCTGTTAATTTATGCCTTGAGCCTTACTCTGAATGACCTGTAAAGTATCATTTCCATACAGATTCTTCAATTTTAAATAAAGGATGGGAGGTCAGGAAGGGATCTAAAACTGTTAGGTTCTTTTTCCAGGAGATATTTTATCTAACAGGAAGAAAAATGTACTCTGCTAAAATAAAAGGTTGCCTGCAGGACTCCAGTTTCCAGCTATTGTTAAAATGTGTGGTTGAGAACTGGGAACCCTGTGGTAAACGGGGAGCTGGAATGAGTTGAAAACAGGAGAACGGATGTGCTCTGCAAAGAACAATGTTAGGTCCATGCTAACAGCACAGAGAAAGAGGAGATTGGCTCAGAGAGGCCCTGAAGGAACAGGGATGAGCAACCAGATCTAATGCTCGATAGCTGTAAAGTGTCCCGGGGCTGTCTTCTATATAACATTGCTGGAATTCCTTCAGTTTGGGAGTAGCCCCTCCAGAGTACTAAATAACTTGATGTGGAGTCATCCTAGACCCCTCAGTGAGGACTTGTGGCATTTAAAAGAAAGATGAGCTTTTAGGAGGTTGAAGGACGTTTGAAGTGCAAGGGGTGAAGGAGTTGGCAGTCATGTGCTGGTCATCTGCTTGCTTCAGCATTGGAGGGAAATATGAAAGTATGACTGGGATAATCAAAAGCATGGAGAAATCTCCTTTGAAGAGAGATGAAAGCAAATGGGACTGTAGTAAAGCTGAGTAAGAGGTGCTTTCACAGAAATGTTTCAAAGGAGGAGAATGCTGGGCAAAGCTGAGCAAGAACTGCTGTTCTTCTTAACTCCCCTGTGTGTCTGTCTGTGACATGAACAAGAGGGGAATGAGATCCCATAAAAATATTATTATTTTTTTTATTATCATCATCATCTTAATTTAAATTGTGTTTTTTTATGGAACTTATTGTTTAAATTGTGTTTCAATATGGAACTTAATTGTCTCGAGAAGTAATTTAATTTTAACAGTTTGGACGGTGACTTGACGCATGTAATTATCAAACATTACCTTCATGTATGACAACAAATTTACAAGAAAGAGAATTAAACCTTGTGATTCAGAGCTTAAGTTAATCTCTGACTTCTGAAGATTGGGTGAATCAGGGCGAACGGGACCAGAGAGCCTCAATCCGTTGCTGTCTCCCCCAGGGGCACGTCCTACCGTGAAACCACGGTGTGTCCCATGGCTGATACAACCCTGCAAGGGCCTCGCTCATGGTGAAGAGCAGCAGCTCCTTCCACCACTGAACATTCACACCAACTTCCCCCACTGCAATAATGGTGCAGCACAGCTCCCTGCCCCTTCCTGATGTCCAGCTCTCCTTGTGGGACAGCTCTAGCCCCACTAATGCAGCATCCCATAGCCTCCTGTCCCTACAGCCTTTCCACAGCTGGGATCCATCTTCTCTCCTGCTAATGGGGGAACGCTTCTTGTTCAGTTTTGCCTGAGTCAGTGGCACTATTAACAGAAACGTACTGTGCTAGAGAGATGCATTCTGCTTCTTTGTAAAAAATTGCAAAAAGCAATTTCCCCCATGGAGGGCTTCAGGATTGCATAAACACAGGGTGGAGCACATTCCTGGGAACATCGTGGACATGAGGATGTAGGCTGTAGATCAGGAGAGTAATTGACACATGGGACCTGGGCAGGCTTCTGGAGTCCTGCCAATGGGTAATTCAGGCAGAGCAGAAAACGTAGGATGGTTAGCCCAAGCATCACTGCCTGCAGAGTAGAGTGGAGAGGTTTTTCTACTTCTTTGCATCATTCAACCCAACTTCTGCTCTGGATAATGTCAGGGTCATGCAGCCTGGGTCATGCTGTGTCAGTGCTCCCACTGCTGTGAGCAAGAGGCCAGCTGAGACAATAGCAAAATAAAAAACTTCCAGGCAAGGGGGCTGTGAATAACACAACTAAATTGCTCCCTGCTTTCCAGGCTGATTGTAGGGAGGGTATTTTTAGCATTGCTGGTGAGGGGTGTTTATTAACAACATCAGAATTGAGACCCAGACCACCTTTCAGCCTAAAAGCAACCCCAAAAGATATATTGTTCATGACTCAGTGCAGGGAAAAGGGAAAGTTTTAGGATGTGTCTGGCCCAATAACACAATGACTTGACTCATAAAACCTCAAATTACTGAGTAGCTCTGACTTCTGCCTGAGTCAGGTCTTGTGGGAAGGCGGCCCTGATCTGCTCCAGGAAGCCCAGTTGCCCTCTAGGACATTGCAAAGTGATAGCATTTACGAGATCGGCATGTGTGCTAAAGAGATCTAGACAACGTGACCTATACAGGAGGGTGGGAGGAAATGCTGCTGTTTAATTTAGGGGTGATGGAGGGGACACAGAGAACTTGGGGGGTTAAAAATAAGGTCTGTGTTTTGGAAAGCTTTGTGGTGGGTGAAGCTCTATGGCAAAGCCATGAACGAAGGCTCTCCTTGGAGCTGGTTTCACCAGGATGGTGTAGCCACTCTCAGCTCAGGTCAGGGACAGGCAATGATGTGCTGACCTTTCTATTCCCTCTTGTCCAGTGAGAACTTGAAAATGCCTATCTGGTGAACACAGGGCTTAAAAGACTCTAAAATTGACAAGCTCTGCAGCGTCTTCTTCCTGGGCTGCAAGGTAGGGTTAACAGCCCAGGAAATAAGAGGTTTGTTTTCTACTTTTGACCTTGAAGCTGCTCATTGCTGTTCAGTGTCAGGTCCCCATAAGGCTGGAATCAGGGACCACAGTTGCTTCCTCTCCCAGCCCTGTTAGTGAGCCAGGGCTGTTAATACTATGATTCCCATGCCCTGATTCCCATTTCTCCATAACACAGCATGTGGAAGTCGGACCGTGCAGCATCCTTTACCTTTGCTCTTGTTTAAGAGCACCCCACCAGGGAATCTGCATCTACGTTGTAGTTTTGCAAATGCTTGAAGTCTAGGAAATGTTCCCAAACTCTGAAATTTTTGGCAGCAATTTGTTCTTCTCTCCCAGTCTGGCGGGGAAACTCCCTCTTTTTGGGCAGTAACACAAGTGGTTTTTGCCTGTTGTTTACAGCTGATGGGATCTGGTTCTTGGGAAGCAAAACACATCACGAGTTGCTGCGGTGTGGCTGAGCGAGAGAGAGACACGGCTTCCCCACACCCCAAGCCCTGACTCCCATCTCCCACCTTTACCTTGTGTCAGCAGTGGCAGGTGCAGCTCTGCCTAAAGCCAGCTCTTAAAACAGCTGAGACAGAGGGAGAGAACAGGAGAGAGGAGAAATAACTTCCCTCAGCCCCTCTCCCTGCAGGATTTCTTCCCTGAAGGTACAGAGCAGCATAGCCAAGGAATTCTTTCCTCTAAGAGAAAGCCCAGGCATGAATCCATGTGAGGCTCAGAAGAGAAAATAATCTACTTCCCACACACTCACAGCCTGATGGCCTCTCTTCTAGCATCTCCGCAGTGTCACAGCACAGCAGCAGAGGACACAGTCACTCCTCTGAAGCCAGGGTGGGTATGACACTTTGGGGCAGGAGAGTGGTTGGGAACAGAGCAGCAGCCTGGGAGCAGGCAGGAAAGGATGGTGGATAGAGCTGGAGGGAAAAAGCAGGAGGGTGTGCCACTGCCTCTCACTTGGCCCTGGGCCTGTTCCCTGGGACTGGCTGAGGAACAGCAGCTTCCTCTGCTCTGCCTGAGACTCAGAGCCACCACCCCCCTGCCCCTTCCCCGGGCCTCTCCTGATGGCTTTCTCCTGCTGCAGGCATCTGCTCTTCTGAGTGTGAAGGACAATTTGGGAGAGTCTGATCATACATTCCTCATGGTTGAGGCCTCTCAGATAGCTGCAGCCAGTACCGTCACTTTAAAATGCAAACCAGACAAAATCTGCCTGAGTTTGCCAAAGGCTGAAGCATCCCAGTTGTTTCCTGAGATGCCGTGTTGGTTTTCCTCTGCCTGGTTTTTGGTAGCAGGGGGGCCACAGAGATGGCTTCTGTGAGAAGCTGCTGGAAGCTTCCACCATGTCTGGCAGAGCCAATCCCTGATGGCTCTGAAGATGGACATGCCGCTGGCCAAGGCTGGGCCAATTAGAGATGATGGTAACACCTCTGTGATAACGTATTTAACAAGAAATCAAAACAAAGGGCACACAGCTTTTTCTAGACAGAGAAGAGGAGGAGGTGAGAACATGTGAGGGAAACAACATGGAGACACCAAGGTCAGTGAAGGAGGGGGGGGAGGTACAGGTGCTCCAGGCGCTGGAGCTAAGATTCTTCTGCAGGCTGTGGTGATGACCATGGTGAAGCAGCTATGCCCCTGCAGCCCACGGGGATCCACGGAGGATGCAGAGATCCCCCCGCAGCCCGTGGGGGAGGTGCCCATGCTGGAATGGGTGGATGCCTGGAGGATGCTGTGGTCCAGTGGAAGACCTGGTGGAGAGAGGGGGCCCCTGCTTCCAGGCTGGAGTAGCCTGTCCTTGGAGGACTGCACCCCATGGAAGAGAGACCCACACTGCAGCAGTTTTGGGAGGACTGTGTGCCTGTGGGAGGGACTCATGCAGCAGCAGTTTTGGGAGGACTGGCGCTCGTGAGACTGGACCCACACTGGAGAAGTTCATGGAGAACTGTCTCCTGTGGGAGGGACCCTACGGTCTCACAGGGGAAGGACTCCTCTCCCTGAGCAGCAGAAGAAAACCTCAGGTGACGAGCTGACCAAAACCCCCATGCCTTGTCTCCCTGCACTGTTGGTGGGAAGGAGGCAGGGATTGGGGGAAGAAAAGGTGTTTTTAAAGGCTTATTTTACTTCTCATTATCCTCCTCTGATTTTGTTTGTCATAAATTCACTTTGTACCTCCAAGCCAACCCTGTTTTGCCCTTGGAGTGTTTTCCCCAGTCTTTATCTCAACTCATGAAGCTTTCGTTAATTTTCTCTCTCCTCTGCCCAGCTGTAGCAGGGGAGGGCGAGTGAGCAACTTTCGTGAGTGCTTGGCATTTGGCCAGTGTCAAACCACAACAGATGCTAATAATGGAGGCTGGAGATGCTGGTGGTTCCACTGCTTACTGACTTTGCAGTATCTTCTGTGTCCTGCTCGCTGAAACAAGCATGAGGAGCCCAGGAGTCTGGGGATAGGGAACTGCAGGTGAAGCAAGAGGATTTCACAGATCCATGGAAGAAGGTGCGTCATGGTGGTGGGAGCTTTCGTGCAGACTAAGGAGGGAATGCAGGTGGAGCACCCTTCTCGCTAATAAACAGCTAAAACGCTCATGCCTTTACTTGAAAAGTCATGGTGTTTGATGAGCCAGCACAGCCTCCCTTGGCAGCTGGGTTTCCCAGGACGGGTGCAGCCACGGGCAGGTGATCACTGGAGTGTGCAGGCTCCAAGGCTTTGTGCTGGGAGCAGCAGGAAGAAATGGCGGGGAAGGAGGGCACCAGTGTCTACAGTAGCATTGGAACAAGCTGGGAATGTAGCTCAGCTCCTGGGCTGAGCTGTGGGCCCAGGGCAAGCAAAATCCCAGCTGAGGTGTGCACCTTCTCCACCAGCATGTGAAAGCACGGTGGAGAAGTGCCACCCACCTGCCTGTCTTCTCCAGCCTGGAGCAGTCCCCTCGGGCTCTTTGCTTAGCCCCAGCCGTGGGATGTAATTGCTAGTTTGGGAAAATTTTGGGGAATCTGAGCTGTAATTGCTCAAAGTGTCGGCTTCCCTTTGGGATCAGGGTGGAGCCCAGGCTGTGCCACCCCAGCGGACGTGCCAGTGCTCCACTGAACCAACCCTCTATTTTCGCTGCCACCAGGAAATTCCCCAGCGTAGCAAGAGTGGAAAAATGTAGTCACAATACCATAGCATAATTCAGTTGGTCAAATAACTAACCTGTGTGGGAATCGAGGGTGATTTTTATTCCATAATCTTTCCAAAGCAGAATTGCTGTTACGGGCTTCTATTTTTAGGTACTTTTCTCGAGCACCTCCCATGAATTTTTCATTCCTTCTGCCTCCTACAGTTCAGTTCCTCCTCCAGCAAAATGCTCCATTTTTTCCCTACAGCTCCTGGGGTCAGTCGAACCTGACGACCTAATGTTTCAAAGCCTCATACAGATTTTTATTAATAATTTCTCAGAAAAAAAAAGCCGTGTTTTTGGCTAGCAGTGTTGGGTTTAGGTAGATCTTGTCCTGGGTTGAGACCTCTCATGCTCAAGGTTTTAAGGCATGACTTATAAAGACATACTGCCCTTAGGACCTGGCCTTCTTCAGGCAAGGGCTCTGTCCTGGCAGGATGTGATCTGTGGAGGAGGATCAAACCATTAATATTAATGGCCTGCTTCCGCATGGATTAACAGGATGGTTGAACATGTTTCCGGCAGCTGCGTTGCCTTGGGTCCTAAAAGCCAGGAAGGTGAAATTGTGGATGTGTTCTACCAGCATGAGACCCCTGAACGTAGTAAACTGAAAAGGAGCTGGGATCCCAGGAGCATTACACCTGCCTCTGCAGTCATTTTCTGCCCCTCATCCCCATCCATAACCCTCTGGAGTTCCACTCTGTGTAACAGTGAAAGGGTTTGAAATGCATAAACACACAGAAAAAAAACCTTTTTTAAAATTAACACATCCACACCTGAGCTTGCCCTGAGGGCTTATCCCTAAACAAGGTGTGCTTCTTGATCTCTCCATTCAATGTAAATTTGTGCCAGTTGCTAGTGCAAATTGTCCACGGCTCCTTGCCAGTGTTTGAACGATGCCAAGGAGGAGAAGTCTGGCCGGCTGGCAGGAGGAGTCCTGACTTGTCTGCAGGTGCATATCCCTGCTGCTCAGCGAGGTGTTGGCTGCCTCAGGAGGGGAAGAAGGTGCATGAAGGAAAAAGGTCCCACTGCCAAAGACCCTGTGGACTGGATCCTCAGCTGGTAAAAACTGGAGCTGCTGGATGGAGGGTATGATGTGTTGGTGAAGGGTCTGGCTGCCTGCTCTCTCCCAGGCTCCTGGGAGAAGGAGCTGCTGGAGAAAGTCTCATCCATGCTGTGGGGCTGGTCTGGCCCTGCATAACTCCAGTCCTTGGGCACCGAGGTCTTCTCTGCTATGGGTTGATCCCTATCAGCTGTGGAGAAGAGAGATGGGAGGGAGCAGTGTTTGGGATGTGGCTTTGCCACCGTCTACTTATATGTGGCATTATGGTGTTTATAATACCCTGCCGAGCTCCAAGGATATGTGGGTGGGTTTGGACATAGTTTACTGGTAAACACCCCAGCTCTTACCACAGAGCCTGAATCCACATGGCTGCTGCACGTCCTGGTGTCCCCACTCCCACCCCTAGAGAAGCTGCCTGCCAGAGGCCACAGAGCTCCACGCTGGGCTGTGCCAGGACTTGTTCTGCAGCCTCCCTGACGCCAGGGTGGTGGTGACCAACTGCAAGTACCTCTCCCTTGAAACCAAGTGCTTGGGGTTTACAAAGGCTTTCTGCACTGCACTGTCGAAAAAACGTAACTATAAGACCCCATGCCAAGTGCATGAATAGTCGGTGAACTATAGGTGTGGTCATGTTCAAAAGAGCCAGCTGGGTTCAGGAATAGCACAATTTATTGAATGTAATATATATGGTTCTTTCGGATTGCCCATGATAAATGGCTGAACTGCAGAGTGGCTTTATAGAGCACTGACAATATGATTGCAATCACAATCTTAATTTCCAAGGTTAAGACTCAGCATATCTGAGGACACAAGACTTACCAAAATATGATGCTTCTGGGGCGGGACAGGAGGACAAATCTGTCAAACTGTTCCCGGAATTTCAAGTAAAATTTTTGTCTGCCAGTTAGATATGAAACTGGAGGGCTTTTGCACCTTATTAACCACTATGGTGCAAAGTGCTTCCAACTGTGATCAAATCTTCCGTTTTTTGTGGGCGTGTTGTACAGAATATTTCTTGGTAGGAGGTTTTGGTTTGTCAAAACTTTTCTGGGTATCAGGTAGAAAAACTAGACCACACGGCCTCCACATTCGCCCCCATGCCATGGCAACACAAACCACAGGAGCTACATCCAGTTTCTATGCTTGCACCGTGGGTCCCATTGCACATCTGGCTTTGTGTTTTCTTCACTGCTTTGTGCTTCCACCCTCACACTTGGATGTCGTGGGGCTGAGCCAGAGCACTGCACTGAGCAATGCAGTGTATTTGGGTTTGCAGCAGCAGGGCAGAATGGCTATGAGGAAGATTCAGAGGCAAATGCAAAGAATTTTCTATTTTCCTGAAATAAGTATTTAAGTATTTTCCTTCTTTTTTTTTCCTTTTTTTTTCTGTGTTAAGGAAATGAACACTAAATCCACCCTTCCACTCTAATAAATTGGAGAGCTCCTGTCAGCCCCCACACCTCTGGCTCACTGAGGTTTTCTGCTGCTAGCACTGGGGGAGAAGGAGTTAAGTTTGCATTAAATAGCAGTCCAGCTGCCTGCAGAGGCTCCGATCCCACTCTTTATTCTACAGTGTTTGATGGCTGAGGAAAAGCCAGCTCCAAATTCACATGGCACTTTCTAAACCAAGGACAAAATTCCATCTGGCTGCCTTGGTTCATCGTCTCGGAGAAAACCAGGACGAGCTGACTTTGGAGCAGGCAGGCAGCTCTTCATTTCTTGCAGTTTTGGGGCTTTGCAGTCCAGGACCTGCCTGGTTGGGTTCCAGGCTGGTCATTCCCGGGGCTCCCCTCCCAGCCGGGGGTGCGGGGGCAGCCCAGGCTCCCGGGAGGTGGGCGCTGGTGGGCCAAGGGACAGCTCTATCCCTTGTCCATCCCTCGGCAAATGGATCTGTAGGAAAGGGCTGGCTGCCTCTGCCATGGGAGTGCTCAGCCAGCACTGGGCGGGACGGGAAGCGTGGCCACGGAGGAGTGGGCTCAAGCACAGGGCTGGAAGCGGCTGAGGCAGGCGCTTACCTTCTTCCTAACTCCTCCTTCGACGGCTGAAGAGGTTCGGGCTGCGAGTGAGCAGTGCCCGGCGGGGCGAGGGATGCTCTGTGCGGCTCCGTCCCTCGGGGCACACGCCGGGAGGTGGGACGGGGGATCGTCGTGGGCTGGTTTAGAGAGGTCGGAGGTCAAGCTGTGGCCAAGCCCCCCTCGAAGGCGCTGGCTTAGGGGAGCTCATCCGCAGGGAGCTGCTGGTGGCAGGGTGTGAGGAGCAGGGGAAGCCTGTTCCGTGTGCTGGCTGGGGTTTTTTTACTGTCCAGCAGCCTGGCGAGGGGTACAGCGGCTGAGGGCTTTCACTGGAAAATGAGAGGATTTGTGTTGTGTTTAAACGCAGCTCTTCCTGCCTCTCTCCTGCGGGGCTCTCTCGCAGCCCAAGATCTCCCCTAGCTCTGGGTGCTGAAGCGACCGAGCAGCACGTTCTCCCAAAATGATAGAAAATAAAGTGTTCCTGTCATTCACGTTCTACAGCACAATTTTGATTTTAAAAATGTATGTCGTTGCCATCATTACGGGGCAAGTGAGACTCAGAAAGAAGGTAAGATCCAGTTTTATTTTCCTTCTCCTCCCTTTCTGGCTCTTCGCTTGGGTTTCTATGTTTTTTCTTTCTTCTTTTATTCCTCTAAAGTTCAACAAAATTTTCCTGAAGCAAGCTGAGTTTTCTTTGACTTAAGTTGAAAGCAAAGCTTGTTTCATAGCTGCAGCAGATAAATATCTCACTTCTCTTTGACCCTTTTTGTTTGTTTCTACCATCTGTAGCTTGACGTTTATAATTTTAGAAACCTAATCTAAATAATCTAAATAATAATCAGCTCTAAAATGCCAAGCAGGTGAGATGCTTCTAGAAGGATTCTGTTTACAGTTAATTTGCAGGGTCTGGAAGAAAAGGAGAAGAAAAAAAAGATTTAAGAAGAAATCATTGCAATGATCTTTTTTCTTGTGATGTAGCAGAAAGCTTTTGAGCTTTTGGAGGCTGACTGGCTGTAGGAATGCTCCAGGAGAGCAGCAAGTCTTGGGGAAATAAAACAATAGCTGGAGGAAATGGTTCTTGGTCAGGGGAAAAATACAGGGAGGACCAGCTGCCGTCAGGAGTCGGGGCTAACTGGACTTTTATTACCCTCACCCCAACTCCTGGTAAAACCCAGCTTTCTGTAAAATCTGTTTTGAAGTATTTGCGGAGTTTCTGACTGTGTCAGTGGAGCGGGAGGGAGACAGTTCTGCTCTCAAATAGAACACAAATGCCCTGTGCTGTGGCATCATTGAAACTGATGAGTTGTCTTCTCCCCTTGTGATTCTAAATGATGCTCCAGCCCTGGGACAGTTTGGGCTTGTAACATAATTAAAGAAAGCACCAGGGCCCTTTCCAGGCTGCAAAATGAAGCTGTCAGATGTAACCAGGTCCCTGAGGACCAGCTTCTGAGCATAGGTGAGGAGCTCACACAAATCATTTTCATTTGTAATTTTATTAGTGTAGGATCCCATTTCCCCATGGGAAAGCCACATGGTACGACTGCCAAAAAGCCAGCCAGGGAATATTCTCTAATCTGTCAGTCCTGGTTATCTTTTGGAGGCCGCTTTGTGTTTGCAAGCTCTCTGGCAGCAGTGATCTCGATGGCTGGCAAAGTCTCCTCTAAATAGGTTGCATGGGAAGGAGCGGACTGGGGTGAGGTGGGAGCTCCCTTGAAGCCCTCAGTTTGGGACCTGCTCAGCAGGCAGCTTTGGGTTTTTTGGAGGACAAGGAAAACTCCTGGGGAGGTGCAGGGTTTAACCCCCAGGACGGTGCACATGGGAGCACAGTGGCCCTTGTTTTTAGGAAGAGTGGTGACAAATTGGGGCAGGTAAAAATCCCTACAGGACTTCAAGATTAGGGGCAAAGCTTCTACCTGTGAGGTTCCTGAAGACTGGTGGGGACTCTCTCTTGCAGGCGTTTGCAAACCCGGAGGATGCCCTGCGCAATGGGGGGCTGCAGTTCTGCCGCGAGGACCCTGACGTGGAGCGGTGCCGCAGGTGAGTGGTGCCAGCGTTCCCTCTGGTGCCAGCATTCCCTCTGGTGCCAGCATTCCCGGTGCCACCATTCCCTCTGCACCAGCTGCTGGCAAAGAAGAAGTGGGAAGCTAAAGGGCTTGCTAATTAAGTAATATTCTAGATGGTTGGGCTGCCTTGAGCTCTGCTGTGGGACCCTGCACACTAGAGCAGTTTAATCTTTAACAGGAGAATGGTGTGCGCTGGAGCAAGGACAAGAGAAGGATCCGGGTTTGCGTTCCGCATCCAACTCTGACAAACTCTTTTCTAGGTGCTCAAAGTCCCACAGGCTCCCAATGTCTCATCCCGTACCCACACTCAAAGGCTCCTTGTGTCCTGCTCCAACAGGACCCCAGATCCCCCCAGATCCCTGCACAGGTTGGACAAGTAACAGAGTGACTGGTCGCAGTGCTGTAGGCAGCTGCCCTTTTTGGGGATTTGGGAAGAGGCCAAACAGGATTGCAATAACTTTTGCCTCTCTAATTGGGCAAACTCTGAGTGTTACCCCTCTTCTGTGAGAATCACAGTTTCTCAGAGTTAAAACACGGGGTTATTCAGCCCTGGGCTTGATTTGCTGTCCCCCTTACTGAAGGAGGTGCCCCAAGTGCTAGACTGGATTGCTGGTGATGTACAGGAAAGGGACTGGAGCTGTGCCCTGCTGTCCTTGAGCCCTGGGCTGTGCGTGGGGACCTCATTGCTCATGTCCCACTGCCTCCAGCATTTGCTTTAGAAAACATCCAGTGCCACCTAATTGCCTGGTTGCCAGGGGGAGGAGGAGGATGGCAAATGAGCCGTTTCCTTCCTAGCAGAAAGAAAATAATAGCAGAAATAATAATCATAATCCTCTTTTGATTATTCAGAATAAACAAACTTCCATAAAAATAAATAGCTGGAGCTGCAGCAAAGACCTGGGGCAGCCTGGGAGCTGACTTGGGCAGCTAAAGCTCTCAGAGTCCGTCCTTGCTGATCTATTTGCAGCCCTGGGGAAGATACATTCAATCCAAGGTGTTTCCCCAGGGCAAGGGTGATGTCAGCTTTTCATCTCAGACTGTATCTGGAGGGGAGCAGAGCCAGGGGTCTGTGCAGGGCAGGGACAGAGCAGGGCAGTACATTTACCCCCTGCCTCTTAAAGAGGCCCCTGGCTGCCTCTCAGCTCTCTCCTTTCTCCTCTCTCTTCTTCCACTTGTCCTTCCAGCCCTGCTGAACCCCCACGTCCTTGGGGTTTGTTCAGGGGATGGTGCCTGGGGGAGGAGGGACACAACCCACACTCACGGCATGACCAGATCCTGTTTCGATAGCACTGTGGGTGGTGGCAGTGATGCTGTGACACCCAGGCAGGTGCATGTTCATCTGGAGCACAGGGTTTGACCCCATCAGTGCTGATGTGTCACCACATGGCCACAGCGTCCCCTCCAGCCATACTGTGGCACCGTTACCCAGGTGCTGCTGGCACAGTCATTGGGGCACTCCTCCCCAATCCCCTTTGGATGCATTTATGGAGAGACGTGAAGCCACAAACCCTCCCATCCTGTGAGTTTCTCTGCTGGAGAAGCTGTGGTCTGGAACTGCCTTTTGTTGTGTAGCATGGCCACATCTGGGGCCATGCCATGCTGGCACCACACCAGTTTTGAGCTTTTCGCAGCTTTACAGGGTCTTTGTTTTGCTCTGTTTATTTGAAAGCTCCAACCCTTGAGCTGTCATCTGCCATGGTAAAGGCCTCCCAGTCACAGAGAGAAAGTTTCAGGAGTTCAGCATCCCAAGGGAGAGACACAGGGTGTGAAATCCTCCTGCTTCTGTGTGTAAGGGAGAACTGATGCTTTTGGGGGTTCTGTCTGCCCCATCCAATGGAGGAGACGCCCAGCAGCACCTAGGGATGGGTACCCTGGCTAGAAGGAATGAGAGAAAACAGAGAATTCTGGTGGGAAGGAACAACCTTATCTCACTTTTCAGGGCCCACCGCAACGACATGGAGAACATCTTTCCCTTCCTCTTCCTCGGAGCCATCTACTCCCTGCTGGATCCCAGTCCTGCAGTGGCCAGGATCCACTTCCTCATCTTCTGCGTGGGACGGATCATCCACACCATTGCCTACCTCCTGCGGCTGAGGGCACCCACACGCTCTGTGGCCTACAGTGTGGCCCAGCTGCCCTGCTTCTCCATGGCCCTGCAGATCCTCCTGGCCACCACTCCGTACTGGTAACACCCAGAGAGACTGACCACCCAAACCCCCTCATCCTGACTCTGCTGGTCCCCGCTGCGAGTGGGAGAGAGTGAGTGTGTGTCTGTGTGTGTGTCTCTGTGTGTGTGTGTGTGATGTCACCAGGAAGGTCACCTGCACCCTGAGGATGTTCAGTGCAGCCTTGATAAAATTCCACTGCCATCGGAATTTGTCAGAGAAGTCACCAGAGAGAAGGGACATGCAGGAAGGGTATGTGGAGGCAGGTTTCTCTCCTGCTGAAGGTGAGATGTGGAAAGCACATGGACTACCCCTCGAGGAAGGAGTCATTGAAGGAAAGGTTTTCTGTGTTTGGAACTGGGACGGGGAAGATGTGCCTTTTCCTCTTGGTCATGAATACCCCATGAATGAGGCAGGGGAAATCATGAGGGTCCCACAAAGTCTCTTAGTCAGCAGATGTGTTTGGTAGCAGAGGTTTTAAAGCAGCCACTCTCCTCCTACCTAGCCATGTGCATCTGTGGGGATGTGAGTCCCATAGGACTTAATGCCTTAGGTTCCTTCTCCCACAAGGAGGACAGGAGGCAGGTGCCTTCCAGGCAGCGTAACAGGGAAGTCAAAATCTTAGGGGTGATGTTGTGAAGCCATTGAAGCATTCAGTGCTCCCAGTGCCACCTCGTCTCACGCCATGGGACACAGCTCCCTGCCAGAAGCCTCACTGCAGGCAGGATCCTGCTAGCTCCTGGCAGCACCCAGCCAGCAGCTGTGGCTTTTCCATCTCAGCCTCATCACAAGATGCAGAGCGACATGCCTGGAGAAGCCAGCAGGAATCATTTACCCTGGACACAGAGCCTGGACACATTTGCTGGACACAAAGCTCTGGGACTTCTGGAAAGTCTAAAATGCTCACACAAAACAGAGGGTTTGCAGACAGAGTATTCTCCCAAAGGGCAGTCGTGTCCACATGCCGCTAATGCCTGAAAATGCCCCCAGGGCATCAGACTGAGTTTCTCCCCCTCTGTTTGTAGCCTTTCTCTGGCCACAGAATGGCTGTTGCTATTTGGGAAACGTGCTGTGATTGCTTTAGGGGTGTTTTCTTTCAGCTGTTTCCTGCTGTCCACTGCTGCCACACCATTCATGGCCTGGAGCAGCTGGTGTTCGCAGAAAGCTCTGCAAATGAGCAGAGGGGCTTTGAAGGGAGTATTGCTGCTCTGCAGTGTCACCCAAAAGCGTCATGTTGGAGAGGAGAGGCCAGGACCAGGGTATTGCATGGTGATAAAGCCCCATGAGCTCCTCTGCCACACGGCTGCTCCTGGCAGCAGCAGCAATGGAGCATCCCTCTGGAGAAGAAACCTCTGCTCTCCAGTGCCTCCTCCTTCCTCTGAGGGCAACACAGAATTTGACTTAGATCATAGGGCAAGCCAGAATGAGTAGAAAATAAATTCTCCTTCCACCTCTCGTGTGCACCAAGGCTATTCCCTTGACTCTGCTCTTCTCAGAGATGCTCTTGCTGAGACCTCACGGAGCACTGAGGACATACCTGCTCAGACTGATGCTCAGCCCTTGCTCAGCTCGGGTAGAAGTTTCTGTACCAGTAACTCCTGATCCCAGTGCAGTTGTGGTCTCAGGCTGAGCTGTGTGGTGAAGTTTGGAGTGGAATTCTTTGCTCTCCCACTGTGAGGACGGTGGGCAGGATTGCAGGTTCAGCAGTTCACTCTTAGCCACTTCTCCTTCACATAGATGTCTGGGTAACACAGACCCCTTTTAACAAGTCTTTTCTGCCTCACATGGTGCATAAGGTCTTGAACCCCTGTATGTTTCTCTGCTGCACATGCATTCTGGTGGCAGGAAGCAAATATTCCCAATAAAAACAAATCATTGTGCTATGATACATCCTTCCTTTGGGAGCAGCAGATACAGCTGGGCAGCAGCTGGGTCCAGCCCCAGCAGGATGGATCCTCAGCAGGATGTTAAACCCCACTGTAGAGCCTGGAGTGCCCTGGGACTTCTAAAGAGACATCCCTTTCCTCTGCACTCACCTGCCCTGCAGAGGAACCTCTTTTCCAGGTGTGCATTATTTGTGCTGCTCCTTTAAATTCAGCAGAGGAATTATAAGCAGCTCTGCTCAGTTTTCCTTCCCTGAGTAGCAAGTTGTTACAAAGCTGGTGTTCATCCAAAAATCCTGGAGGGCTAGAGAAGCTCAGGTAAGATGTGGTTGCTCTTCTTTCTGTTCTTAGGACTTTTAAAGGAGCTGCTTGTATTTTCCAAGATAAGTAGCCTGCTTTTTTTTGCACTAGGTCGCTGGGAAACAAATGCCTCATTTCTCTGGTTTCCCCCTATTTTCTTAAGTTGTTGGTGTTTGGGAGGTGCTGCCCTGTTGGTGTCTGTGTTAGTTTGATAAAATGGCTCCACTTGGTTGTTTTCTTTCCCTTTTTGTTTTCAGATAAGAAAGGCAGTGGTTTTATAAAATGGACTCTCTCCAGTACATGTTGCAGTGTTTGGAGATGTGGCCGGGATAGAGTTTTTGGCATGGGAAGGAAGAAGGGGGGCTACAGAAACCCCTTCCAGCCCCCAGATTTGCCAGCTGCTTCAGCCTCTTCTTGGCTGCCTGTCCAGTGCCTGAGGCAGATGCCCTGCTCAGGGAAGCTGAGGTTACATGCAAAGCTCTGCTTTCTTCTTTTTCATAAAAAAAAAAAAAAAAATAAACTCTGCTTACTGGCTGCAGGGAAAAGCTTGGGAATGTGAACTCTCCTGGCTCAAAAAAAAACAAACAGAAAAAGCCTACAAGGCAAACTGGAGAGAGGCCCAAGCATTGCACTTATTTTTGTAGTGTTGGGGAAGTTTGGGGGAAGCAGGACCGAGCTGGGCTCGGTTGCTTGGGCAGCACCAGTCCCATCAGGGCTCTCCTGGAACAGGGTAATCAGAGCCACTGGCTCTACCCTGGACACTGCCAGTGGTGTTTGCTGCATATGGGGGGCATCCCTGCCTTTTCCCAATTAATATCTAAAGCTCAGAGCTCCCAAATTCCTGCTCTGGCATTGGTGTGGGCAAAGGATGTGCCCAGTGTCTCCTGCTGCTCCAGGAGAGCAGGAACAGTGGTTGCACTCACCAGTCTCTGGGGTTTGGTGTGTGCATTGTATGTCCAACAACTGGTTTTTCACACCTGGCTCAAACAGGAAACGGTAACGTTGTGAAACCAAACTGGGACTGCAGAACAACAGTTTGGTGCTTAAATGGGTACAAATTGAAGGAGGGTACAAATTGAAAGAGGAGAAATTTAGGTTAGACGTTAGGAAGAAATTTTTACTGTGCGGGTGGTGAGACACCGATCCGGGCTGCCCATGGAGGCTGTAGATGCCCCAGCCCTGGAAGAGTTCAAAGCCAGACTGGATGAGACCTTGAGCAACTCTGGTCTAATGCAAGCTGTCCCTTGCCCACAGCAGGATGGGTTGGGTGGGAGGAGGTGATCTTTAAGGTCCATTCTGCCTCCTTCTGTGGTTAAATGTGTGAATGTGATTCACACAACCAGTCCATGTCTTCCCTCAAGGTGTCTGGAGCTGGGAGAAAAGCAAGTGGAGACCCAGCACGAGCCACTTCCCCTCCCACACTCTTTCAGGTGGTTCAAGCCCCAGGATCCCTCCTACCCCTGAGCACTGGACACACCTCTTCCTTACCTGCCTGCACCACTCCCTGGGTCTCATCATCCAGCCCTTCCCCTGGTCGGATCTAGACCAAGATTCCTCCTTGGGCAGCTCTCCTTTAACACAGATCACTCTTTCTTTTCTGCCCTCCCAAAATCTCCCATTCCCTCTAGCAGATGGGATTTTGATACACAAATCCCCTTATTCCTCTTGAGGAATTGAGATGCCTGTGACTTGTAGAGAGAATGAGAGGAGCCAGCTCTACAGGCATGGGCATCCCTGAAGTCAGTCCCCTGGAGAAGATAACGGTGCTTCCCTGCTGCTCTCTGGCACACGAGGATGAAGTCGGCACCGGGAAAACTGTTTCCAGCGGGCGTTTTCCAATCCGGCTGTGGGGCTGAGCTGTGAAACGTCCCCTGCTTGACACGTGAGGGGGAGCCCCAGATAGGTGCGAGGGAGCCGGCCGGGTGCGGAGCAGAGCAGCGCGGTGGGGGCTCGCCCCTGGCCCGCCGCGTTCCGCGGGCTGCGCTGCGCGGGGCTGCAGCACCCTCGTGTGGCTGCGGGACCCTGCGGGGACACACGGGGACCCTGCCCGGGGACCCGCACCCACGGATTCTCCCCCCACCAGTTTGCTGGCCAGAGAGCTGGGGGTGCGCATGGAGGTGTTTGGGATGGAGGGAGGGTGCTATTCCTTGGGGAACGGGTTGAGGGGGAGGAGGCTGATACCTGCTCCAGTGCCCATCAGCCTCTCCAAAGCAGGCTGCCAGGTCCAGGGAGATCCTCCCATCACCTCAGACTTGCTCTTTGGGAGTCACCTGGTTGAAAACAGACTGGTTTGAGGAAGGAAACAGCTTGCAAATGTCCTTGCAAACCTCCCCGGCTTCTGAAGTTGTGGTGTATGGATGCAACGCCGTGCATCTCCATGCAATATTTCTTCCTTATGTGTGATAACTCTTCCCAGGCTTTGTGGCACCAGCTACAAAAGGAACCTTTGCTTCCTCCCTTCTTCCTAAGTAATTATAAAACATAGCACCACCTGCGTATAGCTACCACCCAGCTTCTCTGCTGCCTTAGGTTGCTTCCCTGTGGGGTTGGAAAGAAGCAGCAGCAAGTAAAATATCTGCTACAGGGAGGAGATGCCCCTTCCATATGGAATGTAGAGTTTGGGGTGAGCATCGCAACCCCCAGGACAGGAGCATCGCTCCAAAGGGCAGGAGGGGCTCGGCTGCTGGGAGGTGACATGTTGCTGTCATAGGAACATGTGTTTCTGCAGTTTGTAGATCGTGCCAGCAGAATTCAGAGGGTCTTCAGACCTTCCCGTTGCCACCAGAGGGAGAAGGGCTCAACAGCACAAGGATAATGGGAAGGGAGGATGCTGTAGCTGCGATACGTCTGTAATTCATTGTGGATGGGAATAACCAGGCTGGTGTCCCTGTGAGCTGGAAAATGTGAGCTCTGTTTTGTCTTGCTGCTGTGGCAGTCGATGCTGATGACAACACAAAATTGTTCTCATTAAAATATTCTGGGGGCAAACTTCAACTTTTCATCTGTCAGCAAGTCATGCACAAGTGTCAGGCAAGTGGGGTCAGAAATAAGGAAAGGGGGTCCAGAAAGATCCTCCCATCACCTGAGACCTGCCCTTTTGGAATCACCTGGTTGAAAACCAACTGCTTTGAGGAAAGAAACAGTTTGCAAATGTCTTTGCAACCTTCCCCCACTCCCAAAGTTGTGGTGCATGGATGGAGACCAGCTCTCCTGCCAAAATTAGTACTGGTGATGGATATGCCCTTCCTGGGAGGAAAAATGCCCCTGTCCTGGAAGAGGAGAGGTTGCACAACATCTTTGAGCTCCTCTTCACCGCCAGCCTTCCCCCAGTGCCTCCCTCCCCTGTGGACTGCAGACCCTGCCAGGTGAGCTGCAGCTCTCCATGCTTGTGTGTCTCCCGGTTTGCAGACCCCTCAGATGTCCATCAGCTCCTGGGAGCTGACTGACCATGGGTTGAGACCTTCTGCTCTAGTGGGAGATGAACTGAAGTTGGGACAGTTCAGGCAGGAAATAAGTGACATATTTCCAGCAGTCAGCAGTAATGAGTCACTGGAGGAATCTGCCCTGGGATCTGTAAGCTCATCACTTCCAAGGGTCTTTTGACTCGGGGCTGGATGCTCTCCAAAGGGATGCTCTGCACTGGCCACGTGCTGAGGACATGAGGATGCTGCTTGGGTGATATTCTTTATGCAGGAGGTTGGACAATTTGCCTTAATGATCTACAAGCCACTTACTGCATGAATAAATAAGTGGTTACAAAGCAGCAGCAGAGCAGTTTGACAGGGATGGTCAAGTGCATCAGACAGTGGTGGGCTTGGGGTGATGTCCAACATGGGGAGTTGCTCCTGCTGGGTGCTGCAGGGATGATATGAGATGAGCCTTGTTACCCTCTGGGGAAAGCTGGAATGCGTTGTTTAGGGGTGCTTCCTTCCTTGACCTTGCAAGCCACAGGATCCACATGTCCTAAGGGCCACCAGTGATGGGAGGGACAAAGGTTGCCGCTGGGAGGGAGCTGATCCTGTGGCTCTCATGGAGCTGAGCCCCTCTGGATGACTGGGATAGCGTTGTGGTCCCCCTGGCTGTGTGGGGGGATTGAGGATGGCCTGGGGAGGAGGAGGAGGTGACAGAGGCATCCTGTAAGTGACACCATGTGAGCTGGCCTGACAGGAGGCTGCTGCAATTCAGCAGGTGAAGGCAAGTAAAAGAAACAAGGAAAACCCAGGTGTCCCTTCTCCTCCTGGCTCCTGGAAGTCAGCAGGGCAGCAGTCTTCTGCACAGGCAGATGAATCCCTGCCACGTTGCACCAATACACACCCACCCACCATAAAGTCTCTCACCCTCTCTGAAAGCACCATACCTTTGATCTCCACAGTATCTTGGGGCAATGGATTTCAGGCTTTATTTGTACTGTGAGGACACTTTCTGCATTGCTCTCTAATCCTTTCCTAGCAATTCCTGCCCCTTGACTCGCTGCCTTTCAGTCTTCTGAGTATGTGCTGGGCAGTTTCCCCTGGGCACATCTTCACACCTCTCCACACTGCATTAAATCTGCTGCTTGACAGCTCAGCACTGTGAACTCCTAGAGCCCTGTTTAACTTTGGCTGCCTCAGCTATTTGGTATCGCGTTTGCCTGACCACTGATTCCCCGTTTTGGGTGCTTGGTGCCTGCTCTGCATCTTTGGGCCTTTGCTCCCTGGAAAGCGCTCTACAATCTGATGTTTTATTCCTACCCTTTGGTTTCTTTCAGCTCAATTTCTGCACAGAATCCGACCCTCCCTGCTGCCTCTTAATTTAATTTCTGCCCAAGCTGCTTGTCCAGGGCAGGTGGGAAAACCACAGTGGCTGGTGATAGAAGAGTCAGGTTCCTATGACATGCACTGACACGTCTCTACTCAGTAAAATATTTATTCCTCCATTATTTCACAAGAGTTGTTTTTACAAAAACCTTACAAAAATTTCCAAAACACAGACATGCAGAAGAAAAAAACAAATCCACCATGGATCTTGTTACAAGTAATTGAAATGTACAAATAGTAAGGGCGAGAGAGAGCTTAGATTACAATAATCCCTCGGTCCTGCTACCCCTCCATGGGTGCAATTTGTATCTCTTCTTGGTGAGTTCAGCATTGACTGACAAGCTGTGATAAGCTGCCAAAAGCACAGGAAAGGAGGGGTCCTAAGATTAGGAGCAAATGTTTTCAAATATATATATACATATAGATATTTAGTGAAGAAATATTTATTCCCTGCTTTTTTTAGGTTTACAGAAACAGCATCTGCAAACTATTAAATGGGTTTATTTTCATTAATGTTCTCAAAGAGGCAGCGACATTTATATCCCTGTGGTTTCATCTTGTATAACTGAAAAAAGAGCCCTGTGCTTCCCATGAGAATAGGAACCCCCTGGCCCCCTCCTCCTGCCCCAAGCGGTGTTTCTCAGGGTGGATGATTTGATCCACAGTGGATCCCTCTTCCCCCTGGCTCGGCAGGTCTCTGTGCAGTGTGGGGAGCTGCGTGCTCTTCTTCTGGCATGACAAATGAGAGGGATACCAGCCCTGGAAATATGGATGGGGGCAGAGGGTGGGTATTTAGGGTGACACTGCTCCCTGGATGAGGTGGACAGTGTCAGTCAGGCTGTGCTCTCTCCCTGCCTGCCAAGCTTGAGGAGGAGAAGGTAGCTGTTCCCAACTGGGGGCTGCACTATGGAGCAGAGAAAGCAGGGGCTGGAGGCAGGATGGAGGGGCTGGTTCACCCCCAGCCAGAGGAGATGGGCTCCTCTCCTGGTTCTCCCATCAGGTCTCCAGCTCTGGGTGCTGGGTGAGTCCCCCCAGGCTGGCATTGCCTGGCATGCAGCTGAAGGCCCTGGTGTCACAGCCACTGGGTCCCATATGCAGCTGCAGTGAGAGCCCCAGTGGGAATGGGAGAGGATGCTCCTGGGAGCTGTGGAGACTCAGGTGGGCACTTTGTAGCTGTGACTCTTTCAACCTCGGTGTCACCAACCAGAGGATATTTACCTGGAGGAGGCACCTCAGCAATTGCTCTGTTTGTCCTCAGATCTGTTGCTGTAGCCCCCAAACCAAGCCCTTCTAGGGAAGTAGGGCTGATGTCTTCTTTGGCCAGGCCACCTCTCTGAGCTGGTGGTGTCCCCATGCTTGGCTGGTGGCTCCTTCCAGCGGGTGAGGAAAGGGTGGTCTGGTTTCCAGTGGGCTTTGTCCACAGGGACACCACACCTCCACCACTCCGGCTGTGGAACTGGCAGGGGAATGTGGAGGCTGTGTCTCTCCACAGCTCAGTCCCATGGGCTGGGGCCAGGTTGCCCACCTCGTGTCCATCCCCCTGCACATCCCACCTTGGAACCTCATTAGGCTGCGCAGCAGGGTGGGATGAGGGGGAAACCATTTCCTTTCTGCAAAACCAAAAAAGCCTCCCCCCATGGAGTTGCCGGCCCCAGACCCCCGAGCACAGCTGCAGAACTGCCGACGGGGAGGCTGTGCCTCCGGAAGGCGAAGCCTTCGCTGGCACGAAGCGCTGGGAGCCGCCTACTCAGCTGAAACCCAACAGCTTTTTCCAATTTTCTCGTTCCCTGGGATGGTTCAATGACCTGGGGCTCTGCAGAATCGCTGGCAAATCCACCAAGGCAAGGCAGTGGTGCCTGCTTGGGGATTGGCGATGCATCCCCAGCTCACTGGAGAGCTCACAGGCTCCAAGCTGGTCTGTTGAGATGCTCCAGCTCTGCTTGCCCCTCTGGGAAGGGACAAAGCCTGATGCCATCAGCATAGGCAGCTCCTAAACACAGGCAGCATAGTGCAGAGGGCTGGCCAAGACTGGCCATGGCATGGGTGAGCCATCAGCTTCCCAAAGTCCCAAACTCTGGGAAGTCTCAAACCCCACATTGTGGCTGGGGTCGCACAAAGAAACGAACACATGGATCAGCTCTGGCACACACAGTTGAGCGCCGCAAGTCACAGCCCGGTGGAAACAGGGGCTCGTGATCCTCCCACACTGTCCCTGTGGGAGGAGAGGACCCAATAACTCTTTGGCTCCCTGGGCAAGATACCCAAATTGGTCAAATCCAATAGTCCAAGATCCTTCCATGTTTGGAAGCAAATTCTTGTTCCCTTGGCAAGTCTGTTTGTCCTCAAAGAGCGCGTGGGGGGTATGTGTGTATATATAGCCTTATTATAAGGGTGTGCGGAAAAGCAAGTTTCTAACCAAGTTCGCTCCATATGTGGCTATAACTATGTGCCACTTCAGCCTGGGACTGACTCTACCTTCAGAAGGGAAGAGGAGAGAAGATGCTGAGACACTGGATGAGTGGCATGTGTGTTGGGCAGGCGGCGTCCTGGACCGGCAGAGGAGCTCCACGCTGTATCCTGGAGGAGGCCATGGGATGGGGTTTGCCCTGCTCAGTTCACGGTCGGCACTTGGTTCTGATGGAGGCTGAACTCTTTGGCTTTGAGGCGTAGGCTGGCGATGCTGTTGGCCATGTTCACCCCTTGGGTGGGTGTTGCGGTCCCGCTGGAGCTGTAGGAGGGCACAGTGCTGCAGGGAGGGAGCAGGGAGGAATGAGGCAATGGCCCATGGAGAAGTCCCCATGCCCTTTGTGGTCCTGTTGGCTTCCCTGGCCAGGCTGGCTGTTCCCTCTTGGAGATCTCTCACAAGAACAGCCAAAGCTTCTGCATTTTTATGTGCTTGGATGGATGTGGGAACCCCTCAAACTATGCACCAGGAGGCCCTGCTTTGTGCTTTTGGATGTGATGGCTGAACATGAACAGCTGGGAACCAGAAGGGACCCATGCCACCTCCTGTGCTGAGATGTGGGAAGGGTCAGCACGAGGCCAAGCAAATCCCTTGCGAGGACCAGGGCGCCTGCTCCGGCCCCAAAATGCAAGGAAGCGGCGAAGTCTGCTCAGCATTGGGCAGCGGATGCTCAGACAGGGTTGAAATGGTTCCCAAAGCCAAGTCAGACGAGCTCCTTTTGGCCTCATAAAACTCCCCAAATCCCCAGCAGTGGCACAGGGCTGTGTTCTTGCAGTAGTGGCGTGGTCTTTAGGCAACCCTGCCCCACGGCCACGTCCTCCCCAGCTCCTCCAGAGCCTCCACCTACCTGTACGGGGAGGTGCTGGTCCAAGAGAGATACTCCGGGGTCAGTGCAGTGGGTCGTGGTGCCATGGGCTGCTCAATGGCTGCTTCTTGGCTGTAGGATTTGAGCAGTGATGCCGATCTGTTGGCCAGCATCGCCCTCTCATTACGGCGGAACTTGGCCCTCCGGTTCTGAAACCACACCTGTGACAGAGGGGAAAGGTGGTCAGTGGGGACCCAGTGTGAGCAGGGATGTCCCAAGCATCTGTCCTATGGGTCATGGTGATGTGCAGGATGAAACAAGGGAGGGGACAGTCCCTGCTCCTGCCTGTAGGCAAGGCAGAGGGTGTTGTTTTCTCCCACACAAACCTGTGCTCACCTGGACTCTGGCCTCGCTGAGGTTGACCCTTCTCGCCAGCTCCTCCCGCACAAAGGCGTCAGGGTAGTGTGTTCTCTCAAAGACCCTCTCCAGAGCCTGCAGCTGGCTGCTATTGAAGGTGGTGCGGTTCCTCCTCTGCTTCTTCTTCCTCTTGGCTGCCCCGCAGCTTGGGCTCAGGCTCTCGCCTGTGGGGAAAGAACAGAAGCCACATGAGACCAGACCCATGTGAGACCCCATGACCCAGCCAAGCTCAAGCCCTCCTGGGGGTCTGCAGCGCCCTGCTCTGTGCCAGCCATGCTCCCTCCAGGCACCTGGGACTCTGTGGGGAGCAGCGTATGTGCAACCCTGTGATGTCCATGAGAATCAAAACCTATTTTGGGACCTGCCGGAACTTAGGGTTAACCCCAAAATTTACCAAGGCCCGTGGTGGTTTCACATCTGGCTAAAACCACATGGACTCGATTTTGAGTATCATTCTCAGTGTATTCTGGGGCTGCACTTGATCCAAACTGGGGCTCAGCTCTTGCTAAGACTTTAAGTCAAGCTTTCATGAATGGTGATAAAAATTCAGCACCAAAACACCCCCAAGATGTGGGGCTCAGCTCCCACCTCCAGCACCCCCCGAAGCCCCAGCTATGGCATGTCCCCATGGTGACACAGGACTGCAGCCAAGCATCTGCTCTTCCAACCCTGGTCTTCAGAGCTCAGAACGAGCGGCACCGCGTCTCGCAGGGCTCAGCCTCCGCAGTGTTTATTTCTGGCTTTGCTGGCTCATGGAAACATGAAGCTGAGGGTGTAGCTTGGCTTCTCAGTATTGATCTTGGGCTGTCAGCCAGGCTGAGATTAATCTCCTCTTTGTCACTAATATCATAAGGTTTGGGCAAGTTTATGAAGTCTTTTTCCAAGACACCCAGTCAGCTGCCTGCAAAGGCTTCATAGGGATCACGACTTGCTGTCGTTCTCCCTTGTGGAGGTACTGGTTAATGATTCTTTCTGTTAATAAAGCATCTGGATCCAATCTGTACCTACTGGTGGGAAAGCATTTTGGAATTATTTGAAATGTTAATAATTTTATGACATTCTGATTCATGGCAGGGGTATGTTGGGGCTTTCTGCTCTATATCATTGCAGCGGCCAGGGTGGCAGAACTCACCACTCCCTGAGTATGCTCACAAATTAAATACTTGCTAACAATATTAATCGTGATACTTATTTAAATAAGTGCAGCATTTTCAGATGATGCTTGAGCAACAAACAAAATCTACTGGAAGGAATATTAACTCTGCTGTTTCAAGACACGGTAAAGCTGTTGACCAGGAGGAAACTATGGGTTCCACGATCTTTAAGGCCAGAAAAACCTTCTTGGACCTTAACTCTGAATAATTCAAGCTATGAAACATCCAACAGTAAGTTTTTCATCAAGTCCCTAGGACCCCTATGTGCCCAACCACACCGTTCTCCCAAGGCCTCTCTGCAGCTACTGGCATTTCTCTGGTTCTTTTATTGTGCTGTAGGTGCAATTTGGCCTTGGTTGACCATCAACAATCTGTACGCTTGTACTTTGGACATGACTTTCTTGGCTGTGTAAAGACACGATGGACAGTGCTTGAAATATGTGTGGGTTTGAGGCCCTTTCCCCAACCAGGAAACCATGGGCCGCCCTTCGCCACCGATCATGTTTAAAGGCTCACAAATAAAATTCTCAGAATTCCCTCCAGCACTTGTTACTGCAGCTTCAAATGTTCTGCCAGTCTCTGCTTTCCAGTTGCCCCTTTTAGTTAAACTCCTTTTTTGGTCCTGTTTTCCTTCAGCGAGCTAACGAGCCGCTGGATTAAAATACATGAAGTCCAGCCATGGTTGTCCCTGAGTTTTCTGGGAGCCTGGGACTGAAATGGGAACCATCAGGCTGGGAAAGAACTACAGGATGTAACAGGGTGAGAGGTTTCCTTGTGGGTTTATGACCATGCCGCAGGGCTTCTGGGGAAATGGTAGATCAGGGTTTCTTTCAAAAGGTGTAGTCCAAGGGCACCTTACCCACTGCCCCTCACCAAACTGGCAATGATTTCAACAGAACCCTGGGAAATGTATAAATAAAATTTATAAACCCCTTTGGCTTCATCCTCAATTTAAACCTGGCTATACGACTTTTACGTAAGTGATGGTTTCTCTCACCCACTCTTAATTTGGCTGAAAGAAAGGAGGAGGAGGAGGAGGAAAGTTTTCTTAAATTAATTCTCAATCCAGGTCTGTAGGATATGGCCACATTTCTGGCTGGTCTTTATCTCCCCAAACCCACAGAATGAAGAGCTAAACAGCCACAGGAGACAAGTGGTGCTGAGTGCTTCCCATATGGGGCTGGCAGTCATGCTGGGATTGGGGTTTAAGACCGGAGTTGGGTCAGGATGTGTCTGAGCGCCAGCGGTTCCTGGGTTTTTGGAGACCTGCAAACCCTGGACCATGCTGGCTTTGGGGCATTTTGTTCAACCCCTATTGCTGCTTTTAATGGAGGGACCTTCCACACCTTTTCCAGGCCATCTCTGTATGGCAGGGAGGCAGCTCCACACATGGAGCCTGCCTGGATCCTCTGCTCTGCTTAGGGATGAGCCTTGGTAATGCATCAACATCTTTTCCTCATTAGCTCAGGCACTGCAGGCTTGTGGGACCAGACAAATGCCACCCTAATTGCTGGTGGCGAGTGTCTGACAGGTTTACAATGTACAGTCAGGCTGGATCTCTTCTACCAGAGATGCTTTAATAACTCTAAATCAGCTTCCCAAAACTGAGCATGGCTAAGTCCTCTGTGGCATCAGAGAAGGAATGGGAAGGGGGATGAGTTGGGTCCCCTGAAGACACCCTGTCCTCTCACTGCCATCAGCAGGACTTGGATTTAACCAGACCTGCTGACACTCTGATGGAGGAATTGGAAACCAGTTCCCCACCCCGATGGGCTTCCAGAAATAAGAGTTTGTAATTGCACAAAGTTAAAACCAGCTCTCCACCATCATTGTTCTGCCCCAAAGCAGTGCCTGGGGAGGTTATGGAGAAAGCAAAACCCTTGCCTTTGTCAGGTATAATTTGGGGGTTCATTTAGGCTGGAGGGACCAGTTTGGTTTGCCAACCCTGAGGTCAGAGAGGCTCCTGAGCCTTCCCCCCAGCCACCTTCCCTGTATTTATCTTCCACTGATTACAATTTCCGCTGAAAGGAAAAAAATGCAGGGAAAGGGGGAAAACAGGGGGCGATAACATTACTGAATAACGAAAGATGACATGTGGGGGAGGACGGGGAGAGGGGGGCGCAGAGGCTGTGCACAGAGCAGGATGGGCCCAGTGCGCATCACAAAAAAAGCCTTTAATTGCCCCAGAGTGTTAGGAAAGACAGACTTTTCACCCGTGATGTGGATGACTTTTGGGGTGCTAGATGTAGCCTGGGTAAGCTCCAGCCTCCTCTCTGGGCTGTCCTGCCGCAGGCAGTGCTGCCCAAGAGCTGCAGACAGCCTGGGAGCAGCGCTGTGCCCTACGGATGCCACGGGGTGCTGGGAGTCACCCCAAAACCCTTCTCCCTGTGGGAGCACCAATACTAGCAAGCCTGGACTGTGCCACACTGAGAACTTGGGAGCGACGGGTCCTGCCCCATTTGCAAAGGCAACACCACCCCCAAGTCAGAGCCGTGCTGGTTCAGCTGGGTACCAACCAAGCCCCCTTCTCCGACTCTTGCCTTTTCCCTCTGTGCTTCCATTAGTTTTCCTTAGGAAGGACTCAGCAGGTCTCAGCCTTGGTGCTGGGTTTGCCAAGGGGGGCCCTTACACTGGCAGGGCCCCCAACCCCCCACAGCTGCTGTTGAGCCCTGTAAAGAGGTAATTTTCCCTTGATTCCCACCAAGGTTTCGGTTCTGACTTACGAGCTCCATTAGTGCACAGTAAACAGCCTCAGAGCAGCTGCGATCCAGATCAACCAGCACTGACAATCCCAGCAGCTCACTCGCCTGAGCCCTGGGAACACGAGCAGGGACACTCTCTTGGGATGTCTTTCAGGGATGGGCTTTACTGCCAGCCGTGCTCAGTCTCCCCTTTGGACACCCAGTTTGGGGGGCTTCTTTGCCAAATGCTCATCCAGAGCACGGTGTTTGCCCAGCACCGTCCCTGCTACCCCGGATGGTCACTTCAGCCAACTGCCAGCCTGTCTCTTCCCCAGGTGATGCTGCAAACCCCTCTCCCTGTGAGTACCACCACATCCTGGAACAAGTTTTCCTGAGTCCAACTCTACTACTTGGCTTTGGGGTGCAAATACCCCCATTTTTCAGGGACCAGGTCAGAAGGCAGCAAGTTCAACCCTCTCACACAAAAAGCCCAGGCTCCATCTCCTCCAACGTGTTTCATTTTCCATCGCACCGCAGCCCCCACAGCCCTGAACAGTCTTCTGTCACTAAATTATTTCACACGTTCCATTTATTTGCGAGCAGTTTGCCAAAGACCCTTTAAGCTTTAAATTTTTCACACCCCCCCAGCCAAAATGATCAAATCTGCTGTACCATTTACTTCCCTGCTACGCCTGGAATGGCATTTTTTTCCTCCTTTTTTCTTCTTGGGTATAATTTAAGGGTTGAAATAGCCTGGAGGGAATTAGCTGTAAATTCTTCCTAAGACAAATAAATTCAGCCCTCTAAGTTTCTACGTTTTTCAAACTGTTGAGAGACATTTTGGGTTTGTTTTACTTGAAATAATGATCGTGGCATATCTGACCCTCAGGCTGCGGCCGGCTCTAGCCAAATAAATAGCTTTTATTAATTAAGGTTTATCCTTAACAAATAAAACCCCAATTTGATCTCGGCTGGCTGAATTAGCAAAAATAAACAACGGGTTCTCTGGGCACTTGATGTGGATTTAACAAATTAACGCTGGGCCTTCATCAGGGAAGCCGCAGGGTGGTGGAGGTCTTTTACAGCCAAGAAATCCTTTGGAAAAACAATGTCTTTCGTTTCTCCCATGGTCTCTTTCGGTAAACATGTGCACTCCCTTCATCCCTTTATACACTTGGGGGAAGCGAGGAGAGCTCGGGCAATGACGTCTGCCAAAGTTTCATGTGCAATTGTTTAACTTGTTCCTCTAAATCATGCGATGGGGAGGAAGCGTTTCCCCTCGGACTGCAGCGAGCTGGAGCAAAGCTCTGGGGTTTGGGAATTGCCCCTCCATGGTGTGTGCCCACTCCAGCTCCTTTTTATTCCACAACCTTCAGCTGAGACACCCGAAGCCAAGGTGTGATGTGGGGGTGCATGGGCTGCCACGTGCAGATGACCCCTCTTTCCAGCAGCCACTTCCAACACTGCCCTGCCTTGGGATGCAGTTGGGAACTGCTGGAAGCCTGGGGGGGTTTTACCAGGGCTTTGCAGGGAGGAGGGATAGCAGGAGGGATGCTACACAGGCCAAAGGGAAGCTGGACATTTGTCCCTGCTCATGGACACAAGAAGGACAGGGTTTGTCGCAGAAGGGATGGTGGGAGATGCCTACACCACAACGGGTCTTTAATCTCCCCAAATCATCTTAGAAAACCTGGGGGGCTGAGAAGCAGCCAGGAACCTGCCCCTCTACATGTGCTGAGTCACCGAGGTACGATGCCTTTCCTGCACCCACCCACGAGCCCAGCCTGGGTGCACAGGACCAACACAGCACCAGCTTGGGGGCAAAACCATATTGGTGAAACTCCCATTTTCTGCATAGTTTCACCCCAGTACCCAGGGGAGAAGCCCTTTGGGGCCGCCAACCCCTGCCCACAGGATGCCAGCCCCAGCTTTGCTCGGCACGATGCTGTGAGGTGCAAACCCATCCTGGGAACAACCACGGACATGGGGGACAGGGTATCCCCGGGGAACAAGGGCTGTCAGCCCCTCCCCAGGCTCCCAACGCTGGGAGAAGGCTCCCACCTCCTCATCCCAATGCACTGCCACTCCCTGTTCCCCCTCCAGCCCAGCTCCAGCCTCGCAAAGACCCCGGGAATGCTGAAGGCTCTGGGGGGAGGTTGAAGCTGGGGGGGGTCCAAATGTGCTGAGTCCGAAGGAAACTTTCTCGGCTCAAGTGGCGTACATGAAAAATTTAAGAGAGGGGCAAGTCCCAGCTACTGGAGAAACATTACAGCGAAATGTTTCCGAGGATGTTTCACCTCATTAATTGTGAAAAAACTGAAACGCTGACACGTTTTTACAGGCTGCCAGTTTTGCTGGGGGAAAAGTGTCTGTGTTAAAAAGGAGCAGCAAAAGCCTGGACCAAGAAAGAGGCCAAGGCTGTCCCGGGGGGGCCTTAGCCTGTGCTCACTGACAGGCAGCAGCAGCCTGTTTTATGGTTATAGAGCTGCCTCTGCACCAGCCAGAAACCACCCAGCACTGCAGTTTGCTACCCCCAGCCACACAGACACCCAATTTTTGGGAAGATCCTGCCCAGCAGTGCTGCAGCCCCAGGGATGCTCCATGCACAGCCTGCACCCCCAGAGCCCAGGAGGTTTTCCCCTTGCACCCCTGGATGGTGTGTGGTGTCTGAGCACCCATCACAGCAAGTCCAGCTGAAAGCCTGAACAAACCAGGAAGGTCCTGGTTGAGCCAGCAGCATCCCTGCATCCCAGTGGGGATGTGTCCAGCCTGTGCTGGTAACCCAGTGGTGGCACTGAAGCCTTTTTTTTGCTCATTATTAGTGCAGCAAATGCATTGGGAACACGATGCTTAGATGGGTACTGGGAACAGAAAGAACATGAAAAGAAAGATCCCCATGTCACGAGACACTGCTTCCCTTAGGGATGGTTCCAGCCCAGAATTAGCCACCAAATTCACTGCTGAGAGCTCTGAGTGGATTCAGAGCTGGCTCTCCAGTAGGCTCTGGAGCAAGGGCAGCCGTGCTGCAAAACCCAGGTGCACAAGAGGGAGAAGATCAGGAAGTCAGAGAGAGGAAGGAGGAAGATAATGAAAATAATGGAAGTAGGGAAGCAGATGCTGGAGATGCCAGGTGAGGAACCAGCCAGTCAAGTCTTGCGCTGTGATTTAGAGAGGAGGCCCTGGAAGTTGAAAGCTGGTGAAATCCACAGGGCCGAAGGCAAAGCCCTGAGGCTTTGACGTGCTCAGGAGTCCATGAACATTCCCAGCACTTCCCACCATGCCAGAGGCTACTGCCCCGGCCAGAGGCTCCTGCACAGCCCAGCACAGCGCTCACCCAGCTGAGGCCAGGCCCCAGGAATGGTGTTTTGGCACAGCCAGCTCCTGCGTCAGCGGAAGCATTTAATGAATTAATTGCAGCCACATTCCCTGAAGGAGGAGGCAGGGTTGGTGGGATGCTGTCAAGCCTCAGGAAGGGGCTGGGGAACATCTCTGGCCACAAAGCTCTGGTGGGAGTAAGGGGAGTAGGCTGAGCAGCACAAGAGATTCCTGTCCACTCTCCCAGGGATCTGGGACAGACGGTGCCATCACCCACCTTTTACTGGGGGTGGGAACTGCCTCGGGACAGACCTTTGGAGAAGGTGACATGGACATATCCTGCTGCTGGGCTCACTTGCTCGGGATGCACCCCAGCATCCCGGCCCTAGCCCCAGCCTTGCGTGAGGATTCAGACCACAGAGCCTGGCACCATCAGCGTCTTGACACGACTGCTCCAGAAACAGCCTCGAAAGCCTGCGACAGCGCTGGCGCCCAGCACGGGGCTCGCCAAGGCCTCTGGCTGTGCTTTCCCACCCGCCCGGCTCCCGCACCCCGGGAGCCGGAGCCGGGGCCATTGTGGGGCCGTGGGGCTCAGACTGCCTGGCTGCACCCGCCGACGGTGGCACCGGCCCAGGGCTGCCAGCCAGGACCCGGAGCGCCGAGCGCATCCCTTGGGCTCGATGGTCTGCAAGAGAAATGTTCCCTCCCAGGGCCGCGCCAGTGCAGGGTGACCCTGGCCTGGTGCAGGGATTTCGGGAGCTGCCAGGAGCATCCCGTGTGTTCACAGGAGGCTGTGGCTGCAGCCCGACACAATGGGCTGTCCCGGCTCCAGAGCCACCACCGCCTCCATTGTGTCAGCGCTCCATGGTTGCGGAGCTGTGGAGGAGCTGAGTTGGGGCAATAGCTGGGGTGCTGCTCCCCAACAAGTACCCAATTTTCCCCTCAAGGAATGGCACGATGAGGAGGAAAGGCTCCTGGCAAAGTCCACTGTCTGCACGGATTTGCTGGGGACGGTGGCTTTGAGTGGTTAGGATCCAGCAGAGTCTGGCACCTTCCCTGCTCACGGCAGGGGAACATGCAACTCAAAGGGGTTCGCACCCCTCTGGAGTCCCTCTTTTCTTAGTCGAGGCTGGGGTCACACAGAGCCTCCAAAAACTCATCCACAGTGGTGCCAGTCTGGATGTCCCCTGCAAATGCCAAAGAGGGAGAGGGGGAGACAGGATAGATATTGGGATGGGTGCTCCTGGCTTCATGCAGGGATGCTCTGAGAGGCTGTGTCAGGCCAAACAGTGGATGTTTGTGGCTGCAGGGCGGCGGGTAGCAGGAGCTGAAGCCCTCCTAGCACAGCCAAGCGCCTCAGGAAAAGACACCGTGGTGGGTTTGACTGATCCCAGCCAAGTTCCGAGCAGCACCGACCAACGGGGGAGCAGGAATTTTCATTTTGTTCTCCTGTGAATCTGCCAACCCCCACGGCGGAGGCCCAGGGACCAACAAAAGGCACTGGCTCTCCCCCAGCCACCACCAGCCAGGAGCCTTCCCGGCAAGGAGACATTCACTGCAGAGCTTGCTTTCATCTCCCAGCCAGGAGACCTTCTTGGGGTGGGATGAGAGCAGTGCTTGGGCTGTCCTGCACCTCACACCACTGCAGCACCCTGGGATGCTCCTGGGGACAAAGCCCCTGGGTGCCCCTTGGGGATGCAGCCTCCCCACTTTGCCAGCTCGTTGAAACAGCCGAGCGTGGCGAATGGCAGCACCGTGGTGGCTCACAGATGTGTGAATGAGCCTCTGTGGCTCAGGGAAACAGCCAGCCCAGACCCTGTGGCCAAAATGCTGGGATTTGGGTCAGCCCCAGGCACCGCAGTGAGGAGTCTGGGCAGAGGGAACAGCCACAGTTGCTCCCCACAGCCACTGGAGATGGGATGGTGGGACAGATGATGGATGATGCCAGCATGATGGAGCCACAGAGGTGCCAGCATTGCTCACATGCAGCTGCCTGACATAACAGGTTACCTGGTTTCCCAGCAGGGCAGACATGTAATTAATTAACATTAATGAGGCTTGTGCAAGCACCGGCCCAGGAATAGCACCCGCCTGCGCTTGCAAAGCACCACCAAAACCCTGGATTTAACTGCAAAGTGAGTTTTCCTGGGGGCTGGGAAGGGGATGGGAGGTGCCTCAGGCCATCACGGTGTTGAGAGCTCACTGAGACTTTTGCTCACTGTCTGAAAAATAAAACTAAATCAGCCAGGGCTGCATAGCAGGAACGTTGTGTGGAGGACTGGCTCCCAGCCAGGGACCCCTGGCATGGCGATCCCAGCCTTCCTCTCCTCCCCAGCCCCCCGCAAAAAGGTGGCTTTTTGAAATTTAATAGGCAAAAGCCCAAGCAAGCCAGCCCCAATGGCATCTGGCACTGAAACCCAACACCAGCCCCACGAGGTTAAAGCAGAGACCCCACTGCACCAGGGTCATTGCCAAGGGGGGGAAGGAGATGGGCAGGGAAAAGGGGGAATGATGAGAATCCCTGTGGTGTCCCTTCCTGCTGCCCACTGCCACTGTCACAAGTCCCTTTTCTTTTTTGAGGCCAAAAGTGTGTTTTTCACACCCAAGCCAGCAAATCACTGAGCACCCATTTGATCAGTGAGCACCAGCACCTGCTGAGAGCCCATTCCACAGCCACCAACACTGGACACCAGCATGTCTGGCCAGGGTGTGGGATGGGCATGAGCCCCACTGGGACCCCGTCCCAGCCCCGCTGCAAGGAGGACCCTCGTGGGCGCCTGCACGCACAGACGTCCCGGAAGCCCCTGCCAGCAAGCAGCATCGCTGTCCTCCGGTCTGGTTTTCATTTGAGGTCGGTGGCCTCTCGCCAAATTTATTGTAAAACATTCATTTTAATAAGTGGCTCGTATCTTTTTTTTTAAACCCAGCCTGGTTAACTGTTTCCAGGTTAAAGCAGAACCGTGCACAGTGGGGACGGTGGGGATGGCGGGGGCAGTGGTAACAGTGGGGACAGGATCACAGTCAGCTTGCTAAGGGCAGGTGCCAGCCATGGGGAGGACACCAGGAGATGACAGGATGGAGACAGAAGTGTCCTGTTTCTACAAAGGCCAGCAGAGCTGAGACCCTCACCCTCATCACTCCAAGCCTTCATCCCCTCCAGGTCCCCAGGGAGACCAAGCACCCTCCTGCCACCCTGGGCACCCTGACACTCTCATACAGCATTAAAACTTACTGCCCAATGGATAACTGGGTCACATCAAACATGCAGAGGGCTTCCCAAAGTGGACGTTGCCTGGTAGTTTAGTTTCAGCATTTGTTTTAAGTTTTATAAACCTCTAATACTACTAGAAATGCTTGAGTGTCTTTTAATTTAAACAAAACCAGTTTTTTTTAAATTTAAAAATTCCCCTGAGGTATTTACAACTCCCAAATTACAGCCATGTGGCCAGGCCAGACGAGAAAGTGAAATCGGCGAGGAAGGAGCATGGCAGCTGCCCCAGCCCAAGCCAAGCCCAGCACAGCCCTGCAGTGGTCGTCCCCATGTCACCTGTGTCCCCTCCACAGACTCTGCTGGGGACATGGGATCCGTGGGTTGACCAGCCCCTGGAGATGCCAGCCACAGCTGTCCCCAGCAGGGTGGCATCCTTCTGTCTTTCCTGCCTTCCGTCTTTCCATTTTTGTCTTCTCTCTGGAGCACAGTGGGTCTGGAGACAGGAGCTGCCCCTGCCTGTGACTCATCCTGTGCCCTCCTCAGCCATGGAGCTAGACCAGGCTCATTGCACCCCAGAGCTGTGGCTGGGGTCCCCTGAGAGCTCCCCTGCAGCTTCACTGCTACTGCCACCTCCAAGTCACCCCTGACAGCCCTGGCAGTGTCCTGGGCATCTTGGGGTGCAACACAATCCCCTCCACTTAGCAATGCCCTGCAGGACCCGGGGTACGGCGTGATTCCCCTGAATGGCTCAGTGCCACGTGCGTCCCCGTGCAACGCCCTGTACAGCTTGGGGTACAGCTTGGGGTGCCACGTAACCCCAGCACACACACCTCACATTGCCCTGTACAGCTTGGGGTGCCACGTAACCCCAGCACACACACCTCACATTGCTCTGTACAGCTTGGGGTGCCATGTAACCCCAGCACACACACCTCACATTGCTCTGTACAGCTTGGGGTGCCATGTAACCCCAGCACACACACCTCACATTGCTCTGTACAGCTTGGGGTGCCATGTAACCCCAGCACACACACCTCACATTGCTCTGTACAGCTTGGGGTGCCATGTAACCCCAGCACACACACCTCACATTGCTCTGTACAGCTTGGGGTGCCATGTAACCCCAGCACACACACCTCACATTGCTCTGTACAGCTTGGGGTGCCATGTAACCCCAGCACACACACCTCACATTGCTCTGTACAGCTTGGGGTGCCATGTAACCCCAGCACACACACCTCACATTGCTCTGTACAGCTTGGGGTGCCATGTAACCCCAGCACACACACCTCACATTGCTCTGTACAGCTTGGGGTGCCATGTAACCCCAGCACACACACCTCACATTGCTCTGTACAGCTTGGGGTGCCATGTAACCCCAGCACACACACCTCACATTGCTCTGTACAGCTTGGGGTGCCATGTAACCCCAGCACACACACCTCACATTGCTCTGTACAGCTTGGGGTGCCATGTAACCCCAGCACACACACCTCACAGTGCCCTGTACAGCTTGGGGTGCCACGTAACCCCAGCACACACACCTCACATTGCTCTGTACAGCTTGGGGTGCAGTGCAATCCCCAGCCCACCCCAGCAATGCCCTGAGTGACCTGTGGTACAATGCCGACCCCTTGTACATCTTGGGCTGCAAAGCAACCCCTCCAAACACACACTGCAATGCCCTGAACAGCTCAAGGCTCAACACAACTCCCCCTGCCGATGCCCTGCACAACTCGGGGTGCAATCCACAGCCTGGGGTGGCTCACGCAGCCGAACCCCCCCAGTCCCAGCGCTGCCCCCGGCTCGGCTGCGGTGCCTGCAGGGAGCATCGGGCTGTGCCCCCTCCCCAGCACCCCGCTGCCATGTGCTCCCTGCCGCTCCCCAGGCTCCCCTGCCATGTGCACTCCAGTTTCCTTGCGTGTGAAGCCTGCAGCCTCTCGGATTCAGTGGCTGGAAAGGATGGCGCCTCTCCACATCTGGTTCAATGCGCGAGCCTGGCGCCTGGCTTAGCCACAGTCTCCATTCAGAGACACACAGACTTTAATAGACTCATACAATTCTTCCTGATCTATCACTGCAGCCGCAGCTGAAAAGCTGCTTTATTATATGCACTCAAAGGGGGATGAGGAGGGAAGGGGAGGGGGCCGGCGGCTGGCGCTGCCGCTCTCTGAAGGCTCCCAGCCCGCCCGGCATCCCCCGGGACCTGAACTGTCCCCCCAGCCCTGCCCCACCTCCCAGGGGCTGTTTCCTCACAAACACGCAGGAAAGAGCTGCACCGCAGCCTCATTATCTCTCCTGCTCAATTAACACCCTCCAAGCTGCCGTTTGCACCCGCACCGTGCTCGGGTGGGGCTGCAGGGAACGAGGTGGCAAAGGGGACCCCGCCTATACCCTTAATGTCCCCAGGATGGTTTCACTCCCCCACAAGCTGAAGCAATTTCCCCAAAAAATTCCTGCAACATCAGCATCCCATTTACCCCGCAATTCCCCGACTGAGGATCCGCAGCCGGAGCTGTCGGCAGGGGCTGCCCCGGGCTGAGGAGATGCCCCACAGGCAGGCACCGCACCCCCCCGTGCCGCCAGCGGTGCCCCCAGCAGGTCCCAGTGCTGGGGCTGGTTGTCCCAGGGCAGCACGGGGCACGGCAGTATCCGGTGAGGGATGCTGAGCAAGGACAGGGCATTTCGTCACGCCGTGGGAAGGCTGGAAAACATCGCCCGCGGTCATGTGTCCCTCGGGCAAAGGCAAGCATCGGGAATGCCTCAAGGGCGAGGGTAGGAATTTTTGTGTTAATTCTCGGAAAATTAGGGTTGTCCAGTGAAAAACAAGCAGTCTGGCAGTTTTGGAGCAGTCCTGGCCAACAGGCATCGGAAAATCGCCTTGAAACCCCAAATCAGGCCTTTGTCCCCAAAAGCTTTGCTGTTCCCGTCCTCCCTGACCCTTCTGGGCATCACCAAGACCAGGCAGGGGGTGGCTGCCTCTGCCCACCACACTTCCACTCTCTGCCCAGTTGCTTTTTCCAGACAGGAAAAAACCAATCTGCACTAACCCTGGTCTAAATCCTTGCTCAGTCCCAGCTCAGCCCAGCCATAACCCACTGCCCCAGCATTTTAAAGGATGCTCTGATCCAGTTCCCTGGCTCAGGGATCCCATCCTGGAAGGGTAACTCCTTCCAGCTTCTGCTCATGCTGCAGGGAAGGAACGAGATGCCAGTGTGGGGACACCAAGCCTCTGCCAATCCCAAAGTACCCGGGGCCCATCCTGCTTCAAACCTCATCCCTTCAGCTCAATGATTTTACAGCTCTGGGGAGATAATTCCCCGTGGCTGGAGGAAATCAGCCTCGGGAGAAAGGGTGATCAGCCCCACTCTCTGGGAGAGAGGAGGGTTTCTAACAAGGCAGCCTCAAAGCCCCAAATCATTTCATCAGCCTCCCAGCTACAGACACACGCCCAGGCTCTCTTAAAATGCTGATTCGTTGAAATTCACCCATCTTGGCTGCACAGAGTCGAAATTTCATATTTTTCCTGTGAATCAGCCCCATTCCCTGAAATAACAGCCCAAAAAGAGAGGGGAAATAGTCTTGCACTGAGCTGTTCCTGGTCGAGTGAGACATAACAGCCCGGGGGGGGCAGGCAAGGTGTCGCTGCACCCCTGCACCCTCCTGGGCTGGGCACGGCTGTGTCAGGGGGTGTCTGACCCGCTGCTGGGGACTAAAGCACATCAGTGGGTGCTGCTGGGGCTCCCAGGGAAGTTGGGCAAAGCTTTGTGTCCCCACGACATGCAGGACCCCGCCACTGTCCCCTCTGGACCCTGTCACGCCGTGATTCTCCCTGCTGGAAAGTGGTTTCAGAAGGAGCATCCCCCACAGCAATGCCTGCCAAAACCCGGCTCACCGGGGGTGCTGAGCAGAGAAAAATCCCAGCAATGAGAAGTCGGGGAGAAAAGTGATTTTCCTGCCCTCCCGGCCCAGCCAAGGCTGCTCCAGCTCTTGGCCTCCCCCAGCAAGAGGGGATCCATCTCCCCAGGCCCTGGGTTTGGGGTTTTTTCCCTTTACCCTCTGGCAGCAGCTCTCCCAGCACAGAAGTGAGCACGTGTGGGGACCCCGCAGAGCCCTGCAAGCGCTGCAGGAACGTGCTGGTATGTGCTTCCCCGTGCCCTGGGGAGTGCTCAGCGTGGGCAGGGCAACTTCCTGGGGCCCCTGCTCCAGCCCAGAGCCCCCCGAGCTGGGGCGGGGGGAGCCTGGAGCCCAGGTGGGGGTGTCAGTTCATCTGGGGGGGCAAATTTTCCCCAAATCAGAGCCCTGGTGTCACCAGTCAGTAAGAGCCTGACAGCAGCCCAGGGCACACGGAAGGGCAGGATGGTGACCCAGGGTCACCAGGGGAGGAGCAAGAGGGTGAGTGGATGTCACTGTGGGAGGAGGGGGATGGTGAGTGCGTGTCACCCTTCAGGGCTGGAGGGCACAGGGAAGCACAGAGAGGTGGTACCAGGGTGAAGCTCCACGGGAATGCAGCACTCCCACCCCACAGCAGTTTTTGGATAGATGAGACCTGAGGAACCAGTTTCCTCTTGTCCAGGGCAGGGGACCATGTGCAGGACAGTGGTCCCGTGGCAGAGACACGGGATAAGAACCACAGTGGAGGGTGTCCCCAGTTAGGGAGGGGGAAGCCTGGCTGCAGGGAACACGCTGCAGGTTGGGGCTGTCCCCTGTTCCCTGCATCAGTCTGGGGTGTACGGGAGTGGTCCCTTCCCACAGCCCCTTTTTTCCTGACTGGGATATGCAGGGCTCCCTGTGAGTGGCTGGAAACCTTCTGGGTGAGCTGGGACCTGTCAGGCTCTCCATCCATCCATCCATCCATCCATCCATCCATCCATCCATCCATCCATCCATCCATCCATCCATCCATCCATCCATCCATCCTTGTCACCAGCCTTGCACTAAGCACAAACAAATGTGGAGGGCTGGGAGGTGGGCCAGGGTGGGGAGCTCCCACACGAATTAATTGGTGCTTACTGACTAATTGCTGATGGATGCTGCACTGGGGACCTGCCAGCATCAGGCACTGGACAAGCGCCGTCCCCTCCCCTGGGGACCATCCCGCTTCAGCAGCCCCAAGGGCACACAGGGGAAAACCCCTCGTCCTGAGCAGCCCTCAGAGCTCTCCAGGCAGGGCGGTGTCCCCAGGCAGGCGCTGGGGACAGGGAGGGCGATGTCTGGTCACTGAGAGCAAGGACGGCTCCTGTCCCGGTGCCACCCACCCGGCTGGGCTGGCCTTACAAGGACTGAGACGATTCACCTCCCGCTCTGCTTCAGATGCCACCGTTCCCAGCTCTGCCAACAGGGACTGTCCCCATCAAGGGCCCTGCAGGAGATCTGTCAGTCTGGGAGGGCAGCCAGGCACCCTCAGCTGGTGCTGTTTTGGGGAGCAGTGAGGGATGACAGGTGCTGAAAACGCTGCACCCCAGCCCTGCTGCCCCACTCCAGTGTATCCCAACCTCATCCCACACGCCATGGCAAGCAGGATGCAGTGCCACCCCGAGCAGCAGGGACCCTTTCTTTAGGGAACAAAAGCCTGTCCTTGGAGAGCTGAGCCACATCTATGAGACAACTCTCAAAGCCTCTTCCCCTCACAGGGGCTGAGTCGGGGTCCCTACACCACCGCCTGTCCCTGGTCAGGCACCCAGAAACCATGGAAAGCCTCCCAGAAGAGCAGCCTGGAGGATGTCCAGCAGTTTTGGGGCTGTGGAAAGCAGACGGATGCTGGAGAGAGAGGTCTGATGGATCTGGGAGTACAGGGCAGGGAGGCTTCAGCTGGGTCCTTGTGCCCACGGCCCAATCTCACTGACCCAGGCACAGGGGATTGGTCACAAGTTAATGACACCAGGTTTAATTGTGGCTGAGCCATCTACATGCACAGATGTCCCTGGGAAGGCACATCCCAGCCGTGGTGTTACAGAGCTGCCTCCTGCCAGCGCAGCCAGAGAGGTCAAGGTGTCCTCAGCTGTGCCCACGTCTGATGGGGACAAGTGGTATTTGGGAAGGCAGAGCAGCACAGCCAAACTGTGTCCTGTGAGCCAGGACCAGCACAGTTCCTGCACTGGGACACCACAGGGACATTAGCTGGGATGGCTCTGCCGAGGAAGGTACCTGAGCCCTCAGAGCAGTTTGGGGCTACCTGGGGCAATCAGCCCTCACTTTAACCCCAGGACCAAGCCCCTTTTCCCCTCTGATACCAGGTCCCTGTCCCTCCCTGCCTCACTTCTCCCTTTTCAGCTACCCTGGCTTACATAATTAAAGCCAATTTGTTGTAACAACATCTTAATCCCCTCTGCCCCTTTGGGTGCTGCTTCTTCTCTCCTCTCCTTCATCACTGCTCTGCTCAGCACCCTCACAGCCCCAGAACATGTCAGAGGGTCCCAGGGGATGAGGAAGGGGCTCCAGGCACTGTTCTGAAAAAGGGATGCGCAGGGGCAACCACATCTCCCCATCCCACTGCCAGGTCCCAATGGCTGTAACCAAATAAATGGTCAATGCATGCCTGCCCCACAGCAACGGGTCCCCTTGGAGGGGCCACAGCTCAGCTGTGACAGAAGTGACTCTGAGTTTTCAGCCCCAAAACGGCTGCTGGAGCCAGTGCATGACTCCCTCTCCCATCCCCAGGCGGCACCAAAAGTAAGCTCATTGTTTGAAAAGCCATCAGTCAAGGCTTGCTAGCTAAAATTACCCTCCTGCTTTATCATCTTGAGAACATTAAGGGCTGTTGTTAACAGATGTTTTGCGTTACACATTATTTGTTAGTCTAATGAAAGGAGGTGAACAAGCTTTCAAGACCTCAGAAGTTGTGCCGAAGGTTTTCGATGGGAAGCTGTTGCACCACTCCAGGGGAGGATGAAGATGAAGATGAGGATGTGGATGAGCTCTCACCACCCTGTTGACTTTTTCTTGCTCTTGCCTGGCTTGTGGGATTTCTGATTTTTGGGTGTCATGAGAGCAACGTGTTGCACAGGTATTTGTATTCATCATCCCAGGAGGACGCGCTGGGTACGCTCAGGGCCAGTTTGGGGCTGTGGCCAAGGCAGGGGCTGAGCAGCCCCTTGGCTGGAGAGGGAGTTGGGCATGGCTTTGGTCCTCAGTGCCAGCAGGAAGGGATGTGCCAGCCCTGCAAGGGACTGTGGAGGGGCTCCTCCTGGAGGAGAGGTGTGCCAAGGGCCCCAGACACGGGGCTGCCTCCAGCCACCCCCTCCAGCAGGCAGGGCTGTGGGGTGGGGGGATGGGTGAGGTCAGGAGGGGGTTGAATCCCCTTCTGCAGAGAATAAACCCCTGCCCTGAGTTTCTCTGGCTGTGCCAACCTCTGGAACGGAAACCTCTCACTGCTGCTTCCCTGGGGAAGGGGAGGGGGTTTTGTTGGGGTCGCAGCCTGCTGGGCACAGCCTGGGGCTGCCTAAAGCATCCTTGTGCCAGCTCTGCCAACGCAGCCCCCCAGCCCACAGTGAGCCCTGCCTGGTGCAGGGGTACCAGCAGCTTCACAGCAGGTCCAGGGCTGCTCTTGCTCCAACCCACCAGCACAATGACCCCGATGGTTCCTGGCTGGAGCGCAGAGCCACATCCTGCAGAGAGATGCTGGGGCACTGTGTCCACTCGTGTTCGTAACAAACCCACTGCCACCAACTGCGGGGCTCCAAACCTGCATCTGGCAGAAAAGCCCCACGATGGAGAAGAGGAAGAGAGAAAACGCTGAGAGGCTGTTTTACTTCAGGATGCCAATAAAAGATAAGGTTACCAGTAAAAGTTCCTTTGCTGTCAATCGCGCCGATGCCGAAAGCTTCGCAGATCTGGAGCAACAGGCTGATGCTCACAAAGGCAGGACATCTGCCTGGTATTTCCTCATCTCAGTTTAGGAAACTGCATCCCAGTTAAGGCACTGGCAGCAGGTAAGAGGTCTCAAAGGTCCAGCTTTGTGTGCGCACAGGTTCTTGTCTCTGTTTCCTTGTTCTCTTCTTGCCCACTGCTCTCAACTCTCAGGTATTTTCAACATCAGAAATGCTTCCACTGCTGGTCAGCTGTCAGAGCATTCCAGATGCTGCTGATGGTGTCTCCATCCATGCAAGCCTGCCGGAACAGGTGCTAATGGGAAATACCTCACATGGGCCAGCAGTGCTGGGATCTGCAGACCAAACCCCAGGGCCCCTGCCCCAAGAGGAATGGGCTTTCAGGGTGAGGAACGGGCTTGTGGTGATCGTGCAGCCTCTCACTCTGTTTTTTGCATCACGCTGGGTGCACACTTTCTTCGGGTGCTTTAGGAGCCCAGCAGCGCTGTGGTTTCTCTGCTATTTTGCAAACAGCCCTGTGAGACCAACTGAGTGCTGCAGGCTGGGCTGGGTTTCCAAAAGCTGCGCTGATCCCACACGGAATACTGTCCCCCCCACAGACCCACAGGCAGGAGAAACCCTCCCCACAGCCCCAAAGCCAATGCCAAAAGTACAAACAAAACCCAAGGGAAAGGGAGGGAGGATGGAAAACAACACTGAAAATACCAGATACCATCCCAAAAAGCAGCGCCCAGCCTCAGCCAGCCCTCAGCAGCGCGAGCAGAGGCAGGCTGGGGGCTCAGTGGGGCTGCTCCACGAAGGAAGGAGGTTGTGCAGGGAATGAGATGTGGGATGGAGAAAGATGCTTCAGACCTGCATGCAGTATAGGAGCCCCGGGAAGGGACCGAGAGAGCACCCGGGGGGGATTGAAGGGACTGAGCCCCCTTCAGCAGCACAGATTCCCGGGTGGGCTGTGCACCGTGGCCAGGCGCGGGTCAGACCCTCGGCAGGGCTGTCAGCACCCCAGGGCTGTAGGAAACAAGCCTGGGGCGGCACAGCCCAGCCGGGAGACAGCTTTGGGGGATGCCACCCCTCGGGGAGGGCACCTGGCCCGGGCTCTGGGGATGGCGGGGCTGCAGCCCAACCCTACGCTCTGCCTCCCCTCTGTCACCTTTGTGTCCTGAGGGGACACCCGGCTCCGGGGGGCTCCGGGGGCTGTCGGCCACCCCTGCACCTTGGCTTTGCCCCAAAGATGGGGCGAACCCTCCTCACCCCCGCCCCAGGGCCGGAGCGGAGATGCGCGGGACCGGCGGAGCGGCGCGGAGGGAGGGATGCGAGCGGGACTGTCCCGTTAAAAACGCGCCTCCGGCCAGGACCGAGCGCCATGAAGCCGCGTCCCGGGTCGGTGCCGTTCTCCTCTCCCAGCCCCGGTTCTATCCCCGGAGACGCGCAGCTGCGCGTCCCCCGCCGGGACGGGACCCGCTGCGTCCCGGTCCCCACGGCCCCGCCGGGCCGCCCCCGCTCCCCGCGCCCGGAAACCGAGACCGAGAGCCCCGGGGGAAATGGGGACTCGCAGGCCGCGCAGCCCCGGCACGGACCCACTTCCCGGGAACGTCCCGCACCCCACACCTCCGGTGCCGGCGAGGGGGCGGCCGGTGCGGGGTCCCTGTGCTGTCTGTCCCGGGTGCGGGGTCCCTCTGCCCCAGCCGTCGGGGGGTCGGCACCCTCGCAGCTCGCCCCGACGGGGCTCCCCCCTCGCCTCCACCCGCTCCCCCAGTTCTCCCCACCCCGTCGCGGGGGACACCGACCCCCTTTGTCCGGGGTGCCCGGCCCGCGGCAGGGGGGACACGGCGCGGACACACCATCCCCAAAGCTGCCCCATCCCCGGGGAGCCCATCCCGGGCCGGCGGGACTCACCGTCCTGGGGCGCTGCCTCGCTGCCGCTGCTGCCTCCCGACGGCTCCGGGATGGCCTTGCCGCTACCGGCGGGCGGGGGACCGGCCGCGGGGGTCCCGTTCATACCGGCCGCCACCTCCTCCAGGTCGAGGAGGTGGCTCACG
>VZTF01006314.1:691988-723468 GCA_013397755.1 Cnemophilus loriae | reverse complement strand
CGCCAGGGGGCGCTGTTGTCCCGCCGTTGCGCCGCCGCCGCCGCGGGAACTTCGGTGCGTCCTGAGGGGAGCGGGGGCCGCTCGTGCCCCGGCACCGACAGAGCCCGGTACCCACCGACACCCCCGGTAGCGGCACACCCGGTACCGACCGACACCCCCGGCACCGACGCTCCCCGGTGCCTACAGACACCTCCCAGCACTGGCCCCTCACACGCCCGTTCACGTCCCTGTGCCCGCACTGCTCCGTGTCCCCAGCTCTCCCGTGCCCTCCCCGCCTGGTCCTCCCGAGCCAACATGGGGAGCTGAGGCCCGACGGACTCATCACAGCTGTGTCCCCCTCCGCAGTACCGCTGAGACCATCCCATTTTAGGGTCCCACCCCACCATTCCCGCACCCCAGCAGGACAGCGTTAACGGGACCTGGGGGTGCCCAAAGCCTTCGGAAGAGGATTGTTGTGGGGACAGTGACAGTGACAAAGCTGGGTTGGCTACAGTCGTGTCTGTGGGGAATGGAGGCTGGTCTGGATTCTCTGGTGTTTAATATAGGCTGAGTCCTTCCCTCACCTTCCCCAGAAACCGAGTTTCATAAAACCTGTAGGGACAAAATCTGCTTGAAATCACCCACAGCTTTCAGAAGGCAATGGCAACAGAGCCAATGTTTGATGGGCACAGGGGGAGCAGAGGCTGTTCCCAGCACCCACCTCTCCCAAAATGTCCTAATGGCCCAAGCAAGGTCTTGCTGTCCCCAAAGCAGCTGCTCACCCCACAGCCATCCAGAAATCCATGGCACAACCAGGGACAGAGCCCCTTGCCATCCTTCCATGGGACATATGCAGAAAGGGAGTCCCCACCTTTGGGCAAGCAACCATCACACTGGGACAGCTTTTGGACCGCCAGGCCCCCTGAGTTCCTGTGAAAGGACCTGAGTGTGCTGGGGACAGCAGTGACCTGAGCTGGGGGCTGAGTGCTGAGACCAGGAGTGTGTGCTTAGTCAACTGCAGAGCAGGGGACACAGTAAGAGCATCTCTACGCACAAAAAGCACTGCTTGCACCCCACCTTGTCTTTCAGATTTTAAAGAAACAAGGCTCTTTGTCACCAGGGAGGGGACACTGAGCACAGGGTGGTGGCACCTCGCTGCTCACAGGCAGGAGGGGTGTTTGGGAGGTGCGTGGCGGTGAGTGTCCCCACGCACAGGCACCTGTATGACCCAAACCCACCAGTTTTCCCCTCACCGAAGCTGCCAGCAGCCATTGCATCGCTCCAGTTGTCACCTGTGTTTTCAAGCAGGCAGTGGCCACCTGCATCCCATCCATGCCACCTATTTTCCATGGTGACTGCAGTATTTGCTCCCTCTGCTTCCCCAACAAAAGACACTTTTACCCTTTATTTCACTGAGCTACACTGGGGCTCCTGAAGACTCTTTCCATTAATCCCCAGCCAACTCCTCCATCCTTCCCTATTGCCAAAACCCTTCATGATGGCAGGAAGGGAACTGTGCTCCCATCCCCTCCAGGGGCTGGGGCTCCGCTTTGGCCCCCCAGATTACAATGAAACCTGCAGCAGTTGCCTTAACTCAGGGGCAGATCTTGTTTGCAAATGTTCCCTTTGATTTTATATTATTATTGTTATTAATTTCATTAAGGTAACAGAGTGTAGCTGAAAATTAAAAGGAAAACTAAACTGAGTGTCCCTGAGCTCACCATGTTCCTCAGCCCAGCTGGGGATGAGGGTCCCAGCATCGAGGACTCTCTGTCAAGTCCCACTCTCTGCTGGAGACAGGTCCAACCTTGGGGCCAGTTTGTGCAAAGCCAAATCTGCAAAAAAGAGTGGCAGCAGCAGCCACAGCTCCAACCACGCCGCAGAGCCGCCCGTGCCCTCCTGGGCTCAGCTGCCTCCCCGTGGTCACTGCTGCTGGGAAATGCTTTTCCTCTGACGGGTTTCAGTCTTGTCACTCAGTAATTCCTTGTGCGACGAGACAGAAAACACCCCCCAGACCCCTCTCTCCAGCCCATTTGTTTCCCTGCACACCCTCCCTCCTGCTCCCACTCACTCGCCACCTTCCAAGGCAATCATGGTGCTGCGATTGCTCTTCAGGAATATTTTTTTTTCTTTTCCCCAGGTGCTTAATCACCCTTAAATACCCTTTTCTGATTAATTAATTCTAATTAATTTTGCACTATCATTTTTGAGAAGAGGTGACCAGGACGGCACATGTTATTGCAGGTGATTTGCAAGGCAGGTCCTGCAGTGCCATCACAGCCCTTCTCTTGGTGCTGTTTAACCCGGGTCCAGGTGGGCACCTCCTGCCCCATTTGCTGCCATTAATGGCAATTAATAGAGCACTGAAACCTCCAACGCCATGGGAAGAGCCCTGAGGTACTTTCCTGGGAACCACATGGGATGTTCCCATCTCCTCTGCTCTGCCTTGGCAGCAGGTTTCAACCCCATGTCCATGTTTGCCCAGCTCCTTCAGCCACCTCTGCTGTGCCATGGCCAAGGCTTGGGAAGTCAGAATAAATTAGGTCAGGGCTTCTCCATGGTCTGCCAAGAGCCACCAAAATGCTCAGAAACACGGCAGAGACACGGGTCCCTTCGTCACCTCTCATCTTCCAGCACTGGTGCCAGCCCTTCTTCAGGTACCAGCAGGGGCTTCACCTGTGTTGCCCTGGGGCCTTTGTAGCCAAAAGCTGTCATGGTTTGGGTGATTCTGCCCTTAAACACAGATGTCTTGGGGACAGAGGTCATTGTTCCTTTGCTGTTTGTCCCAGAAGCAGCCCCGGGTCTGCAACGCATCCCAAGCGCCCAGCAAAGAGAGGGGACATGGGCTGGGAGGCTGCAGCCACGCTCCTGCCCTTGTCAGGGCTTCCCATGTCCCTGTCACCAGCCACTGGTCACTGTCCCCAAACAGTCTGGAGCTGGTCGGGCAGTTCTGCTGGCCAGGTGTCCACGCAGCATGGCTCAGGGCTGGGACCGTCCATCCCACCTCACTCTCTCGGCTGCTGGCTCTTGTCAGGAGGCTGCAGCACCACCACCAACACTGCTGACCCCCGCTGGCAGCCCAAAATATAAAAAATGTATTTATTATATGTAGTGTAATAGATATGATAGACTATAAACTGCAGCTAGCAGATAATGGGTATAGTGAATATATTATATATAAATACTATCCAATGCGTGTATAATACTGTGAATATAACTTTGTATATATGTGTATATATACACCTATATGGTGAAAATGGACCATTTATTCCTATATATATAAAATATACAGCACACCATATACACCATACATATATACACATATATTTGCATACCAGATAGACAGATACAGGTATATGCATATATATATAAGTACTCAAGAAATATATATACGTACACACATACATATATAAAACTTATTTTTATGTGTTTGTGTGGTGTACATGTTTTGGTGAGGGGAAAGAGGGAGAGAGAGGGAGTATGTATGTGCGTGTGCACGTGTGCAGATCACACTGAAGCTGTCCTGGCTCCCTGGCCAGTGCAGGGCAGGGAAGAGGAAGAGGAGGGAGACACAGCGGAAGGGCACAGCAGGGAGGAAAAGAGAGAGAATACAAACCGCTCCAAGTTACAAACGCTCCCCTCTTTGATTAATTGTACTTTCTGTTTGATAAATGTTACTCATGAGTATAAAATATGCAAAGCACTTAGCAAGTTCACACTGTTTAAAGAACTCAACTAACTAAATTAAAATTCGATGATAGAGCAGAGCTGCTGAAGAGCAGCGTGGCAGCGCTGTTTGGGGAGCCAGCCCTGGGCCACGGCCACGCAACCCTGCCCGTGCATCCCTCCCTGGAAAACCCAGCCACGGCATCACCTAGCCCAAGCGCAGGTGGGTGAGTTTGGTGAGGACATGGGTGGGGATTTCTTGTGTGGTCTCCAGTGCCCTGGCTGGGTCCCTGTGGGGTGGTGAGGGGCTATGAGGGGACACTCCAGAGCATCCTCACCCCCAACCCCAGTGTGGAGCTGTTTGCTGGCCTGGATGAGGCAGGGCTAAATTGCTTTAATTTCTAAGCTCTAACCATTGCATCCAAGCACCCTGCTCCAGTGACCCAGTGGCTCCAGTCTACCACCCAAACTCCCAGACCAGGGGTTTTCTGGCACTGCTGAGCCCCAATGCAGCACCCCACAGGGCACCCTGTGCCCCCCTCACCGTGAACCACCGCATCGCCCTGATGAGTGACACCTCCCTGCACACTCTCAGTGCTGTATCCTTGCAGCCCATTGAAGAAAAACAACTCAGCCCTTCCTGGCTTTCCCAAAATGGCAGCTGAGCCCCCTCAGGTGACAGGGAGACCCCCGGCATGGGAAGGCTGAGGGATCCAGACCCCCATGGGAGTCCTGCCAGCTCCCATCTCTGCCCCAGCTCAGGGGCTGGGGGATGCAGCAAGCACTCTGGGGAGGATGAGGTGTGCCCTGGGAGGATGCAGCAGGAGGATGCAGTGGGAGGATGCAGAGGGAGGATGCAGCGTGGACACTGAGCAGCGTCCCTGGCTCCCAGTGCATGGCACGTGCCCGGCTTGCACTGGCCACACTCCTCGGCCTCCAGCTCTCTGCCATCCCATCATCCCAGGTGAGCAGGACTTGCTGGAGGCGGCTGGGCTTCGAAAGCAGCAGCAGCAGCAGCTGTGTCAGGCAGGTAGCAGCTCCCTCCTGCCTGCAGTTGAGAGGAGAAAGGAGGAAAACCTGGCCTGGATCTGGCCTGAACGAGCTCTTCCCTCTCTGCAAAGATTCAAGAACCCCACTGGAGAGGTTTAAGTCGCTGGATGACCCACAGGACCCCAAGCTACCATCACCCTGTCTCACTGCACCTCACTGGAAACATCCTAAAAACATCCTAAAAACATCCTAAAAACAGCCTTAACACTGATGGAGCTGCAAGTTCATTTCGGTGATGCCAGCTCTCAGGGCAAGAAGATGCAGGCAGGGAATGAGCAGGACAGAGGGACTTGACCAGGGGAAAGAGAGTCTTTTCCTCCAAAGATTCAAGTCTTCACTAGGTGAAAGAATCCTGCAAGGCATGACCCTGCACCTCCGACGGGCAGAGACTAAAATAATCCACACTTTGCAAAACTTCCTGGGAGATTTCGGCACGCAGAGATGAGCTGGTGTGGCACCACAAGGCGCTGCTGCGGAGCCAGCCCCGAGCCCAGCCCCAAGCCCAGCCCCGAGCCCCCGGCGCGGCCCCGGAGCCCCCGGCACATCCCATTGCGGCACGGCCGATGCCGCTCTCGGTGGGAAGAAGCCGGCTCAGCTTATCCTTGCAGTTTGAGCAATGATTTCGCCCCTGTGAACCCACCCGGCTGTAAATCCTGGCACAGACAAGCCCCAAACATTCATTTCAGGCAACGCAGTTTGTGTCATCTCGGCGTTAGCATCTGCACTCTTATTAATTAATACTTGTTAAACCAAGACTAAAAATAAAGCGCTCGGCTCCCCGTCTCAGCTAACGCCTCTTTGCCCTCGCCCGGCAGCACGGCTGGGCTGTGGCAGGCTCAGCACCCAGCTGCTCCCTTCTCCAGAGCCGGAACTGGAAGAAAAGGACTGTGTTGAAGCAGGAATTCTGCTAAAGGAAAAACCACCCGTTTCTGCACCACCTTGGTGGAACAAGCCAGCCTTCCCGACCATGGCTATGGGTATGGGGGGAGTGACAGGGACAGCAGCACACACAGCATTTAACTTTTTTTTTTTCCATTCCAGCTTCTGAATTTGTTTTTCTTTTGCTGCCCTTTTTCTTCCTGGGCTGGGTCAGCTTGGTTGCACTTCTCATTCAGAGCTGATTTCATTTCCCAGGCAGGACATCACGGGAGGGCTCGTGTTCAGGAAGGAAATGGTTCATCGTGGTGGGCACAGGTGGGCTCACTGCCCGCACACAGTCAGGTGCTGCCACTGCTGCCTTCAACAGCATCCAACAGGCAGCAGTTGCTACAAAAGTCCCTTTTTCCTGCCTGGGACTGGTACTGCCCATCAGCATCCCTTTGGATGCAGAGCAAGTGGCTGCACATGTGGGTTAGTGCTGCTGCTGGGGCAGCACCACCTGTGGAGGAAAAAAGGGCCTGAAACGGGATCGAAAAAGCTTTGGGGGAACCCCAGGGGTGAAACCTGGCTGGGTTTGGGCATGGATAATGGTGCTCCCCACCACACTCCAGCCACCATTAAACCTACCAGGCTCCATGTTTCCTCTGTTCGCAGTTTCTCAAGCTCTTGGGCCCCCTTCAGACCTCAACTGAGCAAAGAAAGCAAATTCTCAGACCAAACACCTTCCCATATAGATTCTACAGATTACACATAGATCTACAGCACACAGACCTGTAGAGCACTCAGAGCCAAGGCACGGTGCTGGATGGACGAGGCTATGCCAACCACGGCTCCTCAGTGCTAGTGCTGGGGAAGGCAGCCTGGCCTGCAATATTTAATAACATTAATGATAATAACAGTAATAATAGCAATAATAGCAACAGTAATTTGTTAGTTAACCCTTTTTAATGAAAATAAGCCTGCGAATTTATGCGACTCCAGGAAAGCCCCAGGTCACCAATCTGCTTGACTTAAACCACCAAACCTTGTAACACTTGGCCACTCCTCTGCCTTGGGTGTCGTTCCCAGAGCCCCTTGGCTTTAATTTGCTGGAGAAGCCCAGGCTCCAGTGGAGCAAAGCTGGAGTTCAGGATGCCATCCTCCTTGGCTGTGCTCTGGCAGCCAGGTGTGGATTTGGGGGATACCAGGTGTGGATTTAGGGGGTGGAGGGGCTCTCCCAGCCCGGGCTGTTGGAAGGAGAAGCTGATGACCAGGTTTCCCCTGAGCCTGGTCGGGTACCAGGGCTGGCAGCAGGAGCAGCACTTGGGGATGCAGCACAGCTCACACACGTTGGGAGTGAATGTTAATGGTGCCGAGCTCCTGGGAGAAATGATCAAATTCTTTGAATAAAGTGGGGAGGAGAGGAAGGGGAGGGGGAGGAAGGGAAAATAACTCTACAGATTAATTCTGCTGATGAAAATTAAAATTGGGCACCGCTGAACCAACCCCAGAAGGAGCACTTTCGGAGCCACAGCTCAACCTTAGCCGGGGTCGGGTCTGCCTGAGCTCCTGCCTGTGGCCCCAAGACCCCGTGATGGGTCCAGCCGGGGGCTCCCTGCATGGCCTTGGGACAGGATCAGGTCCCAAGGCTGTGAAGGGATGTGCTAATCCTGCTGTGAGCATCCCCCCTCCAACAGCGTTTATCTTCATCCCTGGTGCCTCCACCTCACCCAGCTTCACTTGCCCAGAGGGCAAGTTGGAGCACCCAGAACTGTGAGGTTCATTTCAATACCAAAGATTAAAAAAATGAAATGTTGTGAGCTTTTAATTAATTCGTATTAACTTCCTTGAGCCTTTAAAGATTTGGTTTTGTCCCCTGTAATCTCTGGCAAGGGTGGCTCCAAAGGTTCTCCTGGCCCAAAACGAAGGCAGAGACTCAGCAGTGATCACAGGACTCGGGGAGCTGCTCCTTTAACAAGAAAATAAGGTAAAAGTTTGGGAGTGGACCATGCCATGAGCTGCAGGATACAACCCTCCCAGCCAGCAGTTTCCTCCTGCTCTGCTCCTCTTGGAGCTGGAAAACCTTCTGTGGAGCCTGGGAAGTCCTGTGGGAGGGAAGTGACTCCAGCATTCCCAGGATGGCTCCGGGGGCATAAAGGGACTTTCCCTGGCTTGAACCACCGTGAGGACATTGGCTGGAGCTGCGGACGGCACAGGGCTCCGAGCTGGGGGGCACAGAGAAGCTTCAAAGCTCCGTGCTGGGGCTGGGGTCACAGCAATCCTGGGGGCGACACCCATGGGTGGGATTCCCCTGCATGTCCTGCTCGGCTGCTCCCCACCTTCCCTCCTGCCCCCGCTGCGCCGCCAGCCAGCCCCTCTCCCTGGCTGTGATTTCATTTTGATCTCGGGCTGCTTCCCTCCCTCCCTTCATCCCTCCTCCCTTGCTGGCTGCTGCCAAGTCCGCAGGTTCCTGCTGTGACCTTGAGCTGGTTTCTGGAGCCGGTTGTGGGTTTCTTAAAGGAGCCATGGGGTCTCTCACCACCTCCCTCCTGCTGTCCCAAACTCCAGCCCAGCCACGTACTGGCCCCCCTGGGGGTGGGGGGGAACAGGGAGTGAGAGCAGGGGGCCCCCAAGGGCACAAAAATTGGGAGAGAGTTGTAAGTAGCCAATTCTGTGGCCGCAGAGTCACAGCTTGGCCACACTCACCACCAACTCTTGTGCATTCTCTGAGGTCAAACAGCCACTGGGAAGGGAGTTCCTGGCCACCAGTCCCAGCTCTGTGCAAGGGGTGGAGTGGGCAAAGCCCCCAGTTGCAGGTGGTAGCCAGAGAGAGTAGTGGCATGGGAGGTGTGGGGGTGCTTGGGCTGGTGGGGTGCACCCACCTCTCGGCACAAAGGAGGATCCATGGCCCTCCCTGGCTGTGCTGTGGCCCTTGAAGTCCCACAGCCTCCAGCAGTAGCAGGCAGAGCTTAAAAGGGAAGGTGATGCCAGCTCCTCTCCAAAGCCAAGCCACGGAGCAGATGACAGGCATGGAGAGATGCTCCTGGTTTCCTTGCTGCACCACGTGTGTGTCTGTGCCAGCACAGTGTGACTCACAGGGAAGCTGTTGCTTGCACCCAGCAGTGGGTGTTGCACATAAACTCCAAATCCCATAAGCATCCCTCTGCCCCAGTGAGCAGTAAGCAGTGAGCAGTGAGCAGTGCCTGGAGCCTCAGCAGGACAGAAACCCCTCAAAATGCCCTCACTCCAACTCCTAAAGCCACATCAAACCCACCCAGGGAAATAATTCTCCAGGTTGAACCCCATGTGGGATATGGCATGGCCCCATGGGGAATCTCAGCTCTTGGGCTGAGACTGAGAAGCCAAAAAGCACCTCAAAGTGCAAACAGCTCCGGAGTGGACGTGCACATGGAGACTCCCCCAGGAGCAGCAGTGTCCTGGTGCTCATGCCACAGAGGTTTTAAGCCATGGTTTGGCTAAGCTGGACAGGCTGAGATTCCAGCCTTGCTTGCCCAGTCCAGGCCATACTAAAAGCTCCATCTGCTGGAGAGGACCCCAATCAATAGGAGCCTTCAAGGCAAGTCATAAAACTTTGAAATTATGCAGGCAGCTCTCAGTGCTCTGCAGCGAAGGCAGTCTTTAATTCATGGGGATGCTCCTGGGGAACCAGCGAGAGGGCTCTTAAATAAGGGAGAAGAACAAGGGGCTGCACAGCTGCCACCTTCACAGGGTGTACAGGGCTTGGATGGGCTTGGAAGGTGCTGCAGTAACAAACCCACAGCTGAGCCTTCCTCCCTGCCCTGCCCAAGCACCCCATACACAACCCACTGGAGGTGCTGAAGAGATCCAAAGGTGCCTCCAGACTCCACCTCGGAGCATCTCTCAATCCCAAGGAGATACTGAGCACGCAGCATCCCTCTCTGCCAGCTCACAGGCACGGGGATCGTGGGGCTCCATGGTCCTGGAGACCCCAGAACCAAACGCTACCATGTGAGCTGGGAACCAGAAACACCTTCTGCCTTGGACATGGAGCTCATGGTGGCTCGTAATGGCATGGGAAGGAGCAGGAAGGGATGTTCTCCACCCCCTCTATTATAGATACAAAGAGGGAAACTGAGGCACTGCAGGGTTGCAGAAGCAGAAGGGATAAAGGATAGTTACAGCAGAAACTCAGTGGGATCCTTGGCCTGGAGCAGACCAATCGCTCAGGGAATGAAAACCCAGTGAAAAAAAGGCCATAAAAAATAAGAGTCACATTTGGACCACACAAAGGCACCAACAGGCCACCAAAAGTCACAATGCAGTAGCCAAGTCACCCTTGGGAGCCCCTGATCCCACCAAGGAGAGGAGAAATCTCTCTGCCACCTTCACTCGAGCTGCTGGGATTGGTGCTCTGCACAAGGAGCCGGGTCCAGCCCGTGGGTGTCAGGGACCAAAGTGCTCTGGGCTGTTGAGGCAGCACAGGAGGCTCAGACATTGTCCCCACCACCGTGGGGCCGCCTCAGGAAAGCTCAAGCCCACTTCCCACCCAGCATGGGGACACAGCCCTCAGCTCAGGCAGCGCCACAGCAGGAGGAGGAAGGAATGGAGCGGGATAAGGAAGGAGAGAAGGAAGGAGAGGGAAGAAAAGGAGAAAAATGAGTTTTCCTGCTGCCCCAGCGGTGTGGCGATTGATCGGGTGCAGGCTGGTGTGGAGCGGTGCTGAGAGCCTCATTCCCCACCGCCGGCTCACAATTATTGGAAAAAACCCGGCGCTGCTGCTGCAGTGAAATTAGTTATTGATCTCTTGTCTGGGTGACAAGCGCGGTGCTGGGGCTGCTCTCCCACCGTCCAGCCCCGCAGCTCCTCCGCCCACCCCGCCGGGGCTCAGCCTCCCGCGGCTGCTCCCGGGTGGGTGTTCAGGAGGGGACCGGAGGTCTCAGTGCTCACCCAGGCTCCAAAGTTGCTCCCCAAGGAGGTTTTGCTCACCCCACTGCACGCAAGGAAGACGTCAGTGGGAGAAAAAGGGCTCTGCCCCACGCAGGATGGGACCCCTGAGTGCTGCCAGCCCCCCGCCTATGCAAAGCTTTGCCCCTCCACCTGCCACCATCTCCTGTCCCCCAGGGATTGGGGTCAGGCTGTCCTGAGCCCTTTTCCATTTCCCGATAACCTGGCTATCGCAGAGGGAGATAAGGCAGAGGGAAATCAGGCAGCCAGAGAGCTTTTGTTGTCTGGAAAGGCTCTGCACATCTCTGGCTGCAGCTGGCCGGAGAGGCTGGACCAGCGTCGGCTGCCTGGCCCCGCAGGGACAGGGACACGAAGGGACTGTGGTGCTGGGGCAAACGGTGTCTGCTCTTCCCAGGCGAACTTTCAAAGTTTCAATAACAAAAATCGGGTATTTATTTTCTTTTTGTAATTCCTGGCGGGAGGCAGGAACAACAGGGGACATTTCAAACAATCCTGTTTTCTTCCAAACGTAGTCACCAGAGAAACACTTTGCCCCGGGGCGAAGATGGGGTTTGGTTTCCGGAGGGTTTGTTTGGAGTCTCACCTTTGCTTTGAGTTCATCAAGGTGTTTTTTGTCACTGGCAGGGATAGGCTTGAAGCTGGCTCTCGAATCTCCTCGGTCCCTTCAGGGTTGTTTGACTGTTCACAGGACTTTTTCCCATCAGCATTTTACCTCAAAAAGCAACTCCCTGAAGTGATCCCTCTCCGAGGTGTAATTAAAGTGGCTTTTGAGATGTAAATGAAAAGCCAGGTGATGGGATCCTGAGGGCCAGAGGTCACTGTAAAACCCACATAATTTTTGCTTGGGCTTCTGTAGGATCCCTGGGATGGGGACGCAGCCCCTCTGCCAGGAGGGTCCCATGGGTGGTGGGTGTAAACTGTCATCTGGGGGTGTCCACAGGGAGGGCATGAGCTAGGGGCACTGGCCGTGCACAGAGCCTGCAGGCTGTGCTGGTGGCAGGAGGCCAAGAGGGGACACAGAGGGGACAGGATGGATCAGGACCTGTCCCATGAGTAGCTCCCAGGGATGGGCAGAAAGCGCCAGTGATGTGACAGGCAAGGGGGACAACGGCTGGAGGCCACTAAGGGACACCAGGATGGTTCATGGGATGTCTCCAAGCCCTGTGGCAGCGGGCACAGGCAGCTCTCACCTCCTGCCTCCCTCTCAGCATCCCAAGCAGGCAAGACCCTGTCTGCATGTGTGTCCCTGGGGAGGCTGAGGGATCCTGGCCCCTTTCCCAGCCCCAGACAAAAGCCTGGGAACAAAAGCCTGCGGGATGCGGGAGGCATCTCCCGGCCGGGGGGGGTATTTGTTTAGCCCGGGGGGAGGTGAAGAGGGGAGAGGAAACTGCATTTCAAAGTGTTTCACCCTTTGAAAACCCTTCACAGCCCCCCCAGTGCCCTCTGCATGGCCCTGGTATCCCTGCGAGAGGACACCGAGTCCCCTCCAGCCACCTCTTCGTGGAGAAGGAATAAGAAAGGAGACGTGGAAAGTAAAAAAAAAAAAGGGAAATGCAGCCAGGAGGAGGGAGCAGATCGCTGCGGGAGCATTTCTCTGGCTCAGCCCCTCTCTGGGTGGGGAAGTTAGAGCCCCAGCTCCAGGGACTGACTGCCGGGCTGAGAGTGAGCTTGAGAATTCATGTGTTTCTCCCCAGTTGTCTTCATTTTCACAATTACACTGTTGGGTTTTTGGCGTGGGGGTTATCCTGGGGATGGATCAACGCCTGCATCTGGTCCCTTCCCAATCAACCAACACCCAGAGCAGAGCCCTGGGCACACGGGTCTCCTTAGAGGTACTGGAGGAGGTTGGCAGAAGCCACCAGTCAAAGCCCATCCTTCGCAGTCCTGCCCAGGCTTCTCCAACAAGGTGCCACCAACACATGGCGGGCTCTGGCCACCTACAGTTGTCCTCAGGCTGCTTTTGCAGGTCCCCTCTCCATATCTATCACCCAAAGCTGGGCACTCCCCTGCACATACAAACCCTCAGCACCTCCAGCCCTGGCTGTGACACCAGCCTGTGCCGCAGGGACACCGCACACATCAGGTCTCCAGTTTACTGGGGCTGTTTCTGTGTTTCGCCACCCTAAAAACACCCATTTCCTATGGGGTCAAGAAGGGAGGTGCAGCAGAAACAGCCTCTGGCGTCTTCTCCTGAGAAGCATCTTCCCAGTTTGCAACTGGGCACTGTGCCAGTGAGTTACCCTCACCCTGTCACTGCACAGGAAGGCACTGTGTGAGTGAGACAGAGTGGCCCCAAACCTCCCAAACCCCAGAAAAAGTGGGATGTGGATCCCAGCCACTCCTGCCACCCTCCAGAGCCTAGCATTCCATAGAGATGAAGTGGGAGAGAGGTGCGGACAACGGGGCTGACCACATCCATCGGCTCTCCTGGCTCCCCGCTTCCCTCCAGCGCGCTGGCGGAAGCTGAGCCCACGCCGACAGCGGCGGCTGGGCAGATGGAAAGACCAAATGATGGCTTTGCAGGGGGCCTGGGATTTGTTTGAGCCATTGCTGTCTCAGTGAGTGACTTCGAATAACGGATACACTTGAGAAAATCGCCATCTGCTCCCGGACAATTCGCAACCAGAGGAAAAGGTGAAATAAATTCAGCGACTGTATTATCCGCCCGTCCGCAGCTCCGACAGCAGGGTCAGGCTTTGTGCAGCGTCCTGAAAGTGATTTGGGAATGAGAGGATGGTTTGGGATGAGCAAAGAGCAGACAACCAGAAAAGGATGGAAGAGTTGAGGCCCTGGGATGCTGCGCCCACAGCAGGGCTCTCCCGGCATCCCAGGTTTGGTGAGTTTGGCAGGAAGACAAAATCTCACCAGATCCTTTTTTTTTTCCATCTCTGAATTTCGAGTGCCTCCTGTTTCCAGCTGGGCTGGAAATACCACAAAAACAGATGCTACAATGCAGCACATTTCATGTTTCAAACACTGGAAGAAATCAGACACAAAAAATAAATGCGGGGGTTGCAGTGCCGGTCCCGTTGGCTGGGCTGGTGATGAGGCTGAGGGCAGTTGGAAGAGGCCTTGAACCCACAGCCCAGCCCATGCCAGGCTCAACAGCTCCAAAAATCAAATCTTTCATCCTCAACGAAGCAAACCCATTTCCAGGAGCAGATAAAAATGCCCCCTGCATCTCTGCTCGGCCATGCCTGTGAGCCTAGAACCCACACAATGCTTTGACTGATGGTTTTTTTGCAATTAGGAGGGGGATGAATCTTTGCCCCAAATTGACAGCATTGTGCAGCAGTCCCTGTCTGGAGGGATCCCTGGTGCTTCCAACAGAACCTCACTGGGGGAGAAAAACACTCAGTGCTTGGTCTTGCAGGAGCAGGAGGAACTGGGAAAGAACAGGGCTGGATGTGACCATTTTTGGTTCCTTTTTGCTCCTGGCAAGCCCAAAGCGAGGGTGCACAAGTGCCCAACACTAACACTGCCCTGCATTCCACCTGCACCAAAGGGAGCCTGTCGCACGGGTGATGATGGGATTTCTTCTGCCTTTTCCTCCTCACTGGACCTTACCTGGGTATGAAGGTGTGTTTGGCATCTGGGGAACACCACCCAAGCCGGCCCCACCAGCCACTGCCTAGTCCAATGCAACCACTTCATCCCACCCCAGCCCTCCCCAGTGGGACACAGCCCCTGCGGGTTGGATGGGACAGCCTGGCTCTCACCCAGCCAGCCCCTCTTCCCAGCGAGAGGCTCCTGGCCCTGCACATCCAAGATACCACACTGGACCCATGGTGCTGCCAAGGGGAAGTGAGCCAGGGATAAACCCTCCTGAGGGGCAGCAGCTGCCAGTGCTGGTGTGGATGTGCTGGTGAGTGGGTCCAGGACAGAGCCCCCCCAGTGTATCTGCTGCCCACACGGGAGATAAAACTCACATTTATTTGGAGCAGGCAGGAGGTGGGCAAGGGTCTGCCTCAAAGAGACAGAAAAATGACTGTGACCCAGCCCTGGGGGCACAGCCCTGACTGGGGTGCCACAGGGAGACCCCGCTTGGCTAGGTCACTGAGGGGACCCTGTACAAGGTCCTGGGGAGCACTGTAGCCACACAAGGGTCCCACCCTCCAGCACAGCATCCCTGAGCACGGTGCTGCCAGCTGGCAACGGGCACGATGCTCCGCTGTGCGCTTCGCCTCGGCCTGGCTGCTGCTGTCTCAGCCGGTCCTCTCCTCACGGTGGCTGCTGGGATGTAGATCCACCTGGACCCCAAAAGGTTTCATGCCAAGAGGCACGGGCAGCTCTTGCTCGGCACGGGAAGGAAAAGCGAGTGCCTGGGAGCAAGAGCCCAGCTGGCACTCTGAGGAAGCGGAGGATGAGGATGAGGATGAGGATGAGGATGAGGATGAGGATGAGGATGAGGATGAGGATGAGGATGGAGAGGCAGGCGGGATGGCAGGGCAGACCGTGTAGCCGAGCGGCAGCGAGCAGGAGCGGGAAGGCGAGGCAGCGCGAACGAGGGAGAGGGAGCAGAAATCTGTTGCCCAGGCTGTGCGCTTCGCTGTCAGCCGGCTCTGATTAACGGGCTGCCTTCCAGCTCCGCGCCGGCTGCGTTCCTGGCAGGAGCGGAGCCCCCCGGCTTCCTGCCGTAGGAGTGGCTCGCTGAAAGGTTACATTTGCACAATGTGCCGCTGGAAAAGCGGTGCCAGAGGTTGCAGGCGGGGGAGCCGGGCGAGCGGGCGAGCAGGCAGCTCCGCTCCGCTCCGCTCTGCCTGTGTAATGGAAAAAACCCTCTGGGGACGCGCAGGAAAATATCAACTTACGCTCCCCTAGCACAGCAAAGCTGGGCCCGGCCGGCCGTGGATGGGGGAACGAGAGCACGGGATGGGGCGATGGTGGTGAGCACTCCCTAAACCTCAGCGCTGCTCCGGATCAGCCCCAAGGCGGGGCAAAACAGGGCTTTGCCCAGCACCGCCATCGCCGGGGGCTGTGGGGCAGTGAACCCCTCCCTCGGGATGCTCCCCAGAAAGCCTTTGCACTTGCCATCATCAGGATCTCTCGTCTCTGCTGCTTGGTGGGGAAAGCTGAGGCTGTTGAGGGGAAATGTTCGAATCTGGCAAGGAAGAATTTCTCCGACGGAGGCTCAGTCCGCACTGCTGTGATTTATGGGCCTTGGCACAGCCCCGGCTACATCTACACACACACACACATGTCTCATCCCCAGCTTTCCCAGCCCTTCTACCCTGTAACTTTTGGTCTGGGAATATTATTTTGGTGTCTGGAAAGTCCAGCTCAGATTGCTGAGCCCACCATAGCTGCTGTCTGCTCTACAGCATACCCTAAAAAACTCTGCTCACATCCTCCATCATCCCTCCTGCACCAAAACAAATTCTCCTGAGCAGCTCAACACCCTCCAGGGCAAAGCCCTTCCTTCCTCCCTGCACAAGACTTCCTTTCACCTTCTCATTTCTTCATTGCATCTCAACCTGGTCACCTTTCTGCCCGCAGCAACGGAGGAGGGGTCGGGGCAGCAGGGCCAGCACCCACTCTCACCCCAGGGTGCTGGAGCCAGCTCACTCTGTCTTGCAGGAGCCGACATTTTCCTTTCTGTCTCCCTTGTTTCCTTGGTTTCAAGCTTTTTCTTCCTCATTGAACCCCTAATTAAAGAAAAACTCTCAAGGAATCCCAGATTCGGGGCACTCAGAGCAGGGCTGCAGCTGCCCCTGCAGACTCTCCCTCCTTGAGTGCGGGACCCATGGTCATGCCCTGGCTCCTTGGGTTTTGCCCCAAAGCTTTTAAATCCCCAGACTCGAAACCCCACCACGTGCCCCTGCTCAGCATGGCCCAGCAGGGTCCCCACCACGCTGGGGTGCGAGTCCTCCCCCTCCGCTGTCCCCGGCTTCCCTCTGTGTTTTCATTAGGATTTGGAGATAAGCTGCCAAATAAAAGCAGTGTTTTTAACCACTTTGCCTTATCAGCCGGCATCCAACAGCATTCCCCATCCACACAGCGAGGCTTGGAAGATGCTCTAGGGGAAAAAGGGACCCCAAACATGCAGACCTCTCCTTCTCCCAACCCCACAGCCTGCACTGCGGCTCCGGAGGGCACCAGTGGCTTTGGGAAACTATTTCTAGTGCTGGCCCCTGCTCAGGGACAGCAGTGTTAATGCAACCACATGCATGAATACAACCTAAGGACCAGTTCAGCACACCTGGATTTTATTCCTGGTTCTGCCACTGGCCCGGGGGTGACCTTCAGCAAGTTGTTTCCCTTCCCTGTGCTTGTGCTTCCGCTTGCTCTCCCTCTCTCAGCCCTTCCTAAGCCCAGCGATGCTCTGCCCCAGCCTGCGGAGACTCCATCTGAGTTCACAACATCCCCCACAAAAAGGTGAGCAAACGGCAGCAGCTCTGAGCATCCTTGGCTCCTACATCCTCCAAGTGCTCACCAGAGGCCCCCCTCATTGAGCCCCCTCCCCCCTGGGCCGTCCCATGGCTCATTTTTCCAGCGTGTGTGCAAAGGCCTGAATATAGGAACCAGCTGCCAGCAGCTTCCAGCCCCCAAAAGCTGCCCTGGGGAAAATCAGCACCTCACAGGAGCCTTGCCCTGGGGGTGTCCCCTGGGATTAGGCTGAAGATGAGTCTCACTCTCTTCCTCTAAGTACTGGGGACCACTGGAGGTGAGAAGTCCTCCAAGGAGAAGCAGAAGGGAGTAACACCAGTGATGGCAACAAACTCACTTCCTTTTAGCACCCAGCTGCTTGGAGGCAGCAAATCAACCCCAACGCCCCAGATAAGCCCTACTGTGGTTGCCCAAAGAGCCACCACACCACAGAGGGTCCCCATTAGGGCTCAGCCCCATTAGAGACCCATTAGTGGCAGCGCAGGAGCACTTCTACCCGGCTGGCATGGAGGAACACAAACATAGGCCATTCTACCCCTCACTGGCAGGATCTCGGAGCACTGGAGGCAGAGGCTCTGATGGGCTGCAGGCAGGGAAGGCAGGAGCTGATGCATCAGACCCCGGGCACAGCATCCTGCTCACACCACAGTCCTGCTGGGCTCCCTCCCTGCACAGAAGAAGGTGTTGGGGGCTGGCTGGGAGAGCAGCATGGGGCTCACTCACCCCTCTCATCCTTGGGGAGGAGGGTGATGGTGCAGTTTGGCAGCACCCACCTCCACAGCTAATCCAGCCATGAGAGCATGGCAGGAACCTGGGACTGGGAATGGCAGGGGAAAACATGTCCTGTGTTAAAGCCTCCAGTGCAGAGGGGATACCAGAAACCTCCACTGCAGGCCCCGTTGCCAGAGCATGCCAAGAATCCCAATGCCAAAGCATGGCCAAGAGACTGAGCTCTTTGGGGAATCGAATCTGGCCACAGCGCTCAGCATGGTGGCTTTTGGGGACAAGCATGTCACCCTGGGAGCTGCTGAGTGCTCTCACCTCCATCCTGCACTCGCTGCCTTTCATGAGTCAGAGCCCATCTCAAGGATGAGATTGTTTCCTGCCCTTTTCCCAAACAAGGTCCCCAACCATACCAAAAACCCCTGAGTCCACAGAACCCTCGCTTGTGGACAGCAGAGATCTGGCGGATTGCACGGGGCTGGCGTTCTTCCTCATTTCCAGCTGTTAAATTGCATTATAGACAGTTAAAAATACATCACATACTTTCCTAATGTGACTTTTCCGTGGTAAGCAGCAGCGCGGCTGGAGGTGAGATGCTGGAGGTTGCAGGAGAGCTGCTCACTTGTGTCCATGGATGGACAAATTTGGGTCCCACAGAAGGGGACTGTGTGGCCCCGTGGCAGATTTGACCTCAGCAGACTGACCCAGTGTGTTCACTGTCTCTTGCCTCAGTTTCCCCACTTATGGTCCATTTTCTGCAATAAGATCTCACACGAACTAAAACTTGACAAGGTTTGTTGGGCTTTATAGAAAACGGGCCTTTTGCACAGGATCAGAGGTTAACAGAAGTCCAGGGCTGAGCTGGAAATGATCTGTTAATACATTGTAGCAGAAAAGCCTAATTCCTGAGCATGACTGGAACTGACCACATGGAATCCCATCGAAATGCCAGAGGGACGTGGCCCGGCCGGAGCCCGCAGTGGGCGCGGGGCAGCACTGGGGCAGCTGAGCTCAGCCTGAGGCAGGAGCATTGCTGTGAGCCATGTGTGAGCTGGGATCAATCTCCCCCTCCAGAAGCACAGCAAGCTCTGCTGAGGTCTGGAGTGGGTGGAAAAAAACCCCTTTGGCTTGCTAGAGCACTTGAAGGAACAACCTGTGTCCCCAAGGATGGGCTCCCTTGCAGCCAGAGACACCTGTGGCGTGGGGAAGGCAAGAAGAGAGCAAAGGTGATCCCCTTGGATCGAGGCCCAGCCCCCTTTGCTCCGACCAGGCCTCATCTGACCCAGACCAGCCCTGACAGCACCTCCGTAATCCCTCACAGGACCAATGCCACAGCCTCAGAGAGGAGCCCAGCACCTCAAAACAGCCGGGACCCCAGCAAGGGGCTGGGATGGGAAGGAGAACCTATGAGAGGGTGAGGAAAGAGTTAAACCTCCAGCACTGCCAGCCCTCCCTCCTGCTTCTCTGCTAACTTTGGGAGGAAGGGAATAGCATAAAGGTAAGAGTGGAGGAAGGAGAGAGGAGACAGATGAGAGAAGGAGCGAGGGAGAGGGGGAGCGGGAGAGAGGAACAGACGGCAGAGAGGGAGAGCGTGGGGGGGAAGATGCTGACGCTTCTCCTCCATCTCGGCGAGAGGCAGATAGAGGGGAACAAGGGGGGAAAAAAAGAAGGCAAAGACCAAGGGAACATGGGAGAGGGAGAAGGAAGGAGCCAGAGCGAGGGAGCATGTGTGAAAGTCGCAGTGAGAGAAGGGGCCTCTTTGATTCCCCGTGCCTCATACCAGACAGTGTCTAGACTGCAGCAATTATTGTCAGCTCAGAACACCCAGGCATTGCCATTTCAGCTGAAAGGGAGCTTAACAAAGAGCGAGGGAGAAAAAAAATACCCTGCCGGCGGTTAGCTGGGCTCCCTCCAGCACAAGGGGCTCTTCGGAGGGTCCTCCACCACTCACACCCCCCCGTGAGCCCCAGCCCCAGGTGCCCTCACAGCAGTGCCTGTGGAGGAGGCCACGGATGCAAGCAATTCCTGACCTGGCCCTGGGTCTGTGGCTGGTTTTGGGTGCAGCTGTTGGGTTCAACTCTCCCTGCGTGCCCAGGTTATGGGGCTGAGGGCATGGTGGGCAGAGCCGGGGGGAAAGGGCCCCCTGGGGAGGTCGGGGTGTCCCAGTGGAGGGGCAGTTCCCCAGCAGGCAGCATCTGGCCATGAGTGCCCATGGAGCTGCTCCCCAGAACAACAGCAGACGGCCAGATGGACACGTTGGCCTCACCCCAGAGTCCAGGGAATGCACACGCCTCCTCCAAGCAGTGGGGATGTCAATCCTAGAGCTGGGCACCCCAATGTACACGGCTCCATGTCCTCAGCTCCCTTGGGTCTCAGGAAATCATGGGAGGTCACTCGTGCAAATTCACAGGAATAAACATCATCCCTCCTGTCCTCCATCACGCCTCCCCACCACTGCCTACTAGAGGAGCTACCCTTTCCCCTCTAGAGCCCTTTGCCCTCTGAGGGGCTTTTGTGCTGTCTGCAGGTCTGGGATGTGGCTGAGGCTCCCAGGACGGAATTAACACCCAGACCTGGCTGTGAGTCAGGAATTCCTGCCTCCTGCTGGAAACACCCACCACGTGCCCCCCCCAGCTCTGTGGTGACAGCCAGCTCTGAATACCTCAGAGGGGAAGAGGCAAGAAGGAGAATTTGAGTGCCCTGTCTCAATCACTTCCATGGGTTTGGAGCTGGTGACAATCCCACTCAGCTGTCCATGGGGCTGCCCTGCACATGAGCCCCTTTGGAAGCATCCCCAGCTCCACGGCTGTGCCACCCATCTTCAAGATTTGGGTGCACAGAGCAGCATGGCCAAGTGACCTTCTCCACTGCTGGATGGCACCGGGGACCATCCCTGCAGAGGCTCGTGGCCTGTCTGCTGGGAAAGGCAGCCGATCCCTCCAGATACTGGAGCACAGCTCTGGTTTAATTAGCACTTTTAATGCTTGGAAAGGAGGCTCCAGGGAATACCCAGCAGGTTGGACATCATTTCCTCACTAGCAATCCAGCCTGGCAACAGGGAAGCTTCCCAGCTTCAGCTTCCTCAGCTGGGATGGGGTGACTTTGCCCTGGGGTCTGAACCATGGCAAATACCCTTGGTGAGTCCGACTTGGGCCCCTCAGTGCAGGGACACCTTTGTCAGAAGGCATTTTTGTAGCAAACCCTAGCAGTCAGCATGCTCTGCCAGCATGGGTTGTACTTTGAGCAATACCTGACCCCAAACTGGCTCAAGTCAGCTGTTTCCTTGTCCCTCTCTGCCTTTGAGGAACAACATCCATTTTCTGGCCAGGTCCGGTCATGTCTGCTAAATCAAGGACTTTTTCTCCCCTGGGTGCATGGTACTGATGTTGCTGTGTGGATAAAATCAGCCTCATTCAGGATCTGGCCGCTGTGGCAGATCAGAGGAGATGACAGCACAAGTCCCACAAAGGGCCAGGGTGGCAAAACCTGCCTGGGGAGGGACTCTTCTTCTTGTTCCCTTGGCTGGCCATGGCATGTCTGTGGAGATGATGCCATTTCCCAGTGCAGGGCTCCTCGGGCGAGGGTCAGAGGAGGGGACGCCAGCTCTGCCCATTGTTCACATGTCCCATCGCAGTGGTGCCCTCAGCTCCCAACGCCGTGGTGCTCAGCTCCCTCGTGGGCTTCTGCATCTCAGGGATAGGGTGTCCAGCTCCAGCAAAGCTCCACAGCCAGGGCTGGTAATGCTCCAGCCATGGAGGACACTGAGCTTCCAACATGTGTGGGTGCTGCAGTTAAACAAACATGTGATATGAACAGTGGCAGGTCTTCCCCTTGTGAGCTTGGGCTTTGTTTGACCTCCACAAGAAGCTTTTGGCCAGCTCACCCTGACCCAGAGCTGGACCACAAGGAGCCCAGAACTGTGATTGACTTGCGGGCTTGGGGGAGCGTTTTCCCAAAGACCTGAAAACTACAGGGCTTCAGAAGTATTGCCCCGGGGAGTAGACACAGCCATGAAATGCACCGGGACTGCCACCGGGCTGCCACTGAGGCCTCTCTGCAGGTCTCCAATGCCAGACTTCCACTGAAGCCCAGGAAGGCAATGCAAGAAAAAAGGCCTTGCCTTCTCCTCCATGATACCTCCAGTGTCCCTCCCTCGGGCAGCCTGAGCCTTCCAGAGCAACCTGGGGAGCCCCAGCTCCCCACAGAGCCCCTACAAGCCGCAGCCCTGCAGAGAGATGCAGGGTCCCACCAGGAGCCCATGAAGCCACCAACATGCGCCCACAGCCAGGGCCCCACAGGGTCCCCTGCATGTCCCCAGCTCTCTGAAACGGCCAGTTCCCGGCAGCAGGGAGAGGAGCGATCCGGGAAGCCACAACCGCCGGTGTACGTGCTGTGCTGTGTGTGAGCAGCTGGGTGGGAGGGGAACCGGCCGCATCCTGCTCCCCAGGCCGGCCCCGGGACACCGCCATGTGCCGGCCTCTTGTGCCGGCAGAGGCCGGAGGCGAAGGCACGGGGCAGCCTGAGCGCTCCGGCCGCAGCAGGGACACCATCAGCCGGACTTGGCACGGCTCTGCATCCTGTCCTGTCCTGTCCTGTCCTGAGTGCTGCGCCAGGGCCGGGGCCGTGCGGGGAGGCACATGGGCAGCCCTGGCACCCCTGTGCCACACCACGACCCCTCCTCACCTTCCCGCTCTCCATCCCTCCCCTCTGCAAAGCTGTCTGCAAATGCCAACTGCCTGTTTTCCAGTTCCTCCAGATTTACCCCCTCCTCCTCCTCCTCCTCTCCCCCCCCTTCCTTCCTTTCTTCTTCCTGGGTTAAAAATAATCAAGTTTCTGGGAAGCAGCAGCCCTGCTGCGCCTGCCTCCCTGCACTCGCGCCCCGGAGAATAGCTCGGCTCGGCTCGCTCCGGCCCCTCCTCGCTGCTCTCTCCTTCCTCCTCCCCACCCCCTACAGGGATCTGACTAATATGCTTGGGCTCTGCTTGCCAGCTCAGCTGGAAAGGAATTTAACCATTGCGTGGCCTGGAGGGAAGGAGTGGAGAGCCCAGACCTCCCTCCATCACCCGGGACCCCTGGTCTGGGTCCCTGCCCGGCCGTGCTCCCTTGGGTGCTGCCCAGAGGACAATGGAGGAGAAGAGATGCACGGTGCCAGCACTCCATGGTGAGTGGTGGCCCCAGCCCCAAACTTACACGGGTGCAATAACCCTCGAGAGCTCCCTCGGAGGTGTCCTGCCTTCCTGTAGGCAAAATGCAGCACCCCAGTGCCGTGGTCCCCGTGGCTTGGCCCATGGGAGCTCCCGATCCAGCCACGGGTGCTCCCTGGGCACCCACATCCCTGCCTGCCTCAGCACAGGCCTCAGCACTGGGTGAGGGTGGCAGCTGCGCTCCCACTCGATGCTGCTCAGGGGTCACAGTGGGACCAGCAGCTCCTGCCCCACAGCTGTGAGGTCTGCAGGGAGTGATCCCCGGGTTCAGGGATGCACGGCTCAGCAGGAGCTGGCAGCCCTCCGCCGACTGAGCTTCTCCTTCAGCACAGGGAGTAGGAAGCAGGAGCAAAGGCAGGGTCACACCTGGGTAAAAACCATGCAGGGGAAAAGCTCCTCCAAGGCTAAATCCAATGGGTGCTAAATAAATGGGTGCTAAAACGCCGGTGTTTGTGCAGACCCCCTTCCCTCTCCCCCGTTGCCAGCCAGGCTCTGAGCACAAGCACATTTCCCAGAACAGGAGTGGGAGACAGGGCACTGCTTTACAGGAGGACAAGCAAAGCACAAAGCCTTGACCAGGGTTATCCCAGAGAGTCTGTGGCAGAGCTAAGAACTGACCCCCGCCCCCCTCCGCCTCCCCGAGGCTCCAGCTTGCTTGTGTATTGCAGCATCTCCCTGCTCGGCCAAAAACTCCCCTTGAAATCTCCTGGCCAATGCAGAAGGACTCCAAGGCCAGAAATCCTAAGCTCAGCACCCCAGCGCTGAGCGGAGCCAAGAGGCACCGGCTCGGCCGCCGCTCACCCCCCGTGCTGGCTGGCTCGGCCGGGCTGCTCCAGTGCCAGGGCACAAACCGTCCTGGAGGAGGACACTGCCCTTCCTGGAGCCTGCTGCCGGGAGAGCTGGAAGTACAGCCCCTCCGGAGATGGGGCTGGGGAGGAAGAGAGGGCACTGGGCACAAGGCAGGGACCCAGCGAGCACAGGAAAGCTGCTGCCAGATGATCACCCCTTAGCTGCTGGGATGCTCTGTAGAGCGAGGTCCAGCATTGCAAAAGGGGTCTGAAAAAAGATGTCTTCTCTCCAAATCCTCCCTTAAATGGCAGTTCTGCTGTAAAATAGGGTAGGATGAAGCTCAGTGTTTGTTTTCTCTGCAGGGCCCAAGCGTGGCTCAGCCTGGGACTGTGGAGCCAGGCTGGTTCCTCACCGACAGCCCCGCAGGAGCACAATCTGCGGCCCCGGCTCTGCTCTCCCAAATGTCCCTGCAGAGCCATAGCTCGGTGCAGGGCTCAGGGCAGGAGACAGGAGGGGAATAAGCATGCAGTTCACTCCTAACTTAGCTTCCTGCCCTGGCAGCTGGGGCTGGAGGCAGCAGGATGGGTGTGTGGGGGACCTGCGAGCCCTCACTTGGCACCAGGAGATGCGTGGCCAGAGCCCCTGTGGACCCACACAGCTGACAGTCAGGGCATGAAAGAAGTGATGGCAGGACACAGCCAGGAGCCAGAGCAGGGCCAGGCTCTGACCATCCCTAGGTGAGCAAAACCACTCCCATTCCAAATTCCCTACTGCCTTGGGAGCTCCCTCCAGCTCTGCCTGCCCCACAAGCCCTGCAGCAACCTCAGCAGCCAGGAAACGCTGGCAGGAGTGAAAGGGATTGAGAAATTGCAGGCAGCAGGATGAGACACAAGCCAGCACAAGCAGGATGTGACTCGGGGGTGACTGAGACTGCCGGAGGGGTGTCACCAGGAATCAGTACCTGGGGCCCATCCTGTACTCTCCCTCTCATGCTCCTCACAGCTGAGCCCAAGCCCAACCTCTGTTCCCCACACAAGTCACCAGGTCCCGTCTGTGTTTCACCACCTCTGTTAATTCCTCTGTTAACAGCACAGTGATATCTTCTCCCTCTATCCACCCCAGGCTTTTGCACTCCCAACCTGCTCGAGGCTGTTGCCCAGGGCTGTCCGTTCTACCTGGGGCTGTCCCTGTCACCATAGTGCCCAAGCCCCCTCACCCCATCTGCAGGGCACACCTGATATTTCCCAAGGTTTTTACAGCACAGACTGGATGGCAGCAGTGGGAGGTTCGGGGCGAAGGGAAGCTCAGACACTGACTAGACTTTTCCCTTGTCCTGCCTCTAACCAGCTGTTGTAGCGCTGCAGGAAAGGAGAAGGGAGAAGATTAAGGAGGAGAAGCAGAGAAGAGAAAAAATAACACAGGAAAAATATTTTTCCCCCTACTAAACACCCAAAGCTTTGTTTATCCACCAGCCCCTCAAGCTGAGGCTGGCTGATCCCGAGGTGGCCCCTTCCATGGGTGCTGTCTTCCCTGTGGCTCCCATCTCCTAGTCCCTCACCTGCCCATGTGTGCCCTGATCCCTGATGGGGCCTCTAGCTCATCCTCACATTTCATAGCTCCAGCATGGCTAAGGAAAGCCAACTTAGCTGGCGTTCCTGCAAAATGACCTGCCCTTCCAGCCAAAGAGTTCAGCTCAATTCTCAACCCCTACCTGCATCAGGGCTCACCAGCCTTCCCTTCACATGGGAAATTATTTGCCTCAGAGGAGGAAAAACAGAGCAAAGAGGGATAGATCCAGCTGTTGAATCCAGTGAAGGCCAAAGCTTCTTCTGCTTCAGCTGTTTCCTTGCTGTGGGGGAGGACAACAGGGAGATGTCAGCCTGCCATGGAGCAGAGCCCAGGACACCCAACCCCCTGGTAGATAAGGTCATCCCACATTCTTACAGAAAGACACCATGGAAAAGACCCTGTTGCACAAACAGCTCCAACACTGGGCAACAAAATCTCAAGGGGTTCAAGATGTTGCAGCTCTCCTTTTCCATCTCTCCCACAGGTAGGGCACAAGGACATGTTCCCAGGGGAGAGAAAATTCCAAAGCTTGGGATGGAGAAATGGCAGTGCAGGAGTACAGTTAAGCCTGGAGGCCAGGATATCCTCCTGGGACACATCTCTGGACTCAGGAGGATGCAGGAGCAAACCAACACATCACAGCAACTCCCTGAAACACAGTCGCTCTCTGGGTAACACAGTGTCTTCAATGCGGGGCAAAACCTTTATCCTCCATCCATGATCCAGGAGTGTCCCCATTGTCTTTCCATGGCCAGCTCCAATCCTGACAGGGAGGCACCAGCTGGGAGGCTTTGAGGGGACTTGCACCGTGCTCTTCTCTCTTTGTCACTGTCATCTTTCTAGGAGCTGAGAGGGATTTTCTTTGTTTGGTTTTGAGGGAATAGTAAATTCACAAACAATTGAAAGATTCAAAAAGGCCAAATCATCCTGAAACTCAGGGTGAAATTGAAAAATTGTTTGGAATTAAAAAAAGAAATACCAGTGCTGGGCAGAGGAGATGGCTTTGAAGATGTCAAACCACCTTCTCCCATCAGTCACCTGATGATCTGTTGTATTTGGGCATTTTCTAAAAGAATCTTCTTGACTTCTTCATTAAAAACAAGAAGCCTATTTTTTTCAATTCAAAAAATTGTCTCAAGGTAAAAGAAGAGATCTAAGTAAATTAGGCAAACCCCAAACAAAACAGATCAAAACAAAAACCTTTCAGGCTAAACCAAAAATTCTGGCTTTACCTAAAACAATTGCTTGCACTGGAATGGGGTATTTTGTGGTTTCTTTTCTTTTCCATTTTACCAGAAATTGCCTACTAAATCCTTGTTGGCATGGTCCAATTCCCACACCCAAGACATTCCATTTGGGCACCGAGCAACATTTTCCATTCATTTTTCCAGCAACGTGGTTCTCCATCAATGGACCAGACCCACTGCAGTAACTCCCTTCTCCAAGGAAGACGAACACTTTGGTTCTCCTTCCTCACAGAGCTCAGAGCCTGCCCTGTGCATCCTTCACAGGACCCTCACCCAGCCTTGAGTCCCTTTAAGCCTCCTTAATAACTCAGCAACCCAACAGCCACTTCTGCTCTTACGCTGAAGGAACCTTCTCTGGAGAGGGGAACAGAGTCTTTTCTCAGGAGACCTGATTTCCAAGCCAACCCAACCTGATTTAACTCAACGCAACCCAACCCTACCCATCCTTCTCCTTGCCACCACCCATGTCCTCAACCTCCAACCCCGCCACCCAGACCAGGTGGCATCATGTCCAACTCCAAGCTCACCACACAGCCATGGCCCCAAGAAGAGGGATTTGCTACCCTCCCCCCAAAAAAAAGCAGTTTTCCCTAAGGATGCAGTGGGGAGGGGGGTGTTAGACAGAGGTGCCAGGCTGCATTTCCACCCTCACACCTGGCTGCAGAGGCAAGCGGCAGCAGGGCTGTGCATTCCAACCCCAGGCAGAGAGGTGAAACCCCAGGAAAGTAGCAAACAAGTCGAGGCGTAAATACAGCACGAATCCACGGCACTTCAGCATGGTTCGTTATCTCCGCTTAGACTGGAGTCGGTGGAGCCGGGTTTGAGAAGAGCAGAAATATCAGCAATTAAAGATATGTCGTGTCAAAAAAACTCTAAACTGATTAAAGTTGAAGGCTCCGTTTTCTTCTTTTCATCAGAGAATGGAATCAAAACCTGCCTGGAAAGACGCGCTCCCCCCGTTCCCAGCGCTCCGAAGGCAGCGCCTGCATCCGTCCTGCTGTGTCCCTGCATTTTAATTACCACCTTATTAATATTCATGAGGCTAGGCACTCAAGGGGGATTGCAGTCTGTCATTCTCTCTCTCTTTCTCTCTCTTCCCCCCCCCCACCTCTCTCGGCTGAGTCGGTGGGGTTTTTTTTTTTCCCTTCCCCTTCCCAACAGTTGGCGTGCTGCAGATCCGCACGCGGACGCGTGTGCGCGCAGCCCCGAAGGCGCTGGGCGTGCAAGGGGCCGCGGCGTGGGGAGGCCGCCTGTGCTGGCTGGTGGCAGGACTGGGAATGCGGGTGGGTGTGGGACTGCCCCTGCCACGCTCGGCAGCCCCGGCAGCCGAAGGCAAAACTGCCCCCGCTGGGGGCATGATGCTGGCACACGAGGGAGAGCTGGCGCACGTGTGAGCGGCCGTGCAAGGAGCGGGCACGGGGGAGAGTGTGTCTGAGTGTGCTCACGCTCACACACACAACTCTTGGTAGCAGCATCACTTCTGAGTGCTGGGGTGATGTTGTAGGACCTCCAAGAGAAGAATGGGGCCGTGCAGAATGGCACCAGGTGAACACAGCTGCCGTGAGTCCCCACACCACCACCTCTCCTTGGGGACTGAGCACCCTGCACCCCAGTTCACCCTGCACCCCAGTTCACCCTGCACCCCAATCTCCATGCTCACGCAAAAGCACCCACTGCTGAAGCAGGTGAGAGCACTGTGGCACAGCCACGGGGCCACTGTGTCCTTGATGGAGGCACGGCCTTGGCCATCATGGTGAAGTGGGACCTAAGGGGTCTTGCATGCATCCAGCAAGGGGGTGCCCCCCAGCTGTGCCCCAGTTGCTGGTGCAGGTTGCTGGCTGGGCAAACTGGATCCCATTTGTTTTCTCAGGTCCAAGGTGCTGGCGTGCCCTGGGAGGAGAGAGGGCAGAAAGCCTGGGTTGAGGGCACACAGAGGGCATGGAGCTGGAGGTAAATCGATTTCTCATTCCTAAAATGAGCAATGTGGGGTTTGCCCTCTCCTTGCTGTCATGCAGCGTTTAACCCTTTCTGCCTCCAGTACTGAAAACAGAGGCCATGTGGGCAGCAGAGAACTGTCCTGGCTTTGCAAACCCTGCTCCTCCCTATCCCTTCTCAGTCCCAGTCCCTCCCCAAGAAATGATGCAGAGCCCAGCCACAGGTGATGGACAGGTACCCCCAGCACCCCACACTGTTCAAAGCCATTGGCAAAGGGACACACGGGGCCGCCTCATCCCAACAGCCACCAACTGCAGGCTGGAGCCCACCTCCCTTTTTCAGGCAGCTGCAGCCAGACCATAGTCTCACCTTCCCCCAGTATCTTCCTCTTCCATCTAACCCTAACCTTAACCCTAAGGACACCCAAAGCACCATCAAGAACCTGAAGCCTCTTTGGAGATGCATCTTGTATCCCTGAGTGCTGCCTCCCCATCACCAACCACCTGCAAGCAACCTGTCGAGAGACACTCCAACTCGGCGGCTCCCCAACGCCCCACTTGCTCAGCTCCACAAATATTTGAATTAAGGTCCCCTGGGGAGCCACAGTCACAGAGTAACTGATTTCTCCTCCTTCATTATATCTCTGTGTAATTTACCGAGGGACGGCGGCATGTGCCTCCGTTCGAGCGAATTCCCAGCAGGACTCCCAAGAGCTCACAAATCAGGAAAAGGCAAGGCATTAGAATATGAAAGGTGAGGATGGTCTCCCCACCAAGACTCATCTTGCTCTTCCCCAGCTCCGCCAGCCCCGAATTGTGTTTTATTTCCGCCTGCTGCCCCTTGTGCAGGCAGGGAGGTCATAGGTTGGGGATGGGCCATGGTGCCATGTTATCAGCACTGTCTCTGACTTCTGATCCTTTCTGGGCAAGAAGAAGGGAGAAAGGGTCTCCTCCCTCATGGAAACATCTCAAGAGATGCCAGGGAAGCTGATGCAGCAAAGGTTTCTGAGTGAAATTGTGTCCCTTGGCCCTAAAATCGGACTTCTTTTCACCTGGATAAGTAGCCTATGCCTCAATTTTCACATCTACAAAGAAAAGTAGTCACTCCCTCCATTTACTGGTTTAAGACTCCCAGCACTCAGATGTTGAAGGTCTATAAAAGACAACAGGCATGAATCCATCTGTGTTGCATCTCTAGCAAGGAGGAGCTGGAGGACAATTTTGCCAGCATAGTTCTAAAGTTACCAGAAGGAGCTTGAAGAGTCACCAAGGAAAAAGAGAAGGGGAAAATGAGGAATTTGGACCAAGGATGCACAACTGAGCTGCTTTGCATTGTTTTCTTGTGAAACACCACGTGTGAGGAGGTTGGCCTTGGTTGGACCCACCTCAGTCTGAAGACAACCCAGCTGAACCCATGGCCAACGCCCACGTCTCAGTCCTGTGCCGAGGTGCCAGGGCAGGAGCAGCTCACCCCGAGAGTGGGAGGCTGTCATTCCTGGTGGCTCAGGGAGGATGACGGGACCTTTTGCAGGTCTTTGCAGCACCGATGGGCTGGGTGGGAGTTGTCTCTCTCCAAATCCCCTGACCACTGCCACGGATGTGACTCTGGAGTAAAGCGCCGGATGAGCTCGGACGCAGCAAGTTCTCTGTTCCAGCTACACTGCAAACAGCGGAGGGCAACATTTTGCTTCCTGGAAACCCAGAGAAAGAAGAATTTTTTATGAAAAGCTGCAGCTCAGAGGCAACCTGTAATGGAGATTTCAGAAAACTGGGTGTTCCCCCTTCCACCTCCTCTGCAAAGACAAAGACTTGGCAGATGGTGGTGGTGCTTCGCAGGGCTTGTGCTGGGCTTTTTTTGGGAGCTGGGTATTCAAACCCTCACTCTCATTCTTCATTTTAGAGGTGTGAGTGATATAAAATCTGCCCATCCCAAAATCAGCCTGTCCCTGGGCTATCTCAACTTCTTAGAGCTCTTCCCACAAGCTGAGTTAAAGACCTGGGGCTGTTCAGCCTCTAACAAAGAGGCTCTTTTCTCCCCAGCCTTCACCAGTTGTTGGAGTTAAATAGGCTGCGCTGAAACCAAACCAAACAAAGCCCCTGCAAAGCGGCTCCAAATCCCCATCCCCTTGGCCAGCACTCTGGATTTCCCCTGGAGCACAGGCACGGCACTCCCTGGTGTGCTACAGCTCTCTCCCCACTCCTAAAGGTGGGCTGAAGCAGCAAGGCTGTGTTTCCCCCTGTGCTTCTTGCTGCTGGACATCCACGGGAGGTGATGAGGGGGTCTCAGGGTGGAAAACATGCCATGGAGCTGCTCCAGCCTCTGCCTGCCATCCCCGTGCTCCAGTGAATTTGCTCCAGACTCTGGCTACGCTGCTGCCAGCACAGGAGGCAGCACAGGAGGAGCCCTCATGGCACCACGTGGCTTTCCCAGGTGTGGGCAACCTGACGAGACCTTTCCAAACATGCTGCCTAACCCACCCCCTCACAGCCCCTGCGAGGCAAGTTCGCCCTCTCCCATTTTGCGGGGCCAGGTCCCTGTTATTGGGCACCGAGCCCTCCTCCCCCCAGCACTGCAGCTACCAATTCCCTGAAGCAGCTGCCTTCCCCGAGCAAGGATGTGATGCCTGACGGGGGTCTCCATCAAGGCAGGGGGGAATTTTTGGCCATGGCAGCCCCTGGAGGGGCTGCTGGCGCCTGCGTCCCGGGGGTGCTGAGTGCGGGGTTCGGGGCTTTCTGTGCAGGCAGCTCAGTGATCAAAGCGCCGAGCACAGGCCGGGGCCGGGGGGAGGCAGGCGGCGAGAGATGAAACGGAGCAAAGTTCCCTGGGTTCGGACGCGGGAGTTGGAAAGGATTCGACGGCAGCTTGGAAAAGGAGGAGAAGAGGGCCGGGAGCAGCAGCGTTCAGCAGAAAGGAATGTCCTGATGGGACGGCAGCCTGAACGCCGGCCAGGACCCCCCCCCCTTCCCAAGGCTGTTTAAAAGCCCCGGACCTCTCCGAGCCCTTTAATTGGCGCTTTAAAAAACTTCCTTGTTCCTTGACGCGGCGAGGTTTGCGTTTCATGCCCAAAATGACTCAATTCCCCCTCTCCCCTCCATGCAAAAAAAAAAAAAAAAAAAAAAAAAAAAA
>VZTF01006314.1:598218-691953 GCA_013397755.1 Cnemophilus loriae | reverse complement strand
AAGCCAGCTCCATCCCCTCCCCGCAAGCCCCGGTAGCCTCCAGCCCTCACCCCACCAGCCTCTTGTGTGTATTCTTGTTCTCCCCTAATAATCCACATCCCAGCTGCCTCCCTCTGCCTTCGCCCTCCTCCTCCCTGCCTCTCTCGCTCCCTCTTTCTCTCTCCTCCCCCCTTCCTCCCCCTTTCCATAACTCAAAAGCTTGTCAGGCTGGTTCCAGACTGCTGGCGCCAGGCTTCACTCCAGGAAAAAAATAAAGCAAAAGAGAAAGGCATGCAAGGCAAAACAGCCCCGCCACATGAACACACATCAAACCAGCCCTTTATCTCCCCGGAATGCTCTCCCCGCTGCAGAGCTCTCTACCCCGGCCCAACAGCCGCGCTCCCCATCCCCGTAACCCTAATGCAGCAGCGCCAGGCTGCGAGCGCACACGCCCTGCCAGAGACAGAGAAGGAGCAAATACAAGATCTATTATTTATCAGTGTTATCAATTATTTAGAGCCTCGGTGCAGGGAAGGGGTGGGGAGAGGAGGCCATGGAAGAGGCAGTTTTTACCCTGGTAGTTCAGGTGAGGGGGTTCTGCGTGGTCCCACCTCCCCACTGGTGCTGGGATGTCTCCAAGACCATCCCTTGCATCCCACCCCACTGATACGGGGTTATTTCTATCCCTGACTCATTCTGCCTTCAGCAGAGCAGGGCTTCCCCTCACAGCAAGCCATGATATCCAGCTCCAGGAGCATCCCAGTTCCAGAGCCACTGGGGCCCGAGTGGAGGGCTGCACTACCCCACAAGCAGAGTGGCCAGTCAGAGGGTGAGGGTTCACACATGGGGACCCTGGACCCCGACTCATTATCCAAGGGACCAGCCAGCTCCCAAAAATGCAAATTTTAGCATCAATGTACATTTTCTCAGGCACTTCTAACAGCACTCTCCTGGTTTGCCAGTGCATTTCTCCTCTCCTGCAGTCTGGAGGATGCACCACTCTGCTCATCACCACCCCCAGACTGCAGCCGTGGCTGGTGCAGGGCTCTGGAGCCTCAAGTCATCCTCACATCCAGCCAACCCTGCTGGAGCTGGTTTGGCTCAGGGCAGGAAGAGGAATGTGTCCAGGGCTCTCCTCCTTGTGAAGGTCTCAGGTCAGTCTTGACCCCAAAAGGTCAAAACCAACATTCCAAACCCAAAACCCAGCCCCTGCTGCAGAAGGAAAATTACACGAGTCTACGCAGCCCCTTCAGGCTCTGTTTTCTCTTGCATTTTGGAGCAAAGTCCAGCCTACCATCTTTGTGACGATGCTTGCAAAGGGTCCCAGTCACCAGGCAGGTGACACCCATGGCACTGTGCCGATGGGCACGGGTTCATCCATGGGCCACTGCTGCAAGCTCGCAGATGGCTACCGCAGCCTCCCCGCGAGGTAGCCGCCTTTGCGCGGCAGATCGCACCAAAGTAGCTACAGTGGGAACGTGTGATGAGGTGGGTGTGCTAAGAAGATTTTTTTTGGCAGACTTCAGGATGACTTTATTGCTCACAAGTTCTCGAGTCATGGCTGAGTAACACACTCATCGCATGTCTGAAATGAAAAAAAAAACCCTTTATCCCAGCACAAAATAAATAGCCTGGGCAAAGCGTGTTTGGTTTGCTCCCCTTCCGTGCTCCAGGGGTTCCAAGGCTCCCACATGGGCTGCAGCAGCTGCTGCCTAGGAGCCTGATATTTCCCCCTGAGATTGGGAAAAGAGGCTCCCATACACACAAGCTCCAGTCCAATCCTGAGACCTCCTCGTCAGGTGCCCTTCCAAGTGATGGGCTGTGTATTCAAGGCAGAGGAGCATCATCCACTCTGACAAGATCTCTGTGACATGAAGTTAATTTGGTTGGCTGAATTAGGCCTGCTGAGCCCAGACTTTTGCATTGGAAGGTGTGACCTCAGCCTGTTTTGGTCTCAAGTATTTTCTTCTAAGGCCCAAGAGTTCTGCCCCATGTCCCCGCATCCCAGCCAAGCCGTGTGAAGGCTCCTGGGTTGGGTCAGGCAAGACCGTCAGATCACCAGGGAGGATAAATCCGCAATGCGGATGCTGGTTTGGATGTTCCTGGGTGCCAAGAGGGTGCAGAAAGCTGTGTTGTCTAAGGATAGAAGCATCCCCACCTCCAGTGCCTTCAGCTCAGAGAAACCAGTAGCTACTCTTGAAAAGCAGCCAATGTACTTCCAGCCTGGAAGGAAAACTACTGTCCTCTGCTCCAACTGAGTCAATGGGGGCTGATCAAATTCCTGTGGCAACTCAGTGATCAAAAGGTATCAGATGCCTGCCTGAGCCCACAGGTGCAAAGAAAGTGCTCTCCTCTTCTTGAGGTAGGGAAATGAATGTGAAGAGTGACGAAGTGACTTCCTCAAGGTCAGCTGGGAAACGCTGCTGGAGAGCCCAGAACAGAACCCAAGACCTGAGGTTTCTGCTGTCCAGCTCCCAAGTCCTCACATCCACCCTGACCATCCCTGGATCAACCCCTGGGACAATCCCAGCCCTCCCACAGCCCCACGGACCCCCAAAGCCTGCTGAACGTCCTTCCACTGGAGGAAAAAGCAGGTCAGGAGCATGAGTCCCTCCAGATGTTGGCTTTTGGGTGCCTTCCAGCCCCAGTGGAAGAGGTCAACTGGGATGGAAAAATCTTTCCCTTGAGTAAAGAAGGAGTAGGATCTGCTTTCTGCCATCTATTATCCCAGATCTCCCACTCTAAAGACTAAGAACAGAAGAGAACTAGTTGGAAGAAGGGAGAAAAAACAAAATTAATTTCATTCCATTGTAACAGGTTCAAAAGGGATGTTTTAATAAATTTTCTACTATTTTGGAAAAAAAAATCCAGAAAAAACAATCTTTAAATTTGCTGTGCCTCCTCCTGAAAGAGCATATCCTGAGGAGAAAAACAGGGGCTTAGGGAAAGGAGAAATTTCACTGAAAATTGAGGGGGGAAGAGCAGAAGGACAGGAGGAACCCTTCATTTGGAAATGTCACAGTCAGTTTTGTGAAGAAGAAAAAAACATCCCTTTATGTTGAGTATTTTTCACAAAAACTTTGTGTGTGTTTGTATTTTAAAGGCTGGGGTTTTTTCTAGCTAAAAATAAAACTCCACATGTTAAAAAAAAAAATAAAAAATGTCATCCGTCCCTGGGCAAAACCGAGAGCGCTGGAAGGGACAGCAGCTACCCTGGGACGGCTTGTGCCGCTTCTCGACAGGCGGCCCTGATCGCGGTGACACCGCCGGCTCCCGCTACGTGCAGGGGAAGGTTGGAAGGGCGAGATCTGCCCCGCGCCGCCTCCGAGCGCACCCACGGAGCCGGGGCGGGTCCGCAGCGAGCCGGAGCTGACGGCCACCAGATCAGGGCTGTTTCCTGGCTGCCAGCTCCTGGCACATGGAGATGCGGATGCCCGACAGCATCCCTGGTTGCCAGTGGCCGAGCTCCAGAGCTGCCCCAATGGGTGCATTTGAGGCGATCCCCGACGGATGCCTCCAGGAGCCCTGGTGTGCTGGGAGCTAGCCCTGACCTGGCCCATTGCCCCAGCCCATCCTGGGGGAAAAGCGGGAAGCAGGACACTGCTGGGGCAGAGCACACGGGTGTCACGGCCGGTCCCAGCTGTATCCTTTTCCCATTTCCCTTCCATGCGTGCGGCTGGGCTCCCCTCCCTGCTGAGGTCAGCTCCGGCTATTCTCTCCTCTGTTTCCCCTGCTCTTGCCATGCACTTCCCGTTTCCCTTTGAAATTTCACCTTCGCTGCGTCATTCCCCATGGGCTGTTTTGGGGCTTGGGTTCACGTGGACGTGCTGTTCCCCGCTGTTGTTAAAGAGCCAAGGTGGGGCTGAGCCTCACTCTTTGGGACCACTTGTGCTGGGGAGCACACGAAATAACCCAGCTCACACAGATCCATGTTCAGCTGAACAAGCACGAGCCCAAATGCTGAGCTTGCACCAACAGCCTCGAGCAGCACAAGAGTCAGAAGGGAAAACGCCATGAAAAATAACGAGGAGCTGGGAGGAAACAAAGGCTGGGCAAAACAGGGAGTGTTTCCAGCAGATGGAGATGGCCAAATCCGGCAGTCTGCTAGCTGTGCTGGGCTTAACCAAAGCTGAGCAGGACCTGGCCCTGACCCAGGATGGGCAGAGGAGCTGTCTTGTGTCACGGCCACCCACTGCCCCAATGCCACTGAATCGAGGGAAACCCTTACAAGTATTGCTTGTAGGGGCAGATCTCTCCCGGGCATTACAGATGGGACACCCAAGCACCCACTCAGCTGACACGGGGAGCAGCACTCTGCCACAGCATGAGTGAAATCCCCAGCGGGGTTTGGGAGTGAACAGCTTCCTCGTGCTCCCACAAAGCCCGAGGGAATTCAATGCCGAAGAGAGAGCAGCTGGGCTCCTCCCCAGGCGGAGCGACTGCCGCGCTCGCACGCGCCCCATTTTGGCCAACCGTCCTTTCCATGGAGGAGCCACAATGTTGAACAAAAGCTGTCCCCGCTGGCCCCCAGCACTGCCTGCTGCGCTCCCCGCGTGGCACCAGGCCAAACCCCTTAACAAAGGAGGGCTAGAAGCACAGCACACATTAACTCCGTGGTGGATTTCCCTTGACAGATCCCAGCGAGGAGCATCGCCCACCCCGCCGTGGCAGAGCCTGGGCTGGCAGCGCTGGCAGCACGTGGCACTCACCCATCAGGGCAGCTGCACTGACGGGGTCACTTCGAGCTGCCTGGACCCGTGGCATCCCCAGGACACCACTCCAGCTATTTTCCAGCGACAGCCGACGTCTGCCAGCGACCTCCTGGACACGGGCTACAGCCAAGCCGTGTCAGCGAGATGAGACACAGCGCACAGGGGCTGCTCCCTGCAGTTTGAGGGAGGAGGTGGAGAGAATCTCATGACATGAGAGCCTGGAAGAAAGGCCTGACCCCAGGTTATAGATTTTTGCCTCCTTCGATGGCAATCACTGACAAATGCTCACAAGTACATTTCTTTGGAGGAGCACACACTCATGGAGACGAGAGAGCTGAGGGAAGGGCTGCACGCCTTCTCCCCTGTGCTCCCCTTCCCTGTGCTCCTGCCAGGAGAGGCTCAGCCAGCCTAGGTCACATCCCATCCCACTTCAGGGATTCTATGCAGCCAGGGATCACGTCCTGATCTGCAGGTGGTTCCCAATGAAGAGTGGTGCTGCAGGGCTGTGGGTGAAACTGCAAACACTTGCTTTGCCAAATGGCTTTAAAGCTCCCCCATCTCCTTGGATTGCATCACCTCTGTCACTAGAATGTTCCCAAGCTCTCCCCTCTTATGTCCTTTCCACACAGGAAGCTCTCATACAGTCATGGATGTGCTCCAAATCATCATAGACAGTGCTGATTACTTGAAGTCTTAATTGGATATCATCCATAAAGGGAAAAACCCTCAGTGCTTTCTCCACTTGTCTTACAGCTCACAAACGCTCAGGATAGGGTTGATGCCTTCAAAGAGTGGCACAACCATCTCTAGCCTGGACCGTGGGGGTCTTTAAGGAGAGAGCAGGGGTTTGAGAGACAAAATCTGTAGAAGAAAATGTGAACCTGGCAGCCCTGTAACCCAAACCATGTTCTGGATGGTTATGATCTCCTGCCCCATTGCAAGGGGCAGCAAGAAACAGGCACCATTTTGTGTTTCCAAGCTCAGAAATAGTGTTTGAGTGAGTCACAGGGATTTTTGTCCCACTCCTGGAGGCTTCAGATTCATTCACTCTTCATTTCTTTTGTTATTTTCAATAATCTTAAATATTAGTGAGCTGGGCTGAATCTGCAGGGTTTACTCACCACCTCCAAAGGAAAAAAAGGACTGAAAAACATCAAAACAGCATGGCAAACCCCAAGCATTTAGAGCTCCTGAAGATTTCCAAACACTGGAAAAATCAGGGAAGAGCCTTTAAAATAATGAGATTTGCAAGGGAAAAAAAAAGAAGAAGAAGAAGAAGAAAGGAAAGAGAAAGAGGACCAGTTGCCTTGCTTTTATTTCCCTGTTGGCTTTTGAGCCTGTAGGCCACTCTGACGTCACTCTGCCAAGCTCGTCTCTGCAACCATGAGGTAAGAAGCCCTTAAACCAGCAACCCCCCCTGCCAGTGCTCTGCAATCACACAGCTCCAAAAAAAAGGAGGAAAGAAGGAAATGCTGGGATCCGAGGGAAATCTCAAGAGGTTGGGAGGACCATTCATAGGACCAAGAGGAGCATCAGTGGGCAAGGCAGAGTGAGAGGTGCCCTTGAAAGCCCCTCTCCACCCACAGGGTGATGGAGAGCTGAGGAGGGGGGTTTGAAGCAGGGCAGTGAACGTCGCCGAGCACCGGCGTGGCCGTGCCGCGTGGCTGGCTCGCTCTTGGCAATAAGGACAGTCCCAGGAAAGTGAAAAGACTTCCAGCACATCTCAGCAATTTCTCTCCACTCCCAAAGGAAGCGTGTTTATTGGAAGCCATTTTCTGCATAAATAGCCCTTTCCTGCTGTTTCCCACAAAGTCAGACTAAAATAATTTCCTAGGCTTGAGGACATCAGCCCACAGCTTTCTAGATGGATGCACAGAGCTCAACCTTGAGCAAGAGACCAAAGACATTCCCAAAATCCTGCCCTGAGTCCAAAGCAGAGGTTTTACATCCCCTCCCCAGCAGCACTTGCCCCAACTTCCAGCTGCCCCACTGCATCACTCCTCCCCAGCACTTTCCTTTGGGGGTCTCAAAGCCCCCTGCAACCTCAAGCCCATTCGCACTCCACACACATCCCAGATGGAAGCAAGACCCCAAATCACTGCTCAACACACAAAGAGCGAGGAGCAGCTTACTCAAAGACCCAGGCAGTGCACACTGGAAAATAAACTGGTCTTCAGCCCCTGAAGGACTGGTGTGCACGGGGAACAGCAGGGATGGAGACAGTCCAGTGGCAAGGCTCTCTCACCCCACACAATTCAGAACTGCTATTTTCTCTGCAGTAGGGAGCTGGTGGTGGGAACAGGTCCCTACTCACACGTGGAGGTCCCCTGAAGGGCCCATGCAGCAGCACTTTGGGGGCTGTAGGGGAGAGCTGAGGTGCTGCGGTGCCCAGGGCAAGGACTGAGATGGGGTCCCCCCTCCATCCTCCCCAGTTCTGCAGCGCAGCACAGGATCCCACCAGACAGCTGGAAAAAAAAGTGCCTGTGCTGCCACTGGCTCTGCCACCAACCCTCCTCAGCCCCATCGTCCAGGCTGGGGCTTGGCTGGGACAGGCTGAGCCAGCACTGCCGCGTCCCCAGCAGCCTTGGCGAAACACCACTGGGAGATCACAACCACAGTGATGAAAACCACCATGCATGTGGCCCGAGCGTTCCCAGAAGAGCCCTTGCTCTGTACTCCAAGGCCAAGCAGCCCATGGATGCTGCATGCCAGGCTGCTGTCCTCAGGTTTAGGGCAGGGAGGAAAGAAGCAAGATTTGGAAAAGCCTCTGTCTGAAGCTGCTCGGGGACTGGAGGCAGAGGGACTGCAGCACTCTGGAACTGCAGTTGGGCAGGACACAGTTAACGCCTGGTTCCTCGTGAAGGATCAGGAGGAACTTGGCTTCATATTTCATGTGTGGGATGTTGCAAGAGGACAAGGAGCCCTGAACCCCAGCGGCATGCGTTCCCTGGGAGCAAGCCACGACGTTCCCCTCTCCATGGCCGCTCCGCCGAGAGCAGGACCCTCCCTCCCGGCGAGGGACGGTGCCACCACGCCAAAAGACACCGGAGAAACACCGAGGCCGTACCGACTCCACGGTGGCATCGAGATGCCGGCAACCGAACGCGCCGCAGCCGAGCGAGCGGTCGGGGCTGGCGGTGGAAGGGCCCCACGCGTGGCGTGGAGCTGGGGGGCTCCGCAGCGCCCGGCTCCCCGGCTCCTGGGCGCACATACAAAGGCTGGGCTCCCCCAGCCCGGCTGATGCTCGACCTCTCCGTTGTCCTCGCTGCACGCCTGTCCCAGTTCCAGCAGCCGGTTGCTACAGCAACTGAGCTCTGACTAATCATTTGCGCAATGACCTTTTTTCCCCCCAGAGAGAGGGAGGGAGGGAGATGGAGAGGAGGGAGGGAGGGGAGGAGAGGCAAAGCGAGCGGAGGTTAGCAAGAAAAAGCAGCCAGAGAGAATGTGGGGTTTTTTTAGATGATACAAGATTTTTTGGGGGGAGCTGGGGGGGGTGAGGGCGGCAGGAGGGGGAGAGGAAAGCAGGTGTTGAGTGGATCCCCCACTCTCGGCTCTGTGCTTGAGAAAGGGTGGATGGATGGGGGCAAAGTCGGCTGCCAGCGGGCAAAGGACCTCACTGGCATCTCTTCTCTGGGTGCGGGGGTGGGGGGACTCCAACAGGGGCTGACGTTGCCTCCCTTCTCCTCCTCCTCCTCCTCCCCACCCCACACGGACCCTGGCCACTGCTGAAGGGCCAGAAGTCAAGAATTTGGCTCTGCCTCACCACCGAGTGCCTGCAAAGGGCTGGTTGGCCCCAGGTCAGCTGGGATGGAGCACCCCAAGCACAAAGCCTGACTGGTGGGTGGTGGCTGGGGAAGACACACCAGGGCTGAGCTGAGCTAAAAAGTCCCGTGTCAGCGTTACACCAGGAGGGAACAGGGCCGGACTCTGCTGAGCCAGGAGAACCAGCCAGGGAAGAAACCTGAGCCCAGCTCCAGTGGCTCTGATGGTGTTACTGGGAGGGCTTCACTCCCACCTCGATTGCCTTGAGCTGAACAAGCCCAGAGTCAGGTCTGGCTCCAGCTCCAAAACAGAGTAAATAATGCAAAAGCCTCTTTCTGCAGAGCTCTGAGAAGAACATGTGAGGTCACATCTTCTGAGTCAGTAGGAGAAAACAGTTTAGAGGTTGTGCATTGTTCCTCGCACCAGAGGAGGAATAGAAGTTGGTGAAACCAAAAAAGCAGTAGCAAGGTCCTCCTCACCAAGGGGTGGATGGTTGTACCCCAAGTTTTCACAGCAGAAGGATTTGGTGTTTATCCCAATGGGATCAGAAAACAGTCACTTCTGACCTTGACCAACTCCAAAGTGCTAAGCCAGCTGAGATGAACAACAACAGTGACCAAGAGCAGTGTCACAGGAAAATGGGTTGGCTATTTGGAAAGAAAGGGAAGTTTGAAGAAAAATTAGTTTTGTGGACAGAAATTCCACAACACATCCTGACAAACTGCAGTTCTGTTATGTGGACTGGAGAAGGAGGACATGGTATGACTAATGAGCAAACCAAAGAATGAGTTATATCCTGAATGGTGCTGAGCACACACTCTGCACACACAACTCCTGCTGGCACAGGACAGGGAGCTCTCACTGGGCAAAACAAAATCTCATTCAAAGAGGTTTTATGGTGGCTGGGGCTTCTACATCCTTGCCCTATCTTTCTGCACTAAAGATGGGCCCTTTCTTTAAAGCAGATCAGACAAAATCCTTGCTCCAAACACCTCCAAAAGGTCCTGGAGCCAATCCTCCTCCTTCAGCTTACGCTTCCCTCTGCTCATCAAAATAATGCAATGGGCAAGACATTCCAAGCAGGTGTTTCCCAGCTGGTTTGTACACCTAAAAAAGTAAAGCAAGACTCACAAAATCACCCGTGGCTTCAGGCACGTAAAGGAGAGGCCAGGTTGCGAGGAACACTCTACACAAAGTGAGCACCCAACATATTTCCCTTATCAGCACGACTTGGCACCTACAGAAATTCCCACTGTAGCATCTGATCCCAACCTTGGAGAAACCAACAGGAGGGTTGATATTGAGCCCATTGCAATGCTTGCACTACATGGGGCATTGCAGGCAGCCACAGCTTGAGGCTGAGAAGACCAAAGCCATGTCAAGCTCAGCGTAAAAAGTGCTGCTGAATGGCAAGAGACGTTAACTCAGGCTTGGCACTACATGGCCACGGTCACAGGGCTTGCAGATCCATCCTGAGCCTACGCCTGCCTCCAATCCCCCTTGTAGGTGAACCTGGGGCTGCACTGAGCCTCAGACACCATGTGTAGAAATAAAACTCCTTTCCACCTCTTTTCAGTTAAATCGCTCTGTAGTTTGCAGAGCTCCACCAAGGACAATTATTTCCAGCATGTGCCGTGCATGAATGCTGTGAGCAAGGCAGAGCTGGAGTTTCATCATAGCCCAGCTTTGTGTGCAGAGCAAAGAAGGAGGAAAAAAATTAGAAGGGAAAAAAAACCAACAACAAAAAAAAAGGAACTTGGAACTGAAGGCCCCCCCCGGCCTCACCCTGATCCCGAGGAGGCTCCGCTCTGCTCTTGCTCAACCCAACACCGAGAATGAGGAAGCGGAGTAGACAGGCGGGGGAGGCGGTCAAGCTGAAGACAAACAGCTTCTGAGCTGGGCAGCTTGGAAAGCTTCGGGAGCAAGAGGGCACTGGAGCCAAGAACGGGGCTCTGTCCTGAGCCCTCTGCCTGTCCAGGCTGGGGCATTTGTGGCCCTCACTCCAGGGGATGCTCTAGATTTTTCTGAGTCCAGGTCTTAAAGGAGATGTTCTCCAGCATGGAGCTCTGCCAAGCCCTGCTGTGCTGCCAGCCCAGATCTTGCACACCCCAGCTGTGGCCGATGACAGACAAGCCCCCACTGGCCACACCGCCCTGCCTGGCTGCCTCTGTGGTGCAGGGGGATGGCCGAGCTGAGCCAGGCTGTGCCATGCTGGTCACAGCCAGCCAGCTCTCCCCTTTGCCCAGCTAGCGCCGGCTCTCAGCACAGCCGGCAGCTCAGCGGTTCGCCTCCGCACTCTGCAATACCGGGAACCGCAACACCGCGCTCGCTGCAAACAGGATTTCGCATAAAAAATTAAACCCCAGCCAAGTGCGAGATGTTCCAGACGGCTCCACGTGCCTGGGGCTGGTTCACAACATTCCAATGCCCCGCACCTCACTGCTCCAGGAACTTAGCTCCCCTCACCCTATGTGCCAATGGTGACTCTCACCTGCCCTGTGCTGCCGTCCCCATCCATGCACACAGCCTGGTCTTTCCTTCTCCTGTGCTCTGGGGGAGGAAGAAATCCAGCTGAAGGGAGCCCAGTGTCTGCACAGCCCCACTGGGGGCAGACCAAGACCCCAGCATGATATTGTCCTCCTGATCTGCCCTGCTCCCTCAGTAGGTTGGAAAGGAGTTCTTTGATCTCACCCATCTTAGAGCAAGGACAGTGTGGCAGAGACGCAAAGGGATGTGTCCAAGGCCAAGGAGGACAGAGAAATAGGCAGAGGAGTTGGTTGGGTCCCTCTGTTTAAATTTTTTTTAATGACAAGCCATATTAGCTGTACCCCAGAAGTGTCAGGTTGACCCCACAGTTCCCAAATCTCTCTGGGTCCACCAGCAAATGAGAACTAAAACACCAAGATACACCCCCTTGTTTGCCCAGTTCCAGGTTGCTCACAGGGATGGAGCTATTTTGGGGTCACCACATCCCCCTGAGCATGTATTATCCCAGCTGCCCACATTCCCAGCATCCTGAAGTATGAAGGGAGGCTACGGCAGGAGGGAAACGAGATACCTTTCTCAGGATCAGAAGGGCCATTTCTGGGGTTCATGAAACCCACCCCAAGGGAGAGGATTTGCAATTTCCCAAGTGTCACATTCTGCTGGATCCCAGATGGAACAGCCCTTCAGGAGTGTCAGGGAAGCACCAAAACCTAGAGAGGGACAGACAGGGGAGGGAAACTCCAGCAAACCCTGGGGAAAACTGAGGTGTTTTTTCCCTTCCACAAGGCCATCACAAGTTGGGAGCTGGGGTGAGGAATCTTTACCTCCTTCCCAGGCCAGGCAGCACCAGAGCCCCCCAAGAAGATGCTGTGGGAAGAAGGGCAAGGGTCAGGCCCCACACAATCACCTATAGTGAGTGAAAATTCAGTAAGTTTACTCCCAGCTTGCATTAGGTCGCCCACCACCGAGTCACCTGTGAGACCCAGCTGGGAGTGAGCCCCTCAGAGCAGCAGCACTGGGTTTAAATAAATAAATACAATTCTGCTGAAAGGGGAGAAGAAAAAAGAAAAAGAGAGGAATAAAGGATGTGCCTCTCCAGCACCTCCTCCCCTCCCATAAACCTGTGTGCTATGCAAATATATGCAAATGAGACATGGAAGCAGGCATGAAATTGGCTCTCTAAACCAGCGTGGTTTTAGACTGGGGAGCGTTGGAGGCAGCTTCCTGGGAAGTTGAGGCAGAAATAGCTGCACCACGAGAGGGACAAGCAGTGACGACTGGAGGGGATGTGTCCCCAAATGCCTTTGGCCGAGGGATCAGCTCCCACAGAACCAGCAAAATGCAGTGCCAAACCTCCCTCTCAACACCCCACTTCAGCAGCTGGGGTGGGGAGGGGGGTGGAGGGAAATGAGAACTTGCTTTGCTCCTGTTTGTGATTCCACTCATGATTCCTGGGAAGGGATGGCAAAAAGCACTGCAGTGCATGGAAACCCAGGCAGCTCGGTCCAAATCAGGGGATGGCCAACACAGGCAGCCCAGGGTGACACTCCCCGGGGTGGGCACTTTCCCCAGGGACTCCTTAAGGAGTGACATCTTTCTTACATGAAGAATGGGATCGTACAAATTCCAGCTCGTTTGTTCCAGGCAATTTATCCACCCAAGTATTGCCTTGTTCGGTAACATTTTCTCAAGGGGTTTCTGCAGAGAAGCAGGTAAAATCTAGAAAGTCTGAAGGCTTCGGGGTGTAAACACCATTTGCCTGAGCAATGCTGCTCACGTTGATAGTCAACGCCTGAGTGTTTTTTTGCTGAGAAACAGGAGGGATTTTTGTGTTAAACACTCTCTGCTTAAGAACAGACCTGGCTGCAGCAAAAGCCCCTTTCCTGCCTCTTGACCCAGCACAGGATTTTTACAGAAATAGTCCAGATGCTCTGAGCTCAATGGAAAGTTTAGGATGGACTGCCAACATCCCAGACAGCCCTGGACCACAGCAGCCCTGCTGCAGGGAGCCAGCAATCTCCATCAGCATCACTGGGACATGGTTGAAAAGTTGTCTCCTGCAACTGTGGGGCTTCCCAAACCCACTCCAGCCACCGGAGATGGGGGAAGGACAGGGGAGCTGAGACACCATTATTCGTGCACTTTGAGACCAAAGGTGCAACACAAGGGTCTGTTTCGTATCTCACAGTGGGATCTGGAGAAGTAGGATACCTGCAAAAGGCACTGGGAAGGATTCAAGGGCTCTCTGGTTTGAGCCCATCCAAGACGGCCATCTCCTACAATTGCCTCTCCAGTGCCTCCACCTTCATTTGCAACCAACCCCAGCTTCCCCCCAGGAAAGTCACAGCGCTGCATTCAAGACGGCTCCCACAGCCCTGCATCTTAATTTGCTTTTCATTTTGCTTTATCTGTCTCATTAAAGGCAATCTCCAGCGACTCCGACGCCAGTCTCTGGCATGGCGGGCGCTTGTGTTCCCACTGTTGGGTTGAGCAACTGTCAGCAGTGACAGCCCGCGGGTGCCACACTGTCATTTAGTGGCACTGAGCATGGAGCAGAGGCACATTCCATCCCCTCACTGCTCTGCACTCGCTGTGGGGTACTGAGGTGTGTTCCTGCACCCCAGAACCACCACCTGACAGATATTATGGCTTTAGCATCACACATTCTCTAGGCAGGGCTCATTACGTGTGTGGCTAAGGACCTTGCATCTTGCACCAGCCTGGACAATGTCCATAAACCTGGGCCCTTCCTATGCCACAAACCCAGTAGCTTTACTTAACCTGGTCTATGACACAGGGACAAGCTTGAGCATCTTTCTCACTGGTGAGGAAATAACAACGCATCTCAGCTCTTCCTTGTGTTTTTCTATCCTTTCATCTGCCCTTTTTACCGTATTTCTCTGACACCTCTCAGTGAGCTACCCTGGCACTGGGGCTCCAGAACATGTGGTTGTCAGTGCACACACTCTCTCCAGCCACAGTGGTGTTACACAAACCTTCAGAGTACACAAGAGCCCATGGGTATGGTGTTCTGTGACTCTATTAAAAATACAGCCTTAACCCACCTCCCTGAAGAGAAAATTTCCAGGAAAGCATCATGGGGTGGCAAGTCCAGGAGATACCTGGGAAAGGGAAAAGAGCTGCTGCTCACCCACCTCTTCCAGGTCCCTTCCCCAACTCCTTCTTCCATCTAAGAGCTGCGTATTTCTCCCCCCTGCCCACACTGCAAAACACTGTGAACCTGAAGAATAAAAGGTGCAGAGTAGCTGGGATTTCAAATTCTGTGATTAAGGATGGAGGCAATTTCTCCCTCCCTGGGCTGATAGAGCAGGCAGCAGATGAGGACGGCTTTTTAGCGTGCTGCCAGCAGCTGCGATAGGCGCCTGTGCCGTCACCAAGCAGAGAGATTATTCTCTGGATCTCCCGGGCTGTTTATCAGGAACACTCACTGCTGCAGCCGCTAAACCAGCTTAAATATCAAAATTAAAAAATAATTAAAAATAAACCCAAAATCTTTTCTATAACCTCAGAAGCACAGGGATTGGGGAAGGGGAGGTAAAAGCACCTGGGAGACAAGTCAGGGTCTTAATAAAACAGCCATGGGCACAGGCAAAACAGGCTCTGTAGCTGGCACTGTGGGGATGGCCAACCCCGGCTGGAGGGATGGAGCAGCAAAACCCGCTGGCAGGAGACCCCAGGACCTGCCTGGAGCAGGCAGCTGCCAGCCTCAGCCAGAGGGCACATCACTGGGAAGCCAGGATGAAGCTGGCAGTGCCAATGCCAGCCCATTTCCCTGGCCGTGCCTTGAGCTTCATGGGATGGGGAGCATGCGAGGAGCAGCAGCTTCGCACCATGGCCAGGGCAGCCGGCTCCGGTACCTAAGGAAGGGCGGCAGAGTGATGCTCCCTCCCCATGCACAGCCAGGGAGGGAGTGGCACATGTCAGGGATAATAAATTGCATGAGAGTCTGGATCTGGAACTGCATGGGAAGAAAAGGCACAAGGTCTGATTTCCTTGGGCATTCAGAGCCTTTGAAGATCAGAAAGCAGCTAAGTGCAAGGCGGGCTTTCAAGCTGCCAGTGCGGGTTAGTGGTGGGCCTGGGACTCCCCAGGGAGCAAGAGCAGTAGAATCCCAGCTGCCAGGTCAGATCCTGCCTCCCAGCCACAGGAAGGTAAATGGCAACAGCTCTATCAACACCACATGAACATTCTCCTCAATGGGCCCTTCACTGGCACGTGGGTGCGAGCTGCAGAGCATCGAGCTGCAGAGCATCAAGCTGCTTGCTCAGGGCTGGCTGGGTGCTCGCTGGTTTTGGATCATCCCAGCACATCCACCTGCTACAATCCCTTTCCTTGACTCCTGTTCAGACAACCCACTGTGCTCGGGATGGACCCACCCCTGGTATCAGAAGATGATGCCTAGGAGATTCCTCCTTGGGCAGAGGGGTCCCTACCCCACTTCAGAGGCAGAGTTGGATCTTCCAAACCTCCTACTCCCCTGGAATTCAGGACAAGCAAGACCCTTCATGGAGTTTCTGGCAGTCAGGGAGTGTCCCAGCCACTTGCATGAAAGGTTAAGACCACTTTCCAATTAGAGAGGCAGGAGCCATTGCAATAAAGCTCTTCTGAGGGGATATTAATCAGGGCATCTTCCTCTCGCGGAAATGCAAATCAGCAGAATGGAAACGGGAGTGATTAGAGCCAGGGAATAACACAGCCACATCGATCCCAGCTCCATGAGCAGCAAGGGCCATGAGGGCACAGGAGAGATGCCCTGGGCTCCCACATCAGAACTCAGGTGGAGGAACAGGGGACCCATGGGCTCCGCCTGGGCATATTCAGCATCAGGTTTTCAGGTCATCACTGATGCCAAGGCCACAGGAATGGCACTAGTCACAGCAAACCATCCCCCAGGCTGGCTGCAGGGCTTTGGTCCATCCTCATGCACCCACCCAGGAGCAAGGATGGAGTGGGCACACGGGCTGGGGACCTGGCAGGAGAAATGGAGAAGACACCAGCGAGGGCAGCAGCATCAGCTAAAGGATGTAGAAAGGAAAGAGAGGGGATGAAGAGCAAAAGGTGATGCAGAAAGGGGCCAAAGCATGGGCCAAGGTGGTGGGGTGCACAGAGGACCGGTCAGCCCTTGCCCAGGGATGCTCCGCACCGAGGCCGGAGACGGCTCTGCTCCTCACGGCAGGAGGCATTAGATCCAGCTGAGCTGCTTCAACGCAGCGTGCATGTAAATCAGCTGGACAGGCAGAGAGGAGAAAAACAAGGGGATGAGATAAGAGGATAGAGAGAGAAGTGAGGGGAGGAGGAGGAAGGAGAAAAGGGGAGGGAAGGAGGAGCAGGTGTGGAGAGAAAGAGAAGCAAAGAGAGGGTAAAGGGAGAAAGGGAGAGGGAGAAGAAGGGATGGGGAAGCAGAGGGGCAGGGTACTGGGTGGGGGTCTGTCAGTAACTGGTCACATGTTCAGGCTGGGGGCAGCCACGGGCATGGGAGCACAGGATGAACAGGGTAGAGGTGCCATACCATGACTCGGTCTGGGCCAGGGCACCCCTCTAATCCCTCACCTGCAAGCACAATGCCTTCAAATCACCTGTCTTGGAACCTGGTGTACATTTATGATGGAAGAGTTGGTGGGTATCAATCCGGACGCAACTGCATCTGGGGGATGAAATGACATGGACATGTCACTCCTTTAAGTCAGGAATATCTTGCAAAGCACAGTGAGTGATTCCTGATAAATAATACCTGGGCCTGCCTCTTTCAGGCAGGGAACTCAAAGGTTAAACATTATTACAAAACCCTCAGGCTTTGGATCAGCAGCCTCTGAGAAGTTCTCGTGACTGGGCAGGACACAAGGATCCCCTGACATCAACATGCACTAAGCAACCAAAGCTGATGCAAATACCATCTGCTGTAACCATGACATCACCTTTAACTACAAAACGGATGAGGATGTCGCCACATGCAGACTCTTGACATCACCAGCAGAGTTGGAAAAAGATCTGGAGCAGGATGATAAAAAAAAATTAGTCCAAAGGACGAAGATCTCAGCCTAGAAAAGCAGCAGCCAGAGAAGCACACTTGTGGCCTCAAGAGGGTGAACCAAGATTGATTGCTTGCTGCATCTCCCAGTAAAAGAATTAGGAGATATCCAATAACATTAAGAGGCAGCAGGTTCAAAAGAAACAAGAGGAGACGGTTCCCCACACGGTGCATGGTTAAGCAGTGAAGTCCTTGCCACAGCTCTCTGGGGATGATTAAAACTTACGTGTTTACAAAAATCAACTAGACAAATTCATGGGAAATCCATTGAGGGGTATTAAAGATGAAATGCCACTTCAGCTTGGGGAGTCCCTGAGCTGCCATGTGCTCAGGGCTGGGCGATGCTCAAGAGATTCATAGGTGCTGGTCACTGGGGGGACAGGCAGGGGACAGCTGGAGCAGGGGACAGCCCTGCACAGCTCCTTACGCTGCGCTGAAGATGGCAGGCGACATCTCCAAGCCAGCACACTGATGTCCATAGGTTCTGTGTCACACTCTGGGTGATCTCCAGATCCCACCAGCTGTGTGTGTTTACAGCCCAGTCTTGGGGGTACTGAAGTGCCCCAAGGTACACAGTCCACAAGTGCGGGACCACACAGTGCCACTATTACTGTCACTGGTTTAACACGACGTGGAGCCACCTTAACCTCATCCATCCAGCACTGGGCTGCATTCACATCTCTTCACTAAATACTGTTTCCCAGGATCCCACCAGGAGCCCGGCTGGACACAGGGGCCATCCCTTGGGAGCCTGGCCACGCACTTCCCTGCGCGCAGCATCCCTTCCACGCACGCCAAGTCCGTGCACGTAGCAATCCCAATTAAACCAAACTGCCTCGCAGAGGGGCCTGGCAGCGCTGCATTTATCAGCCTGCCTGGAAGGGGCTTGTGCAAGCTGTCCCCCCGGCTGACGGATTAGACAGCAGACAATTAGGTTTCAGACACACACACACACACACACGCGCGCGCACGCAAGCAAAGCACACGCAGGCACACAAATCCTTTCTCTCCATCCATCTGCAAGGCCGAGGTGGCCGAGCCCAGCTGCGCGGCCGTCCGGTGCTTCTGAAGCTGCGTGCAGCTGAATAAGAACGAGCCCCCGTGCCTCGGCTTTCAGCGCCCGCTCGCGAAATGAGCGAGAGGTCCCCAAAGAGATGACACAATTGCAATGGAAATTATTAACCCTTGGCGGGCCGGTTTCGCCGCCTCCTCCCTGCTCCTTACAGCCGCATCCAGCCTGGCGGCAAACTCCCACTCTTTGGGTTTCAAGGACAAAGCCAGAGCGAGTTAGTGCTCAGCTGACATCGCAGGGGACGAGCAGCCTCCTGCGTTTGTGCTCCGAGGTGAGCTGGGCTTTTTTGGAGTGCCGATTATTTCAGATGCATTGCTTTGCTGCTGGGAAAATCCCAGCTTCTGGAAGTGGGGATGGTGTCTCAACGAGCACCACTTCCGCAAACATCTCACCAAAAGCATCCCCTCTTGACCAGGAACTGGTCTGACTGCTATGTGCAGATCCAAGGTGCAGCACAAGCCAGTGTTGTTCCTCAGATTGTTCTTTCCAAGAGCTACTGAGAACAATAATTCAGTGTTTCAAAATTAATTGAAATGTGAAATGGCTAAGATAGAAATGGAACAAGCCCGGCTGGCTTCTAAAGGCAAAGCCTGCACGTCCTCTCTGGGAGAGGATTTCTGATGGAATCAACAAAACAACGGATAAAGGGAAATCAGTAGATATAATTTATTGGGATTGTCCTAAAGCCTTTGAAAAAACCCCACATGAGACGCTATTAAGGAAACCAAGCATTACTGGGCAAGATGTAAAATATTGCTGGGGAGCAGGAAGCAGCAAAGTGGCACAAACCAGTGCAGGAGGAGATGGTTAATGCCATGCCAGGATGGAGGAAGACAGAGCATGGCCGTGCTCTGAGCCCAGCTCCTGCCAGCATCAGGAGCCAGGAACCAACAGCCCCAAGAAGGCAACACTGTGGATGCTCAGGGCACACCAAAGCCCTCACAAAGCAGCCCCCAAAGTCCCTCACTCCTCACAGTCTGTCCCAGGCTGTTTGTCCTCCCACAGGGCAGGGGTATGGCAACATGAGCAGCCTCACCCTCCATTCTCCCTCACGCCTACTTTAGGGACAATATGTGGAACATGACACCAAAAAGGACCACATCAGCCCCTGGCCTCACTCCTCACACTCACAGCCCTTGATCACCCCAAGTCCTTTCAAGACATCTTCCAACCATCCATGTGGAAAGGAGAAAGTCCCAGGAGAACAAACTCCCATCCTGTGTTAGGAGTGGGACATGCCAGGAGACGGAGGATCCTCTGGAAACACCACACTCAGCTGTGCAAAGGGCTTTCTGCAAACAGCACCAATTTTTCTTGGAGTTACTTTTTGAAGAAAGGGAGATTAGATGAGAAGAGCCTCTTTTGGTCCTCGGTACCCATCTCACTGTGGTAGAGGATGCAGCCATCTCCAAGATGACTGATGCTGAGGTAGAAACATTACAATGGTAACTCAGCACATCCCTCAAACCAATTCCAGCAATTTTGTGAGGTATGTTTTCACAAGATACAGACATAAGCCCTTAGCGTTACAAGATGCATCGTCCACTGAAGTTAGAAGAAGCTCTCCAGATGCACTGGGGAATGTCTAGATGTTTCCCAAGGAAGATTGCTGCTCTCCCTGAGCTCTGGTTATTACTGGCAGCATTAACAGTGGAGACACGAGGATGGACCTGGCCTCACAGAGTGCATCACACAGGAATTTAGGATGGCCTGGAGGCTGCCACGTTCGTCACTTGTGAGCAGCTGGGTCGCAAAACCAGCTCTGCCCCACACATGAGCTGCTCCATCTCCAGATCCACCAGCTTTTTCACCTGCTCCAGCAGGGCTGGCCAGAGTCTCATCCCCTCCTTCACCAGAAACCAGTTCCTCTCTTTCAGCTTTAACTTATTTGTGGGCATTTTCCAGTCATTTGGTCATCAGCCAAAAATATCTGTCAGTGAAACAGCTCCTCTCCTGCCCTGTTGCTCCACAGCCCCTCATCTACTAGATTTGCAAAGCTGAGTTTGCAGAGTCTCAGGAGATGGGCCATTCACCGCTTCTCCTTGGGGATTTTGCCATCATTTCATGTATCAATCCATAAATCAGCCCTCCAGGTTTATCAAGGACCTACATGTTTCCCTCTGCACCTCTAAGCAGGGACCTGAGGAGAATTTTCTGACAACTGCACTGCATTTTCCTTTCCTCCATTCATCCCATTACCCATAGTTATATCCCTTAGACCACTCTAAATAATTACTCAGTTGTGTGTTTATGACCTTCAGATATTTGTCCATCCCTGGTTTAACTGAACTCTTAGTCAAGCTATGCGTAATATTTAGACTGCGCACAGAAATGCACATGTTCAAAATACATCCAGGCTGTAGTGGGGAAGTCAACAGAAAAGTTTGATCCTGCACCATTTGCCACAATTCTGAGGCCATTTTTTAGTTCCAGGCAGCCTTCTGCTTCCTCAGTGTGATGTGTTCCCACTAAAAACCCCAATACCTGGAAACCTCTGCATGCATGCTTCCTGCCCCTGTCCTTAGGGAAGAGGGAGTGCAGGGACAGTTTATAGGGGGTGGTTCACGCAGAGGTGTGAGATCTCCAGATAAAGCTGTTCACACACCTCCTTTGGGAGGAAGAGCTGGGGTGTCTGCAAAACGCCCCTGGGAATTACAGGGAAGGGAGGAACAAACCTTGCAAGAGGAACCAGCCTCCAAAATAACAGCTGATGAAGCCAGGAGGATCCAATGCTTTCCTTTGTGTCAGGAACATCACTGACATCAGGAGGAATTCCTGTTCCCCTCTGGCCTCCCAGGGATGAGAGCCCGGGCGAGGTGAGGGTCAGGGCCACAGCGAGGGATGGCAAAACTGGCCCCAGTAATGGAGATCTACTGCCTGAGTCCCATTAGCTGGGCCATCTGCATCCCAAGCACCAGCACAAGTTATTAGAGACCACAGAGTGATGTGGTACAGGCACAAAGGCAGGAAGAAGTGGGAGAAGCTGCAATAGCTTTTTCCCATGTGAGAAGAAGGTGGGAGCTCCAGGAAGGTTTCTGCTGGAGCAGAACCCCAGCAGGGGGAAGGAAAAAGGGAAAGGCACACTGAGCTCAGAGATAGCAACACAAACACGCCAGTGGTGCACAGAGTGCATCTGCACTCACAGCTCCGTGCACAGGTGCTCACACCCAGGAGCTGCATCTGCTGCAGAGGCAAGAAAAGAGAGAGGTAGAGGGAGGAGGAGAAAAAAGAAGCAAGCACTGGCAGCTTCAGGCATCCATCTGTCATTGCCAAGCCCCAAACAAGATTATGAGGAGGGTCTATAAGAGTTTGTGTCCAAAGAGTGCTCAGTTGGGTGGTTATGATGTATCTTCTGTTTTTTGATGCTTTATGAGGTCACATTTACCTTTATTGCTTTTTGCTGTGGCCCCGGGAGGTGGAAACACTACCTTTATTTTTTTACTGAAAAGTAAGACCTCCTCATAGTCACCAGACTCTGTAACCTTAACTTTAAAATAAGTATTTATGACAAAGCAAAAAGCCCGAGTGGGTGTCTCCGTTTTGTGGGGCAAATCCCCCAGGGCTTGGCACAACGACACTTTCTTTTCTCATAACCAGTCTGGGTTTCTGTTCCTTTTCAGTGAGCTTGGGTTCAATGGTTAGACCCAATATACACCATGCAAGAGGCCCCAGCCTGACTCACAGAGGGGAAATGACTCGCTGTGGTTACGAAGCACCACTTTCCAGAGAGGAAGACAATCCAGCACATGAAACAAAACCTCTGTCCATCCTTAAAACCAGGCATCACCTGTCAGGAGACAACAGATGACTCAACTTGACCCACACATGATCTGGAAAACAAAACTTGGCTTGCACGGGTAGAAGTCTGCAGGTTTTGGTATTTCCACCAAACCTGTGCTAGTCCCTGGGCTCTCCAGGTACCATTCCCGATCCTCCACCAACAACATGGCCCTAACCCCGGACCCATTCTGGTCCTCTGTGTGTGACTTGGCTGCCTCCAAACCTTCTGCCACGAAGGGAATCGACCTGACCACATCCAGTCTTGCAGAAGAGGATCCTTCATGCTTTCCCTTCAGCCCTCTACTCCAGCACTGCAGAGAAAGAACCCCCCAGGCACCCCCTCGATAGCTCCTCGCAGAGGGGCGTTTCTGCCTGGAGAAGATCAAACAGTATGAGGGGAGGAAAGCAAAAAGAGAAAGGAAGGAGGACAGAAATAGGGCCAGGGATAGAGGAGACCGCCGGGCCAGGCTCCCGCAGGTCTCAGCCCGGCATCGGGCTATTTTCTGCCTTTTCCTTTTCCTCACCGCCGCGTCGCTATGGCAACCCCCTCAGCTGAGCGGCTCCGCTCCCGACTCTGTTTCCCGCTCCGTGGGGATTTTTGGGGGTTTTTTTCCACCCCTTCTTCTCATCTTGATTTCCTGCTCGAGCCCTATCCCCGAGAGACTCTCAGCCAGTGGCGACCAGAGACTTACAAGGGGTGCTCATAAGGTGCCCCTTGTACTGGCAGGATCCCGCTGTGCAGCCCCCCCAGCCCCGGGGAGGGTGGGTGGTACCCACCCAGTGAGGCACAGCAGCGGCTTTGGGAGCAGAGCCCTGTGTCAAGGGGGTCCCCCACACCTCTCACTTTCCCTATCCTGCCCTGGGAAACATTTTCCCCTTTAGCATCTCCAGCCCCAGTGCCTCCAAACGGCTCCCATTGCAAGGAGTGGGTGTTGAGGTTTTTTGCAGCCATCCCATAGGAACAGTGCTGCCCTGGGACACGGACATCACCCAGGGAAACGCGGGAAGAAGCCCTGTGCGGGGTGGTGGACTCACTGCTGAGGGAAAGTTAAACACTGTCTGGGTATAACTCCTGCCACCAGGATACGTCAGTCTCCAGAGGTCACTTCCAGCCCTGTTTTCTAGGGCTCAGAATTGGTAAATGTCTCATTAAAAAAACAGCTGAGCCAGAACCTTGGGTGGCTCCTCGGGTTTAGAATTAAACAGAGGGAGAGAAATGTAGCAAAGCCGAAATTGGTGACAGAGGATGCAGAGAGGTCGGAAGAGGAGGGAATAGGAGGAAGGAATAAAAAGGCTTTCCTACCCTCCATTCAGACAGCGTGTCCAGGTGTGACAGGAGCCCTCAACAAGGAAGAGGGGTTTTCAGAACATCCCCTGACATCAGATACCTTCTTGTAGTTACCAGCACTGCTCCCTTTATGTCTTTGAAATCCCCAGCTTTAAATACAAAGGAAAATCTCTGCCTCCTTGAAAGCCTGAGTTTGAGGAGATCAGATTCATCTCCAAAGCATGTGCTCTCCTCTTTCTTGCCTAGCATTTGGTCCCGCCGAGCACTGGGCTGGCACATCCCCAGAGCACCATGAGCTCATCCTGCCTGGCCAGCTCCTCTTCAGCACAGAGGAGTCCCTTTGGGGTGTTTTGCATTGGTTTTGGTGCCTTCAGAATAGCTGTGGTTGGAAATCAGAGGCTCGGTTAATCTGACCCTGTCATACATATCAGATATGCAGCAGAAACAGCCCTCCAGTGAGCATTAGCATGACATTTGGGGAGGATGGGTTTTTTTCCCCTCTTCTTCTCTTTTTTTATAGCAGACATCTGCAGCAGGAGAAGAGGGATAGAGGAGAGAGGAATGAGAAGAAACAGCAATTCTTCTAACAGCCAAATCCCCATGACTCAAAGCCCCCCATCACCCCCAAATCCCAACTTGCTCACAGTGAGACCAAAACCCCTCTGGAGAGGAGTAGCCCAGTGGGGTTCCGGATGGCTCAGCACAGCCCCTTGGCACCAATATCCCTGCACACACCCCTGCCAGACTCTGGGTTTCTTTAAATGCAGAATCACACTGGCTTCACTGAAGGTGCAATTTTGCAGCCACTTGCTGGGGAAGCAGAGTTTCTTTCCAAGTGGTTTAAGTCAATTAGGAGCAGGTTGAAGCTGAAGTGAATTAAGGCATTCAGCTCCAAACAAGAGTGTGTGCCTGGAGGAAAAGGGAGGGGAAGGCAGCTCTGCACCACTTTTAGCTAATCCAGAGCAACTCAACCAATATAAATCCAAGGACAAGGCAGCATCCTTCATCCCTCCTCCTCCTCCCTGTTCTCACTTTTTCTCCCCCCTCCTTGCTTTCCTCATCCTTCCCCCATCCCCTCCCTTAAGAATTCTTCTCCTGCTGTTCATCTCTTCCCCACTTTCTCAGCTCCTCCCGGTGCCCACATGCGCGAGGGGGCTGGGAAGCAGTTGGAGATCAAACTCCTGGCAGCGCCGAAGCATCGGCCGCGCCGAGAGTCCGAGACAGCTCCGGAGCAAGGAGGCAAAGGACTGGGATGAGGAAAAAGTGGGTGGGTTTGGGGATGAGCAGAGGAACTGCTTGCAGCCTGGGAAGCTCAGGATCTCAGGCAGCAGAGAAGAGTCTCATTTACAGCACCATGAGCACCTGGAGTCACCCGGAGCACCCCCACAGACCTGCCTATATCAAGGACACAGGGCAAGAGAGCTGGTGTGCCCAAGGGACTGGTCTGATAGCACGGGAACAGCTCGGCTGGCTCAAGGAGGGGATTGCCCCATGGCAGCCATCATCCCCTGAGTCTTTGTTGTCATCCACAAGGACATCAGCCAACAGTTTAGAGACCAGTTCTTAGGGTGTTTGGAACTGTGTAAGGACACTATTGATGCAAGAAGATGCATTAACATGGGTGCCACAAGATGTTTTTAAAGTTTAGAAACTGTCAGTACTAAAGTACTGACTTCCTCTATCCCCATCCCCACTCCCCCCTCCTTGATCTCCCAGCTTAACATCTGGAAATAAAACCAGCAATGTTTAAATTCCTCTAGACCTCATCTAGCTACACAGGTGTCACAGCCCCTGGAAGAAGGAAAAAAGGAAGAAGTTCCTGCCGCCACACTGCAATCACAGAGGACCCTGCACACACCAGGAAACAGCTCCAGCTGCTGTTAGCAGCTTCCCTCAGCAAGAGGAAGAGCACAGAGAGGGTGAAGCAGCTCCAAACCTGAGCTGTTGGGCTGCACTGGGTTTTCAGTGATGTAGAGTATCTGCATCTGTCCCCTGCAGCCATCAGTGGGGTTTCCCCAGGAGGCTGGGGGAGAGAAGGAGAAGCTGACAATCCAACCTCACAGAGCTGCTCAGGGGCTGTTTGGAAGATGCCAAAGCTCTGTGCAAAGGTACCCACCATGCTCTGGCTGCTCCCAAGGACACACATGGCACAAACAACCTGCACAAAGAAAATGCCACTGGAGCAAAGCCCCACACACCCCGCTCTGCATCACAGAGCTGCAAAATCCTCATCCCTGGGTGCTCCCTGCAAAAGGGCAAAGGCACGAGATATTTCCAGCAATCTCTGCTGCAGGTCGAGCCGGCAGCACTGTGTAGTTTGTCTCTGTGGTTCATGGCATTGGCTGCTGCCAGCAAGAGAGGGAGGAACTGGGGGGAGAACAGAGCAATCACAGCAGAGGGACAGTTAATTAGAAAAGCTGCCCGATTTGCGGACTTGCCAGACAAACTTTGTGATGTCCCTCCACACCTTATCAATGCAAATGAAGCAGGCGGACCCAGGGAGATATCCGAGGCTCCCCATTGGATTTGTACCCAGATAACTAGATGACAAGGCTAGCCCCTGGTGCTCCTGGAACCCTCTGACCTGTCACTGCAGCCTTTTAGTCTTCACCAGCACCATCTCGGATAAAGATGTGGGAGCTGCCGAATGCTGAACCTGCTGCACTTGTAAACAATGAGACTCCAGGAGGAAATGTGGTGTGGGCAGACTTGTGTAAAGGAGCTGTGACCCATCACAAACATCTCTCCTCTCTCTGCTTCTCTCCAGCCCCCTCAGCACCCATGCACACTGAGTTCCTGGGGACACACAGCCCTGGCCCACCTAAGGACCACTGTGATCTCCTCAGGCACTAAAAACCTTAAAAATGCCAAATCACTATTTACTATGTAAATACAGATTTTCCTTAACACTCTCTGGTTAAGCACCCTAAAGAAGCCCTTCCCAAGAAGGAAAAGCAGGATAAATCAACTCTCCCTGCATAGGGTCTGTTCTCTCTTCCAAGAGACATCAGAGTTGGCATGGGCATCCCAAGACCTGGGGCAGGAAGCCCCAGCCAGAATGATGTGAGGCAGGCATGTGCTAAGGGTTAGAGAGGAAGGCTGGACACGTGGGACAGGAAGCCAGATCCCATTCCTGGCTCTATCCTCTACTTCCCCCATGACCTTGGACAAATTCCAGGGGCACCAGATTTTCAGACAACTTCTGTTCCCTTTGAGCCCACACTTATGTGGGCAGAGCCTGGCATGGCAGGTTGCTGAGAGGGCTGGAAAGCCAAAATCTAATCAGCACTTTGGTTCCTCACCCTTCCAAAGGGCATCACCAATGCTGCTTTTTCTGCCACCCCACTTCCAGCTGATTTTTCAGATGTACTGGGGTGGCAAAAAGATGCTTCAAATTTGCGCAGCTCTCTGGGAGATAGAAAATGTCCTAGGGGTGTGGGGGGAACATGTCCAGGAAGAGAAGAAGCAATAAGGAAAACTCTCCTTCAAGAAACCAAACCAAAGTGTTGGGTGCTTGTATGGAGCCAGGGTGGAGGGTGAATTCATGGATCTTGTTCTCTTGGGGGAGATCAGACACACAGTTTAAGCACAGTAAAAACCTTCTGTGTTGAAGCAAGTCCCTCACAAGGGACTTTGATTTCTCCCCAGTGCTCTAGGGTGCCAGAAGCCCAAGGCAGCCCCAAAAGGGGCAACATTTATGCTGTTTGGAAAAGGGAAATTGGAAAAAACAGCAGCAGACAGAGCACTAGATCTGCCAAATCCCAGCATGCTGGACTGGGCTGGCCTTTGCTCTCTGTTTTGCTGTCCCCAGTAGTCGTGTAGCTGTCACCCAGCACAGCTTTTTGGGGACCCTTTGGGGCAGGGCAGCAGGGGCGAGCCAGTACCTAATCCTGCAGCATCAGCTCCGACCACTCCAGCTCTGACAGCAGCAGTAAAGAGGAATGGAAAAATACAGAAAGGAGCTGAATAGAGCTCCCTTGTAAAGGGGCTAAAACCACACTTTGGACCCTATTTCCCACCCTTGGTCCCTTGTCTTGACAGCTGCACAGTGTCTCCATAGGGAGAGAGCAGATTCAAGCTGCAAACTTAAAAAAAAAAAAAAAAGGAAAAAGGAAAAAAAAGGAGAGAGGGAGCGAGCAAGCGAGAGAGTGTCTGACTACAGCCCTAAGGGCTGTCACAACAGATAAAACCTCAGCCAGGATTCGCAGTTTGAGCTCCTGCACGCTAATGCACAGCAGAGCTAAAAATACCGACGTGTGGAAAAGCAGAGGCTGCTGTTGCTGCCTTCCGAGCTGATCGCAGGCTCCAGCTTCCCGGCCAGCCCACAGCAGCCAGATGCACGGCCACAGAGGGGGAACTGCAACCCCAGAGAGGGGCAGGGGCACCCCAGGGGTCCCCCCCAGCTCCCGGCTGCAGGGCTGGCCCTGCTTATGCAGTGCCCAGATGAGCCATCTCGGAGAAAGATCTGGGTTGGGTTTGTGCTGATGTGAAGTAAAATATCTGGGCCACGCGCTTTCTGCTCTGCAGGCAGAGGGATGGCAGTGGAGGGATGGAGCAGCCTTGGGGAGAGCGGCTGACGCCAGAGAGAGGGAAGGATGGAGCCTGTGATGAGGAGGAGGATGCAGCGAGGCTTCAGGAGATGACAAAGAGGCGGGACAGCTCCAGAGCCCCAGCTCTGGGGCTGCAAAACAAGCAGCCCAGTGCTAATCCCCAAAGTCAGCCTCGTGTGAGATGGGAACGAGCTCGTGGCTGTGTTGTCACACTATCTCCTGATTTATCCAGCCATCTTTGCCCTATGTGAGGCCCAGGAATGGGAACATACTTTACCACGCACTTAAATTCAAGCATGCACTTAAAGTCTCTTTCCTTCAATGGAGCTGAAGGACGAGCTCAAGGGTTCGCACCTCATTAGCTGCCTTCACCAAGGTCAGTTCTCTGAACAGGGGCTGGCTCAGGGCCCCCACCCAAACCTCGAGAAGGCATCTGGGTGTTCCCAAGCTGTTACATCCCCTCCTGCAAATGCAAAGTCCACTGCTCCTGGGTACAACCATTCTCCAAAGTGCCGATTAACACCAGGCATGGAGCAGTCATCACGCTCCTTGCATCAGGTTTTGTGGTCCCCATCACATCCAGTAGAGCAGCTGCCTGCCCAAAGGCCCCAGCGCTGCTGCCCAGGAAGGGCTTGGTCTAATTTTGGAAACCATCAGGACAGTGGGGACTCAGATGGTCTCCCTCAGCTCAAGGACAGAATTCTTCTCTCATGTTCTGTGTATGCTCTGCTTGGTCCCGTGAGTGGGACAGACATGACCACATCAGGGTCACTTCACCCCAAGACCTGGAGCCCAAACTTGACCTCAGAGCACCAGAAATAGTCTCCAGAGCCCTGCTGCTGTGGCTAACACGGTCTGCACTGACTTCCTCATAGGAATCAAATCCTCCCCAAAATCAGGGGGAGCATTGATCAGCACCCATGTTCCAGCCCAGTATTGCACCTCCTGCAGTGCTGACACACCAGCAGAGTTCACAGCCCAGTTACCCCACACATCACCCAATTCCTTTTTTACTCACAGTCACATTCAAGACACTAGTGCAAAGTCTCTGTGGATCTGTTCCAAGTTGCATTACCAGCACATTTGGCATTTTCATCATGCTTAGGACATGGTCCCCTACAAAAGGCCAATTTATCTGGAAAGCAAACCCTGCCTTAGGGGCTTCCCTTTCCTGCAGGCAGCACCTTGGGCAGGGCAGAGAGTCCTGCTAAACCCAAGAGCACCGACCATGCCCTGTACTGGGGCACACTCTCAGGGAAGGAACTGCCCCAGCTCCAATAACCCAAATTTCTCATCACCTGGACATGTTATTTTCACCATACCAGTGCAAGCCATGATAACAAATTGGTTCTCAAATAATAACTATTATTTAGATTAATTAATTGATGTTTCCACAGTGTGTTGAGGAATCAAAAAGGGGGGAGGTGAAGGAGGGAGCAAATCAACAAGAAAAAAGCATTACCTAAGGCCAGGGAATGAACGCCATGCAGGAAGAGAAGGGTAGGTTGTTATAGTAATTATAATGTCAGTATTTATGGATGAGGCCAAGAGGGTCCCCCCAAGCACTGACTGCAGCTGGGTCTGTCTGCAACCAGCCCCACTCACACAGGATGAGGCAGGAAAACTCCCTTTCTGATCCCAGCACAACCCATCCAAGCTGAGCATCCGCCACTCCTCTGTAAGCCGTTTTGCAGCATGACAAACTCCCAAAACAAAAAAATCTGGCTTTCCCCCCCCCATCCCACTTCCAAATCAAGTAGACACTTGCCAACCAGCCAGCCCAGCCCCACACTTCTAGTGTTTCAAGGGTGCTTCCAGCCGTCTTTTTTTGCTGCACACAAGCACATTTATATTATCTCTACACTAGATATATAAACCTTATACATCACCATCCAGCTATAACCTAGTGCTGACAAATATCACAGCACCATCACAAGGTGTTGCACAACCTTTTGACATCCAGAAAGCCCCTGCTCCCAGAGCCATGAAGTTATAGAAGAAAAATTTAAAAAAGGAAAAACCAAACCTCTTCTTTCATTAAACAGGAAAATCCTCAGCCCTCATGGTTAGAGGCAAAGACTTGAAAATATGAGTTCTGAAAATACAGCTCCTAACCACACAGGAAAGAGAAAGCACATAGAAATCAGAATTTTTCACACAAGTTTTATAGCAGATTTCTGATCTGGGGGCAACAACTGGCATTACAATCACACTCCTTATTTTCTTACATTTGAGCATACAAAGAGGATAGTTCCCAACAGAGCAGCACTGACAACCAGGAGCACTTTTCCAAACAGAGTCAGATCCAGAAAAAAAGCAGGTGTCCATGGAGATATCCATGAACCAGCCATGATCCCACTAACAAGGAGCCCCATGGCCAAGGGAAGTCAGACACACAGACCCCCTAACAAAGACTGCAGCCCCACCCATGACTCTCAAAAAGCCCCAGTTCCTCAGCTCTTTGGCCCAGGTCACTGGTACCCACCAACCCTCCTGCTGACCCATCAGGCAGCTTCATCATCAAGCTGCTAATTGAAAACCCTCCAGAGGCAGCTGCACCAGCTGTGATGAGATGTGCACTTGAGATGGTCTCACACTTTTAGCCCTTTTGAGGAACCTCTTTGCAAAACAGAGGTAAAGAGGTGTTGAAATTCCACCTGGAGACACAGATCTGCCCAGCCCAGGGCCTGACAGCACGTGCTCCATATCCAACCTCCTGCCTGAGGTGTGGAAATCCCAGAGCAATTTCAGATGTGACTGCTGTCTCGGGTGAAGAACCAGGCATTCCCGCAATTCAGAAACCGCAAACCCTGCCTTGGCCCAAACTCCTCAAGATGCTCCCCTTGAACACTCCTGTCCCGAATTCGTCAGGCCTCTTTGCCAGCTCCACCCTCTTGAAATTCTGCACACTAATAAAATCCTAACTAATTTACATCCAAGATGGGGAGTGAGTGGCAGCTGTTGCTATGGAAACCCTCTCCCGAGCCCTGGCTCCCGGTTGCTGCTCCAAGATGAGAGACTGGAAGCCAGCTTGGACCCCAGTCCCGATGCCACTGGTACCTCCCATGGTGTCCAGCCAGTCCCACACAGGCTGAACCCAGTGCTGCTGCCCCAGCTCCCACTGCAGCAGGGAGGACATGGTGGCCACCACAGCCACCAGCCAGCCCCCGGTGTCCTGTCATCCCCCAGGCTCTACATTTCCCACCCTCTATCACTGAAGGGTCTTCTTTGCCTGCCACCCTTCCTGAAAGCCTTTAACTACCAGCTCTTGGAGCCAGCGGCTGCGTGACAAACCCTGCTCTCACTTGGAGAAAGGAAGATAAAGATGAAAACAAAGCACAAGTGCTCCCTGAGCTGCCAGACTTTGGGAAAATGCTGGAAAACCAAAGTTGAGGATCCCACCAACAGAAGGAAAACTCGTAATGTGTTTAACACTTAATGTAGATTTGTTTTTTCTTAAGTTGGAGTGATAATTATTCAGTGCATGACCTCTGGAGGGGTTAATGCTCTGGATAGATAACAGCACCTTACACAAAACCCTCCCTCAGCTCTGAGCAGGCTGTTCCTCAGGTCTTAGCTTTACAGAAGGAGCTCAGCTTACAGCATGAAACCTGCACCGATCACCAGGGCTGCATCAACAGCTTTGCTGGGAACAGACACCACATCTCCATGGTGAAGCATCCAGGAGCGAACTTCTTCAGCAGAAAAGCAATCAGAGGACATCATCTCCCTGAGGAAGGGAGGAGAGCAGCTCCCCTTTCAGAATATCAACAGAGGATCCAGACTGACTGTCCCACCTCCTTCACACCCGAGCCAGGCAGTTGCACCATCATGGGTGCTGCACACTGAGCTCTGCTCATTGCCCCTGGATGCAGACCAGGAACTGGGGGACAGTCAGTGTGTCTGGTCCGTGGGGCTGCATCCTGCTCTCAGTCACCCCATGTACAGCTGCAGAGAATCAGTTCCTGAACTGACACACCAGGGAGTGTTGAGGAGTGGCGAGCACACACATCATGGACATGTGCTGTGGGGTGAACGTGCTTCCTCCCCCATGGATGGGTTCCTCAGGTCTTCCAGGGGGCAGGATGCAGCCCACAGCACAGACGCTCCTGGACCAACCCCTTTTTTCCCTTGGCTAAGATGTCAAGGATGTATGAAGGTTGCTCAGAGGAGACATCTCCCTTGTCTCCTACGTATGTGCTGTGACACACGGGCACTGTGAGTCCAGGATCAGGGTGGTGGAAGGCTCCTGACCCAGCACCCTGTCCCCAGGGACAGACGTCCCTGGCATACCTCAGGAGTTATTTATTCCTCCCTCCAGCCCTCAGCTGCCTGCTCTGTCACACAGGGAAAAACTGACTCAGACCTTCCCAAGATAAGGCGACCACATCTGCAGCCCAGCTCCCCAGGAATGCAATCAAAATAGCGACCGGCAGCCCAGGCGGGGGAAGGAGGGGGGCAGCATTTTTTGCTGTCGACTCCGACCCCCTGATGGACCGTTGCCATGGAAAGCCGGCAGCCAGCAGCCCCAGCTGGGGTCTGCTGAAGGATTTTTCCTGCTTGGCCTGAGGCTAGGGCAAGGGGAAGAGGGGGAGATACCGGGGAAGAGCTTGCATCTGGCTGCGACAGCCCTCCCCGGCTAGCAGGTGTGGAGCTCACTTCCCTCTTGGCTGGAGCATCCCGAGATGGTTTGTGATCCAGCATGGCTCAGCCGCTGCTGGGCCGTGTTTGAATCCTGGTGCAGGAGCATGGATAATAAACCCAATAAATCCAGCTCAGCATTAATGACAAAGGGACCAGGGAAGGGACAGAGAGATGGTAACCCCAGTGAGGGCTGCTGTCCTCTGAGATGGTGAGATCTCTGGGGCACCCATCCAGCTCCTCTCCCCTTCAGCCTGTTTCCAATCCCTCATTTTTGCATGAAGAATTAGGACAGTAATTTCTCTCCTGCAGAGAGAAACAATACAGGAGCTGAAGCCGACCCCTTGCAGGCTGCCTGAGCAGGCTGACGTTTGGGGAAGATTTGTACAACTTTCTTACTGTGAAAAAAACCGCCACGGTTGGAGTTTGCACAGAGCTGGGCACTGCATGATGGTTGCTTGCCCCGGTGCATTGAGATGAGGTGGAAAAGGCCACAGCCTGGAGGTGCCTATTTACACCAGAGCCTGGATCAGGCACTGCAAAATCTGCTGCCAGCAGCAAGCACCCAGAGGAGCTGCCACCCCTCCCGTTGCCTCGCCGGGAGCTGGCAGGAGGGGACGGACAGCTGCTTCTCCATAATCATCTCTCTACCACTGACAACATGCTGGAGCTCATTTTCAGAAGACACCTTGGGAAGAAGAATGCATTTACAACAGCAGAAGCACCAGGAAGAGCATCTCCTTCCAGAAAGCCAGAGATGCAGCAAAATAAAATGTCGCTTCTTGTTAACCCTCGCCTGTACCTGAGCAAGCAGGACAAAAGTTGCTGGTCAAATCCTACCCACATTCACAGTCCTGGAGCTGAGTGGATTGGCTCAGCTAAGAGACAATGGCTCTTTGGAGACCTTACTGACTGAAAATCCTCCCTGAAGGAGGGACCATGCCCCGAGTTGAAGCCAAGTCTCGCTTTCCCAGATACCTGCTGAGAACGCAGCCCCAGCAATCACCATTCCTGGCACCTCTCAGCTGTCCAGCACATGTGTGGCATGCACAGCACCCAGGGTGGGGGATGAGGTGCAAAAACCATTGGCTAGCAATCCCAGCCCAGCTCTAGTTTTAAAAAGCTTCCCTGGCCTGGAAGGTGAAAGGAGAGCTGGAGAGGGTGAAGGGAAAAGGAGGCGGAACACCACCTGCATATTGATCTGACGATATGAAATGGGTTTTTCTTCTGGTTCCTGAGCTGGAGACAGGAACCTATTGAATGCAAACCTCAGCGCTCCCGCTGCCCCGGTTTCAGCCACTCCAGGCTGCTGTTTAATTAGATGAGCATTAGCAGAAAGGCAGCTGGGCAGCTGGGAGGGGCCAGCTTCCTCCACCCCACGGTCACTCACCCGATGTGAGCGTGCTGCTGTCAGAGGCACCACTCAGTTCTACCTGCCTGGGCTTCCTCCCAGCTCCTCCGGCAGCCAGGCTGAGCCAGCCAGGAACCTGCCCCAGACACACCAGGAAGCAGACCTGGCTGATCCTCAAGCCATTGGGACCCCAGCCGCCCGCAAAACAATGCAATCATTAACCCTTTCCCCCTAAATTTCCAGCAGTCCCGCACAAAGCCCAGCGATGGGACAGGGTTTCCTCTTGCATCAGCCTCAGGTTCAGCTCAGTAATGACCTGGGAGCCAAGGAGGCTGGAGTGTGGAGCAGGCTGTATCCTATCTGGGAGAAATTACAACAAAGTTGTGAAGGATTTGCAGCTATTTTCACACTCCTTTTCCCAGATTAACACATGGATCCACTTTCTGTTCAGTAGTCTGAGAGCGTATTGTTTTGTCTCTGTCACAACCTCACACTCCCACATCCCAGAGCTTTCCAGCGCCCCACTGATGGCCATGGGATATCAACAGGAATGGAGGAGCTCACTTCAATTAGCGTGCACTTCTTAATTGGGCTGCAAGCTCCCCAGCAAGTCAGATTGTATTTTATCTTCATTTTACAGACCTGGGAGCAAGAAGACAGCAGGAAGACCAAGGAATATGACCAAGAGTATTCAGCAAGATGGTCAGCAGAGCAATGGAGAGGTCCTATGAGTTCCCCCAACCCCATTATCTGCACTGAACCCAGCAGTGACAGTACCTGGTGACAGCTCACCGAAGCCCTCTGTTTGCAAAGAATAACAGGAAGATCCCATACCCACTTGCATAAATCAGCCTCTCTCCCTTGCTATCAGTGGAGCGATGCAGATTCAAGGAAACTGGGTTAGATCCACATTTATATTAGGATGCAAAGCTCACAGGTTAAGCAAAGTTCCCCCAACTATCTGACTGATGCCAAATCCCACCAGGGAAAAGGCTCTGACCAGATGGGCTTTACGTCAAGGTTTTACCAGGGACATGGGACAAGCTCTCATTACCTGTTGTAAAATAAACTGTGCCACAAAGCCAGGATGCAGCTGTTTCAGCTGCTTTCAGCAGAAGGCATTATCTGTGGTGCAGATAAACCCAGTTCAGCCTTACCTACAGCCCCTCCACAGCAGTGTCAGCACTCAGCTCACTGCTATCAGCACATCTGCAACACATCCATGCCAGAGCAGCCTCATGCCTGCTGGTTTGGAGGGAGAAAGCCAAAGCTTTTGCATTGTCCTTCTCCAGTGGAGCTCTGGTCTGGCTGGTCAGAACTGGCCGTGGTGAGAGCAGGAGCTTTCAGCTTTGGTTTCTCACCCTGCTTTTCTGTCCTCATCTCTTTCCATGCGTACTCATTCCCACACCAGCATGGAAACACAAGGAGAATTAAATGGCTCTGAGCTCCCAGGTGAAAGTGGCACAACCTGGGGCAACAACCACATGGTTAATGCATTTCTCCCTTGCTCTCTTACTGTTCCTCATCACCCTCGAGACAATGATTTCATGCTGCATCTGCCCAGTGGGAGATGTTAGATGGAGATGCACAACCCACCACAGGAAGATGCTGTGTCCCAGCTCTAGTCCAGCAAGCTCCAACCAGCCATGTGTTGTTCACTCCTAGGCCTGAAACGCCTTCATCTAGCTTAGGAAATGGGTTGACCAATACCTATGGAAAATAAGGGGAATTTGGGAGTGAGGAGCCTAAGGGTCAGTGGAGACTGGCAATGCTGAACCTGTCAGTTCTGGGATGTGCTGGAATGTCTGGTGTTGGCTCTGGGACTGGCATCCCTCCATGCTGATGGGAATGGGAGCTCAGAAGGTCTTTCCTTGGGACAAATCCAAAGGATAAACTTTCCCTGCTGTGTCACAAGACCCAAGGCAATGGCCCCCATGCATGACATGCTTCAACCGCTGAACCCCACCAGTGCACACATGAGCACTGGGAACCTCTCACAAGAAAAGCAGTGAGCACATCCCACTAAGCAGAGATGGAGCTCCAGCAAGAGCTTCAGGAAGGCTGTGCCAACACCTCCATGCAAGCAGGCAGCAGTCTACAAGCAGATAGAAGGAGAGCTACAGGCACCGACGTCCCCCTCCGGCTCCCAGCATGACTCACACCGGTTGCCATGAAGAATTCAGCATTTGCATGCAGCCACCCCACGGTGGAATGAGAAGCTCCCTCAGCTATTTGCTGGCTCTCTGGGGGAGGGCAGTGAGTGGTGGGACCTCAGGGGCCAGCGTAGTACCAGATGGCAAACTCTGGCATTTCCACAGGCATCTCCAGGCTGCTACCAACGCGGTCCGTATGGGCAGCACACCCCAGGCGATGCTCCGTGCAAATGAGATGTTCAAAACAGAGAAGGGAGTCAGGCACCCAGTTCCTATCAGATTTAGTTCTCCTTCAGCTTCTCTAAACTCGCAGCCTCAGAGCTCCCCACCCTCACCAAGCTCCACACAGAATTAGCTCGACACAGAGCAGTCAATTCTGGCTTGGGAGCAGCGCCCGCTCGCACCCACTCGACACACCCTGCTCGGCACAGAGCGAGTGTGAGCGCACAGACCCGGCCCAGCACTGAGCTCTGGCAGCCCCGAAACTCAACACATCCACAGGCACTTTCTCCCAGCGTGGATGCACCCACGGACGTGTTCTCCAGAGCGATGCTCTGGCTCCGCAGTGGGATGGCTGCTCCTGCAGGCATGTGAAAAGCCCCAGCTTGGGAGAGAGGGGGTAATTATATGCCAGGGGAGCAGCTGATTCAAACCCTTCCTGACCCCAGGCTGAAGAGTTCTCCTGATCGATCAAGAAGATGCTCTTTCATTTTCCTCAAGCGTTTCGCTGATGGATGGAAAAATCAATGCCCCACAGAGGAGTCTGGAGGGGGGTGGAGCAAGGGGAAGAAAGGGAGAGAAAGGGAATGAGGAATGGAAAGGAAGAGACGGGAGAGGGGAGAGAGGAGGGTGCTGTGGGAAGCAGAGGCTGCTGGAAGGGGTGGTGGGAAGGCAGGTGGGCTGGCAGCACCTATGGGCATCACCTGCACTTGAGGTTTGGGATCTCCTCCCCCCATGGAGGACCATGGGCAATGCAAAGCTTCTCCCAGCTTGGACAGCACACCATGGAGCCAGGGCACTGCTGTGCCAAGAGCCTCCATCAGGCTGGTGTCTCCCCATGCCAAGCACTGCTTCTGCAGCATTGATGAAGGGCCCAAATCTGTGCCATGGGGTCCCCCCTGCAGCAACATTGCTGGTTTCCATGGAGACACCTCCCAGTTCCCCATATGGAGACAGCCCTGGTACCCACAGTTAGAAGAAACCCTCAAAGTCCACAAGCCTTTTGGATGAAAATTCCCCGTGACCTTGTTTTTTCTTAAAATTGCCTGCTGAAATCCCCTAGCTCTGACTCACTATGTGGGTGCAGTTCAAGCACCATCTTTGGGTCCCATCCTGCCCACACAGCTCTGCAGGGTGCCCTGGGCTGGGACAGGATCCCTCGTGCCTCTGTGCCTGTAGATTCTGCAATTCTAGCATCTTGCTGGGCAGAGATGCTGCCAAAAAGGACTTTATCCCTTGAGGGGGAAATCTTTGCTAAAGACCAAGCTAAGACCTGCACAACCCATTTAGCTCCTCAGTTTAGGAGTGCTATGGTTTTCAGAGAGGTGGTCAAGCCCCTTCATTCATACTTGCCAACACCAGTCACTGGAAAAGACACCGCTAAATCTCCCGCTGGGTCAGGGGAAAGTCAGGCCCACACCACTGGATACAGATGAAGTAGCAGCTTGCCTCATACAGTTGGGGTTTTCCAGTGTTTTCTTCCCCATATCCTATTAATAATTAACACAACTGCAATGAGACCAGCTTTTAAAAGGCTTCACTGCCATGGGCTGTGTTACAGTCCCTCTTTCAGGAGCAAAGGTTTGTCTGTTACCACTGGAAACAAGGAAGGCTCCAGTCTCAGCCAGGGACGCCATCCTCATGGGAACCTGATTCTGTGTCCCCACTGGGCTGAGCTGATCCATCACGCTTCCAGAGCCAAGGTGATGGAGCCCTGCCAAAGCAGCCCATCCTCTGCTCCTTCCCAAAATTCCACCCTATGTTAGAGACAACTCACTGGGCCATTTTAAACTCTCCACATTCTTTTCAAGGCTGACCTGGTGGGAGCTCAGGAGGACAAGTTAATACTCTCCCTCAAGATGGGATTTGGAGGTCAAAGGACAGAGTTTGGGGGTCGTGGGTGGTCTCTGCCTGCTGATGAAGAACCCCATCCTCTGGCACCTGCAAAACAGCGAGTGAGCAAAGCCAGAGTAGCACATTTTAGGCCACTCCATGGGGTGCTTTCCAGGATCTCCCTTTCCAAAGAGCTCCTTACAGATCACCCAGCTCCCAGCTGCCCATGCTGTGACAGGCTGCAGACAAAACTCCAGGCTACCCGGGAAGGAAGGACAAGGTTTCAAGCTATCCCCAAAGCCTAGGATTTGGATCGAGTGATCTCTATGCCTCCAAACACCCTGCTCGGGAGAGAAACAAACAGAAAACAGAGGATGTGATAAAAGCAAACCCCTCTCCCCAGCCAGCCCTGTCTCCCAGCAGTCGCCCGCCCCCACCCCGGGCTGGGGCCCCGCTGGCCCCACGCAGAGAGGCCACACCGGCCCGGCTGGCTGGGGGAGGCAGAGCAGGGCCTGCAGCAGCCCTGGCAATAAACAGCTTCCACATGCTCATGCCGTGCTGAGCCCTCAGCCCCGACATACCAGCACACTTATTCATCCCTGTGCAAGGGGCCGAGGCAGCACCGTGGGCTGCAGCCCCTCCTGAGACAGGGTCCTGCGAGCTCCCCGTGGTCCCTGGGGGTGTGGATAGCCCGAGGTGCCCATCCCGCAGCTGTGCCACAGCTCCAGTGGTGCTGCGGGACCCCCAGGCCAGCAAACACCCACTGTGAGTGTGGGTGCCAGTGCTGGCGAACCCCCTCAAATCTAACTTTAATTGGGTCCCCAGTTTTCCATATCCCACGCTGTCTGCATCCCTCCAGGCCATCGTGCCATGCTTCTCCTTCACTGAGGAACAGTTCAAACCCGTAACAGCCTCTCCCCCCACAGCAACACTGTACTGACCCCCCCTTGTCCTCTGTCCTCTCAAATTAGGGGCTGGGAAAGTGTTTCAGCCCCCAGCCCTGAGGCAGAGGGGGATCAGTGCTCTGCCGAGCCTGCAGCTGTGAAGATGTCTGGGACACAGCGCCCAACAAGATCCTAGTGCTGTTCCATCCTGGTTGGGGCTGTCCCATCCCACAGCCTCTGGGGATGATAAACCCCCTTTAGAGGCAGAGAGCAGGCAGGGCTCCAGCTCACTGGCATCCCGGCGGGTTTACGAGAAGATTTTTAGCAGCACCAGGAACAGTCCCCGGATTAGAGCTACAGGCTTCAAAAGGAGCTGCCGAGCGCGAGAGCCGAGGGCTGGAGTCGCTGCGGCTGAAAAGGGAATGCTGCACATTATAAATAGCTGCTCACTGGCAGCACATCTGTTTCAGACAGCGGCTCGGGAAGGCTGTGCGTGTTCTGGTTTGGCTATTTTGGGGGAAAGAGATTTGAAACTCACTCATTATTACTGTTCACCCAAGAGATGCGAATGATGCCTGTTTCTCCTTTGCCTTTTCAAAACAGAAAGCAAAACGAGGTGAGTTTCAAAGCACACAGTGGTGTAAGGTTCTCTGGGAACTGCAGCTTTCGCTGGGAGATGGTACAATTACCCCAGTTACACCTGGATCAGTGGGTAGTGCCACAAAACAAGACTGGCCATGGGACAGGGAGAGCACAGCTCTTGTTGCTGCTCAGCTATAAGCCACCTTTCAGCCTTGGGAAGCTGTGGAGGTGGGAGGGAGACAGGCAGCTTCAGGCAGCAATGAGGCCAAGGGCAGGTGTCGAGGTGAGGCTGTGAGTGACACTCCCCAAAATAGTGTGGGCTCACCTGCACCCACTAGATGGGACCGCCTTGTGACCCTGTTGATGCCGCCATGCACCCCCATGGCTCTGGTCCATCTCTGCGCCACAAGAGATGCCAGACCCTCCCTAGGATCAACAACAGTGCAGAGGAGCAAGACCCGGTGTCAAGATGAAGGCCACAGCCCCAAGAATGGTCTGGAACCATCGGGGCAGGGGACAAAGGGATGCCCCAAGCCTGGCTGCCCCATCCCTCAAAGGGCCGACATCCCACAAGAGCCCACACCAAGGAGATGTGGGGTGCTGCTGAAGCCAGCATGCCTGGGGGCGAGCAGAGGAGGATGAAGGAGCGTCCAAAGTCTGGCGGTGTTGGAGCAGCCCCGTGGTGCCCAGCCCGGCCCAGGCGCTCCCGTACAGCCCAGCAACGGCTCATTAATCACTCGGCACCACGGCGGGATGGAGGCCCTCACCGACCGCCGCCAATCCCCGCGCCGTTACCACAGAAACAACCCTCACCCTGCACAGGCTTCAAAGGGTTTTGTGCGTGTGCCTGTGTGTGCTGCTCCATCTCCCCCCTCCCCTTGTTGTTTTTTGTGTGCGTGTACGCAAGAAAGAGTTGGGTTTTTTCCTCCTTCTCGGGAAGCGTTTGGCACCGGGGCTCAGATCATGTGAAAAGTGAGGGCAGGACAGACGAACAGACAGACAGATGAACCAGGAGAACCAGCCACGATAGCCCAAAGGCTGGGGGGTCTTCTGAAAGGAGAACGGAAAGGGTTGGGGGGCATGGAGGCGGCTGTGGTGCTAACGAGTCAAAAATAAATATTTATATGGGTAGAGTTTTAAAACCCTATTTTGCATCGTTATAATAAATTATTCATCTGCCTGTTTCTCCCTGCCCGCCTCTCATGGTAGGGAGCTGTGGAAGGGGATGATGCTGCAGGGTGAGTGAAGGGGGTCATGGCTGACCAGGACCCTGGAGCCCTCCAGCACCTCAGGGAGAGGAGGCAGGGAGGTTTCGGGAGGGAAGCAGGGAAGGCACAGATGTGGCTGGACCCCGACACAATCATGGCAGTGCCAGATGGGGAAGGGTGAGGAGAGGTGGGTGTCAGAAGCAGGCAGCTGAAGGTGCCCAGGGGACTCGGCGACCTCCCAGCCAGCAGTGTCAGAAACAATGTGGCTGCTCATACACTTATTTTGGATGGAGCCCTCTGTGAGTTTTGGGCTCCCTAATTTTTGTTTTGGCAAAGACAGGAGTTTGGCTGATGCCCTGCAGTGTCCTGCTGAGGAGGTGGGGATAGCTCTGCAAGGAGTCCTGCTGCCCTGACTCCCCCAAATCTCTGGCTTCCTGCATGTCCTAGTGTCCCACTGAGGGTGGGCACACACCTGCAGGCGGTGGTACAGCTCCCATCCCTCCTGCCCACACTCTCACAGCCAGCCCAAGAGCTGAGCTGAAGGGAGCCCTACACCACCAGCTGAGACAGTGCTTCCAGGAGCCATCGGTACCTTCCCATCGCCACTTGTGCACTGACATGTGCCCAGCACATCTCTCTGCAAAGCTGGCAGCAGCTTCCCATCGAGGGCCTTGAGCAGCACCTCTGAGCCTGCCCCCTTGACCCTTCTGGGAGTAGCAAAATGTTTGTTTTGATCACTTTTGCACCCCCAGTGCTCTGATGGCAGCTGCCATTGCGTCCAGCAGTGTACAGGGTTTGAAAGAGCCACCAAGCATTAAGGAAAGGTCTGGGGAGGAGAGCCTTGCCCTGGTTATTTCCAGGCTTGCTGCAATTGCATTTGCCAGAACTGCTGTAACAGAGACAAAAAGCAAGGATAGAGAAAGGCATGAGCCTGGCTGAACAAGCCACACAAAGCCCCTTGCCTAGCTGGAGGCTTCCAGCATATGGAAGGGGAGGTAAGAGGGCTGCAGAGGATGAAAAATGATCTTCTGGATCACCTCACTATCCCTTGACTCAGCCTCTCCTGACAGCTGCTCATCTCACCTGCCCCTCCAGTGACTCCCCAGCAGCCTCCTCTGGTGCTACACCCCCAGGATATCTGAACATGAAACCTAAATCTCCCTTGTGCTATAGTTTAAGTCCATAATTTCTTGTCCTACCCACCACAGGACACGGAGAATCATTTATTCCTATCCTGTTTGCAGCAGCCACTGACATATTTTTGAAGGCTGTTATCACATTTCACCTTCATTCTCAGACCTTTCCATGAAAGATGGAACAGAAACACAGGTTTGTGACGGGGAGGAAGGACAGAATAACAAAGAGGTTTTTCTGGATCACACGTAGAAACCAGGAAAGCCAGTGGAAAGGCAGAGAGCCAAGGAATGGGCAAGGAGAAGTCTGTAACACCCTGAAGGATCTTCAGTGCCACCAGCCAAGCCCAGAACACAAAGGGAGATGCTGGAGACAGCAGGGAGGAAAAGTGAGGATACACCTGGACAAAATGGGCCTGGGATTCCCATGCAGGGTGATGTGGCAGTGCCCGAAAGGGGTGTTAGGACTTGGCTGCAAGCAGGAGAGGAGCCAGCTCAACTTAGTTATGATGGTACCAGTATGAATGGCAGGTAACGTGCCAGGTTGGCCCTAAGATGCAAGGAGGACAAGAGACACGAACAACAGACACACAACAGTGTGTTCCAATATTCTTATCATGCCTTTGCACGGCTGCACGTGTCAAAAGTACTTACGAGAAGGAGATAATCTAATTTGATAAGGGAGAGGGTAGAGGAATAACACTGTGGGCACAGATATCAGGAGCAGAAAACAAAGGAGAGACTTCAGCAGGCATCTGCTACAGACCCCCAGGACTGGAGGAGAGAAAGAAAGAACAAAAAGATTCCTGAACCAACTATCAAAGAGCTCACAAACACAGGATATTTGTACTCAGGGGGCACTTTAACCACCCAGACATCTGTTGGGCGACACACACATCAAAACACAGGCAGAATGGTTCCTTCGTTATGTAGAGGACAATTTACAGATGAAGGAAGTAGAAAGGCTCCACGAATCTACTCACCAATAAAAAGGCACTGTTCAAAAGCAACAGTAATAGGGGAAGTTTGGAGCCTGTGATCACAAGCACAAACCCACCAGAGTGAGGACACGGTGGCACAAGACACTTCACAGCAACCATGCTGGAAGAGGAACTGAGGGACAGCCAGGAGCAGCGGGGCAGGAGCCGCGCTTGTGCCCTACAAACACCGTGGCTGTTGACAAGGGACAGGATAAACTTCCCAAATACGATGGAAAGAAAAGAAGCAGAAAGAGCAGCCCTTTGCATCAGAGACAACCCTGAAGGCAGGCTGTGGACCCAGTGGGCAGGGGAGGCTGTAATCCCATCTGGGCTGGCAGCTACGGCGTGTCTCAACATTGCCAAAGGCAGGCTTTTCCCAGATTCTCAGGGAGGTAAAGGTAGGAGCAGGCAGCTTGTGGAGCTCATCTCCAAACAGCAAGAATTCCCATGCCTGTTGCATGAAGAAAACCCACTCTTGCACACCACCACAGGAGCTGAGCACCTCCGAACATCAGGGCACCTCTTTAACACTGCCCCTTCGTCCCTCTAACTCTGCGCCAAAAGCAAAGACAAGATCTGAGTCCCACGAAGCAACGCTCCAGCACAAGGTCAGTGCGCTGCTGTGGTTCTCCCACAGAGGGACTTTTCTGAGCTACTGCATGGAAAGGAGTTTCGCAACAGGCAGCACAAGAGACACAAAACACTCTTACACAACTTGGAGATGCAAAAGTCAACAGATCTGACAAGTGCTACCGAAGCAGAGGGGGTTTCCCAGCACACAAAGCCCTTTGGCTTCTAGAAACAAAAGTAACTTTGTCTATGAACTCCTGGAAAAGGTTGGAAAATATCTGGCTTCAACCTAATTATCCATGCTCCATGGAGACAGCCAGGCTTGTGGAGGGCACAGGCAGCAGGAGACTGCCCACGGCTACCTCTGCCCTGGGGTAGGTGGCCCCCAGCTCTGGGCAGCCTTCCTGCTCCACACCCCCAACCAGCCATGGCAGCTTGGTAAGGCTTTGGCACTCCATAATGGGCTTCAAAACTAGCCAGGTTTTAAAGGTGTTTTGTGTTTAAAGATTAAAACAGTGAACCACTTGAAGCGCCTAAAATACACCTGAAAATCTGGCTCTTTGACCAGATTTAAAGTTTCACCACAGGAGGTGGGAAGCAGCATGAGCCTCCATTTCCCCTTCAGAGTCATCTGGGAAATGAAGGGATGTGTCATCCCCTACTTCCCACACCAAGAGCAAGGACCTCCTCAGCCTTCACAGTTACCTCCAAGCAGATGCAAAACTGGAGATCTGCAACTTCAAACGGCCTAATTAAAAAAAAAAACTACCATCACGGGGGACAGGAAAAGCTCCCCTACTTCTGGCCACGTTTCTAAAGGTGCTGCCCACATTTTGGCCTTAGCTGGAGCGCAGTTTCCCGTTTCACTTATAAAAACGTAGCTCTTGGTATACAAGTGTCCAGGGTTCACAGATGCTGGTTTTGAAGTGCTTTGGAATAATACAGCTATTAAAATAGGAAGAAAAAGAAAGTAGCAGCAGCCATACGCTACCGCCCTTGTAGGGAACTACCCTGGACATCTTGCTCCTTATTTATTAAAATAAAAAAAAAAACCAACCCAACATTGCTTTCCAGGCCTGAAACACAGATTCAGTTATGACATGTGTCTATTTATCAGGAGAAAAGCTGAATATTTCCGCTATCACAAGATTATTGCCAGTGCTTAGATTTTTTTCCCTAACCTCCAGCTAAAATCCTTTGAAAATGGAACGGCATATGAAATACGCTCCCTGACTCTCAGAGTTGGAGCCCGCCCCCCCTTTCTCCCAATAAACAATTTTGCATATATTTAAACCTCCTTTCTCTGGTTTCCCAACTCCTCCACCCTCCCCAGCAAAGAAATTACAAAAATCCGTCATTTCTCTCTTTTCCCCTTGCACCTCCATCTATCAGCGTTTCAAAGGCAGTCTCCTCGAATGCCGAGCAGAGCAGGAGATGGGCAGCAGTAATGGGAATGTGCTCCTGACTGTGCAAACCCACACAGAGAGTGAGGACAGGAGAGACTGCATTTGCATACATATTAAACGAGAGCAGTAAAAAATGCAGACGTGCAAACCATTTGGACATGGCTCGGCTCGGCGATGCGCCCTGCAAGAGAATCAATCTTCTGCATTCTTAAAGGGAAAAACCTGTTACGGAGAGAAAAGCAAAGCCGAGAGACGTCCGCCCGCAAACACTGTCAAGGTTTTGGGACAATCTGACCTTCCCGGCCATGCAAAGGCTGTCGTGAAGGAGGGTGAGATCCTACAGATGTCCAGCTGCTGGCCCTGCCGTGGTTCCAGCCAGGCAGACTGGTGCCTTTGGTCCTCTTCCCATCATCACCAATGGGAGGAGAGCTGGTGAGACCCCTAACGCCAGCCGTGCTTGTGCTTGAGCTGAAGTAAGATATTCTGACATCAATCAAGCTCTCAGGTGAGGGTGGCACAGAAACATCCCTGAAACAGCCTGAGCTGGGCTCCATGGAAGAAATAAGTGGTGCCCGGATGTGCTGAAGAAGCCCAGCCTCTGCATCCCAGTACCTTCCTGACTGAACAGTGAGTGCTGAGTGCATGTCCCTCTTTAGCTCTGGGTGATCCCAGTTATGGGGAGCTCCAGAAAGCAAGGCCAAGCTCCAGACCAAGGCCAACCTGGAGGGCATGACACCCCAAAATGGCTCTGGTCCAAATTTTTTGTGTATCTCTTTGCTTGCTCCATGAATCTTCACATGCACGCTACCACCGCTGCTTGACTGACCCACAGGAGTCGCAACAACAGCACTGCACGCACGAGCTTCTCCCACGGTCAGGTTCTGCCTTGCCCTGGAATGACCCAACTCAACCTCACCTTCAGTTGTCCCAATGCCCTGGTTAAGGATGTTCCCAAGATAGGATGTTACACCCAAGACAACAAGTAAGTACAGTGGAGCTTACGTAGTAGATCATTCCGAAGTGTCTGCAAGGATACAGACCTAACGAGGCAAATCACGCAGGCAAACCTACTGATTTCAAAGTCTGCAGGTTCAGATGCATAAAAAGTGCAAAATCAGTAACTTTTATATTGCCACTCAAGGAACCACAAAGATAAAAGCAATATTCTGGGAGTGAAGATGCCATGAATATTTCTCATCTGCACTTATAAGGGATATTTGGGACCAACGGCTTGATTCTGCATTAGCCTTGTTCAAATGAGATAATTTACATTCCCTGCCGGCTGAAAACAGGCTGTCAAGGTATTTACTTGTGTCAGGTTTCACTTCCCAGCCGCAGCGCTAAATCCCACTAGGTGCACATGGAGAGTGGAGGTCCAGGACCAAGAATGGCAAGGAGGCGGTCCAGTGTGGACACCCCAGCATGATGCAAGCCCACAAAGTTCTGCAGGTAAATGTTCTGCAGGGAGGCACGCTAGTAGCAGCAGCTGCTGCTTTGCATCACATTCTCTCAGCTTCTCCCTGCAAGGGTCCATTCTGGAAAACCAGGAGCTTGCAAGGCTCAGCTGTCCATCCCTGAAGATCTCAAGGCTGCAGACAGACAACTGGACATACCTGCCTACTGAGCCTCACTGTGCTGCAGGGTTTGGCCCCTCTGCTCCTGTGGGAAATGCTGTCTGGAGCGTGCCTTCTCCTCCTCTGTCCAGCTATCCCCTGTTATGGCCAGATCTAATCTAACCACTTGCTTCTTCGTGGCTGACTCACCCTCACCTGCCTTTGCACCTACAGCCCAAAGGACATACATGGAACGTGCTGCCAGATCTTCCCCACAAACCTCCAGAAACACCCCTTTTGCCAGGTCCAGCGAGCCCAGGATAGCAAGGCAGTGCTCAGCTGTCTGCTGCTTCCTACCACCCTCCAGCTCCTCTAAACCAGGCAGTCTTGGGGTGGGAAGGCAAACAAAACGGGCTTCCCAGTGGCCTCTCCAATGTGGATTCTCTGGTGTCTCATAAGGGTTGAGTTCCCATGCAGCTATCGAGCGCTTGACTCTCTCTTTACCCACCCACCCATTTTCACAAGGCTTGTGGGAGCCACACAAGAGCTCTTTCCTTCAGCCAAATGTAATTGGAACTCGTCGCTGGGTAAAAAACAGGGGGAGGCGGGAACAAATGGAGAGAGAGAAAAGGAGAGACACGTATGCACACATGCACAGGCTGGATCACAGAGGCCCTATTCCCTTAAAGAAAAGGAAAAAAAAGAAAAAAAAAAACCAACAAAGTAAGACTACAGTGGCAATGTGCACCAGCTGAGCTGTTGACTTGCTTGTGTGCTACACAGTCCCACCCCTCCGCCTCAGCTGCCGGGGATTTACAGGCACAAACAATCTGGGGAGGGTTGGTTCATCTGTACACGGGGGTTTCTACAGGTCCCTGCACAACACCAGCTCCCCTCCCAACAGCAAGTCAGAATCTGGAAACATTTTGGGCTGTTAATTATATTCGGATTGAAATTTTTTTGCAATAGCAATGTCCCTGTGAAAGGGCAGTGGGTGAGAATCTCACAGAGATAACTCGGGGATTTCCACCCAGAAACTGTCCCCCTGCCTTGCCAGAGAAACACAAAGGCAAAAGAGAGTGGCATTTGAGAAAACAACAGAAAGCCAACTTATTGAATAGCTGTCACTGGACAAGTATAAATATATCAGTGATTGTGTCAATATTAAGCTCATATCAAAGGTGATTAATTTGATAATTGCCTGTGCAGAGAAAGAAAAAAACCACAATCAAGTATATTGCCACTGGCATCTGAAATGCCTCCCTTGGTTAAATCAATTCCCTTTTTAACTTAATTAGTGTTAATAGGAAAGTTATGGTGTAACCATAACCCAAAATCACACTCCCCCTTTTATTCCTTTTTTGACTGATCTTATTTTGGCATTGGCCTGAGAGCCTGCAGGAACCAAGGGCTTTATTTGTCAGTTTGGAGAAGTTTAAGAGACAGTAGAGAAATGGAAATTGTTTTGCTAAAAAACTTGTCCACGAGCTTCCCCAGTGACATGGAGTGCCACCTCCCACGTGTGCCAGGTCCTCCCGCAGGACACGCATCCCAGCAGTAGTCAGCGATGTCAAATTCACCCCGCAAATGGCCCCAAATGACATTTTTAGAGAGGCTCTGTTATCTGAGACTACAAAATTAGCACCATATAACAGCCTTGGTCTGCAGGACTGTTCCTGCCAATGTCAATGGCGGTGCTGTAGAAGATCAAAGGCAAAGCACAGTCCTTCAGCAAGAGCAAACGTTTTGGCTGGTGGGAGAACGTTGGGGGAGCACGGCAAAGCCAGCACCAATCCCTTCCCTGGGCAGAAGAAGCCCCACAGAACCCCAGAAAGCACCAGAGTGAAAAATCAATCCTGCCATTTGCTTAAATCAGGCAACTCATGCACAATTCTTCAGGAATATTCAAGAGGTTTATCTAGAAAATCAGCACGAAAAGCATTGTCCTTCTGCCAAAGAGTTAATAGCCCTGAGAGCGAAGCGGAGGCCTCACTCTTGCTGTGGGATTTCTCCCAGTGACACCATGTTCCCACTTGGAGACAAGTTTCTTTGTTTGCTTTTCCCCAGTTATATAAGGGACATAAATTTTTCTTGCAGAGAGAACTCCAGGCAATCTGCATCTCCCTCAAAGTCTGCATCTCCCTCCAAGGCTTCTCACTATGTTTCAGCTTGAATACTACTGCTGTTGCTGCAGTTTTCCAGCTCTTGCCTGTGTCTGCACTAAACCCTCTCCCCGGCCCCAGGAAGCAAGAGCCTGCTCAAAACTCAGCTCCCCATCAGGTGTAATCCCACGCGATCAGCCAAAGCACTTTTCCACCCTCCCACTCCCTGCCTGTGGCATCGTGAAGGTGAAGACATGAGCACAGACAAGATAGGAAACCTTGGGCCAGCACAAAGACGTGTCCAGGGACTCTCCCCTAGGCAAGAGCGTCTCAGTGGAGCCCAGGCTGCTGCCTTGCAGCTCGACTCTTTTCTGACTGGAACCCTCCAGCCCCTGGCTTTGCTCCCCCAGCAGGTCCCTCATCCCCAGCCCCATCACTCAGCACTGAAGGAGCGAGCCAGAGGAGGCTGTGCCGGGAATTTCGCAGCGCTGGGGCGAGGGCTGGGTGCTCTTGGCCGGCCAGCACCGCATTGCACACATACCAGCAAACCTCAGCCCGGCAGCCCCGGAAGGGCAACAGGCAGCCAGCAGCAGCTCCCAGGCCAGCGAGGAAGCTTTAACCCCTTCCCTGCTGTGGCCAAGAGGCTTCTCAAGAGTCCAGAGACAGTGGGAGAGAGGAATCCACCCTAAGACTAAGCATCTAAATGCAGCACCACTCCCTCCCTAAAAAAAAAAACCAGCAAAACCCTAAAAAATCCCTGGGAATGCAGTCCTCCTTTTCCCCTTCCCATGGCCTGATGGAGAGGCAGGGGACCATCCTCAGCCCTGGCCAAAAGCCATCAAAGCTCCCAGCAGCCAGCACAGCCCCAGGCACCGCACAGCCGGATGTCCCGTGCCATTCACAGCCCTATGTCCTGGATGGTGGTCTCAGCAGGGTCCTGTGGGGAACCCGGGGACAGCCACAGCCTGGCAAGGCTTATTCTGCACTCCAGAGAGGAGAAACGTTGAGTCCTTCCATTCACACCATTTAAAATTATGGTGCTGAGGAGGGTTTCTCATCAACACCATCAGAGGAGAAATCTCTCTGGGTGAGGTTTGGCTCCCATGTCCTTCAGTGTGAATTACCTATGACTCAGAGGCAGGATTTGGCACATGGGTGCTTCTACCCATCAAGAGCCAGCGACAACCTTGAGTGCCCAGAGGAAGCACAGCGGTCCTGCCTCTCCCCAGCCCCTTTCTCATCCTGGTTCCTCTTGATCTTCCAGAGAGATCTGGGTTCTGCTCTCCCACACAAGTGGGTCCCTGAGAGCCAGGACAGGAGAAGGTGGCACAGCATCTCCAGAGCTGGTACCAGCACATCTCACCTCTGAAAAAAACAGCAATCAGGTGTTACATCAACCCATGTGAATGGACTAAAAATGCCGGTGCCACCCCACTTGGAAATCAGCTTGGTCTGAGCAGTCTCCAGATAGCTGCAACAGCTTAGAAGTCCCATTTATGGATCCAACATGAAAGCAAACACTTTTCCTTTTTTTTTTTTTTTTTTTTTTTTGGACTAAGTGGAAAAACCAGACAAAGCCCTTCCCAGCACAGGTAGGATCACTGAAACCCAGGGCTGAGCCCGTGGCTTTGGCAAGCAGAGAGAACAGAGGCTCAGGGGCAGGGGGTGTCAGCTAGCCCCAGTCCAGGCTGCCCTCCCAGTGGAGATCGGATCTCCCACTGCTCCCGATACTCAGCCCTGCTCGGCTCCTTCCAGCACCAGTCCCATCAGATCAGGCCCAACAGGATTAACCACATATTGCAGCGCCAGCGGAAGGCAGATTTACCTTTTAAAAAGGAACACACACACACACACACACCCCCCAAAGTCCATGTTAAAGGAACTGCCTTGGTTCAAAAGCTGCTTCCAAATTTAGGTTTGCTAAAATTAAGATTTCATATTTTTTAATAAAATAGAATTAGACCCTTCATGAGAGATTAATAATCAAAGGCCCACAGAAATGTTTCCATAAACGAAGTTTTTTAATTCCAAAGGAAACCATTTGTTTAAAAGAAGCAAGTGTTCCCCTGCAGAGCTGGAACTTCAGTAATTGCAGCATGATGATAGAAAATGGGGCTGGATAGCAAAAATAACTTAAAACTATTCTAAACAACCATGACGCTGAGTCATCTGTTTCAAAGTCCAAATGGAGCTACCCCAGTGACAGGGCCCACAGAAAATGCTAAGGTGCATAGTTAAAAGGGGAGGGGAGAAACAAAAACAAACAGTAAAAATAGTACAAATTCCTTCGGATACTACTTGTGACAAAAGATGAAAGCTGGGATTTTCACCTTCTTTCCAGCATCTCAACCGCTCTGAAGCTCAGGGTTTCATCACACTAGGCACCCCTAACACAACAGTACCACAGATGCACAACCAACACCAAATACTGGAGCGTAGTGTTCCTCTAAACCAAGTTAAGGAAAAATAAAAGCACCCTCTCCCCAGCTGGTATCAGCCAGTGTAACCCCACGAAGAACAGGGGAAGGAAAGGCCAAACCCTGATCTCTCAATCTTTTGTATTCCAGCCTCACTTGTATACACTACTATCACGTTACACAGTGTGTAAGTCACTGTATGAATGGCAAGGTGCCACTGGCATAAATACATTCATATCTGGACAAAGGATCAGTCTGCATGTCAGGATCTTCATTAAAAATGAGTTTGTAAGCACTTCCCCTCATTCTTTTGGTTCGTTTCCACAAAAACAAAAATGTATCGTTGCGTCAAAGCTGCAAGGACGCCCAACACGAGACTGGACCGAGCACTTGGTGCTTCAGACCAAGTCAGCTGCGCTTCCACAGCACTCCAGCTTTTCCAGGCTCATCAAAGTGTGGGTTTAAAGCACTGGTATTTGATCCTGGTAACTAGCTTGATCTAATGATGGGTACATCTAATGATGGGTAGAGCATATACTCACTCCAAGAGAGACAGAGCTTGGCAGACCTGGTCTTATCCAACACACCAAGTCCTTTATGCCCTGCTACCAAGACTAATTTAAAGCTAGTTTCAGGTAGATATGGGCACACCAGACCACAGGGCTGCCCACACCCAGTTTACAATGTGGCATTCAACTGGAATTCACTTCAAACCAGCACGCCACGGAAGGCGGTGTTTCCAGAGCTGCATCATGAGCGGTGCATCCCTCTGTGTGTGAGCAGCCACAGGCAGAGCAGAGCAGGAGCCTCCTCCACTGTCCCCCCCATGCCCTGGGGCACTGTCTTGTGGCTGGGGCTTCAAGGACAATTCAATCCCCTCAGGATTTCACAAACAATCGACAAAAGCAGGAACCCAGGAAGGAGGTGACGAAACGATGGTAAAGCCTGTGGGAACAAGCAGCCTGTTATGACAGAGGGACAAGTGACAGGGACAAACCTTTCCTCATGCATTCTCAACAAAGGCCTCCTGGAAAGCTGGTGGTCACCCCCACTGTCAGCACCTCCCTCTCCAACAACTGTTTCAGACTTCCCTTCTCCTCCTGCAAAAGATCCAACTGCCTTAAATTCTGCCTTGTGCTGCTGTAACGAGGGAGGGCTCTTGCTTGCTGCTTACTGATGAGGAACCAACATCCAAAAAAAAAGAAAGAGCACGGATCGAAGGCAGTCAGGGAGAGGGAGAAGGGAGAGGCCATAGCTTTTATCAGGCCAACTGACAGATCCGGAAAAACAACAGCCTGAATTTTGGGCTCAACTGGCTTTCTTTAAGGTCTGTCTATGTTGCAGGCAGGAGAAGCCTGTAGTTAAAACAAGGTGTTCCAGTTTTTTTCCTAGGCTGCACCCTGAGTTAAAAACACCACTGGCTGAAGGGCTGGAAAAAAGCAATGAGTTCAAACAGAAAGGCATCCAGGAGGGGGATTTCCGAAAAGGTGGGGAAGAAACCATCAAAGCAAGATTTCCAAAGAGGTTAGTGTTCTTTGGGAAGGGAAAGTTTTCCAAGATCTGACTCCAGGACAACTTCAAGACAATGATATCCTCTATGTGTGAAGCTGCCTCAGTCTCCACTCCTCAAACACGGATCCAGGGAGGCAGGAGACAGATGGATTTCAGAACTAAGCACAATGGGAGAGCTGAACTTCATGTCCCTTTTACACCACACTCTCATTGTGAAGAAGTCATAAAGCAAATCATCCCCTGAGCTAATGTACGACTATTTTAACTCTTTTTTGTCAGCAAGAAAGGGACTCAACACACAGAGAGCCGCATCTTCATCACAATAAGATCATCACAATTTGATCCTCCACCTCCCAACAGCCAGGCAGGAAGACTGTGGGCTTCATCTCAGGTCATTGATGGAGCATGCAAGTACCTTCCACATCTGATGTTGCAGCACCCTCCAGGCTTTGTGCAGTCTCCAGCAGTGCTGCCTTTGGGGGCCAGATACCTGCTGGGTCTAATGCCTGGCTGGGGAGATGAAGGTCCCTTCATTCGATGAAAGAGAAAAGAGGATGAGTTGTTCCCTAATGATAAGCACGGTGTAGATTTGCCCAGCCTCTGCTCCCTCTCATGCCTAAAGTACATCCTAGGATGTCACCAATTCTCAGGTCTCGCAGTCTCAGGACTTGGTGCTTGTCCTCCCACTGCCCCAAGAAATGAGGCAGCACTTATCTGTCTTTTGCAGATGGGTCACTAGAGGCAGAGAGACAAAGCCCCAGCTTCTCTCTACATAAACTCCTCAAAGCACCAGGTTTGAGGATTTAATGGTGTTCAGGCACCTGAACCTGGGTCCAGTGTCACACAGGGCAAAGAACCAACTTCAAAATCCCAGAATCTGGGTCAGAAGCCCTGACCACTGTCCACCTTTGCCACATTCCGGACAGATGCGGTTGCTCTCCCAGGTTTCATCTCAGCCTTCGTGCTCTGGACTGCCTCAGAGGAGCCTCTGTGCTGCTGACAGAACAAAATTCAGCCTTTGATGCCATTGGCACTTCCTCCATTAGTTGCTTTGAAGATTAGGGCCAGAGCCTTAAATTGGATTCAGAAGCTGATGGGGAGCCAATGGAGCAGCTTGAGCTCCTGGTGGCCCACCCTTTGGGGAGGTGAGTGCTCGTGCTCTGCACCACCTGGTCCCACCACACTGTTTCTACTTTCAGCCTCTAGTGCATGGCCATGCAGCCTTTCCGTGCATGGCACAGAAGCACAGCCAGCTTGAGCCAAGCCATGGCTTCGATACAGTGGACAAGACTGTCCCCAAGCTGGAAGGAAGAAGGCAGTAATTTTGGAAATGAGCATTGCCTGGCCAACATGGCTAGCAAAGAGGCTGGAAAAATTGAGATTCTCCAAACCTAATCCACGGTTCAAGGCAGCATAGTGACAACAGAAAGCAAAATGTCACTGCAGGCTTCGAAGTCTCATGTTTTCCATCCCGCTTCTCCTCCATCCTCAGCTGGACTAAACTGCTCATACCTGCATCCCACAGCAGCAGCAGCTCTAGTGATTGTGCCAGCTGGGAATGAGAAATGTGCCCATGGCACCTCCATCTCCCCTCCTGGTGGGGAGTCCCTCTCTTCCCATCACACAGTGCTGCCTGACCAGTGGATGATGGGCAACAGCAAGAGGGGGAAGCAGGCAACATGTAAGCCAAGAGCATCAGGAGTATCAACAGGAGCCCAGAGTGGGAGTGCACAGTTTTGTTTTGGCATGGTTTTGTTCCTCTGTGTGTTTTTCACCGGAGTAGTTCTGATGCACAAAGGAACCATCTTTGCCTGTAATCTGTTCAATTTCAGCACTAAATAGTGCCTACAGAGTTCTGCATGCAGAGCTTAAGCTCTAGACACTCAACAAAACATCCATCCCCCAACCACATCCCCTCCTTGGCCCTCCATGGAACAGCACATCTGGATTTCACCCACACCCACCACCCAATGGTGCAGCATCCCCCCAAGGGATGGGGGTCCCTTTGCCCAAATTCCTTCAATGCCTTTGGAGACTGGCAACACAAAGGATGCTAAGAAAAGAGGAATATGGACCACAAAAAGCCACAGCTCCTCTCCCCAGTCAAGTTGAATCCCCAAGGAGATCCACGCACGCCAAACTTGCTTCCAAAGCATCTCCCTCCTCCAGAAGCCAGGGCACAGGGGCAGCAAGACACTCTGTGCTGTGAAGTGACACACATCGAAGTAACATGTGGCTCAGTCACAGCAACTCTATTAATTTAAGTTAATTTCCTGCAGTTCTGTCTTAGTTTTCCAGCAGATTCAGGACTTAAAGGTTAAAGCGTAACCTTGTCTCAGTAGCTTGCTATTCGCTCCATGCAAATGTCTACCTACAGCCTGGTAATTACATGCATTTCCACAGAGCCAATCCGCCGTCAGCCTGACAGATACTGATCTTCCCGTTTTATTTTTAGCTCTGTGCTTCCCCCTCTAGATGCAAAAAAAAATTCTGTTTGTTCCATCTTTTGCTGCAGCCTCTTTTTTCCCTGGCTCACCAGCCAGCTCCCGGCTCAGCCGGGCTAGAGCAGGAAGCAGCACGGGGCTGCAGCCTGGGCAGGCAGTGGGCTCCTGCTGGGTGTCCTGCACGGGTCCCCACCACAGTGACAGTGGGTAGCCACCTTTGTGGTCACCCAGAGAATTTGTCACCTCCAGCAGCAAGGGGTGTTTAAATAGGAAACTGAAGTGAGATATAAACAATCCTTTGTAGGGGAGCTGGACACTTTTTCTTGGAGACATCTCCAGGCCTCACACATCCAACCAAGCAAAAAGGGGTCAAATCTGGCAAAATTCAGCCCATGTGCCTGTGGCTCTGCAAGTACAGGATTTATCATCTTGCAGAGGTGGGTGGCTTCCCCTGTTAGCCACCCCCTTGGGGCCACCCTGAAAGAGGAGGCAATGCCAGGAGGGCAGACACTGGAGGCAGGTCACCCACACAAAGACAAAGCTCGGTTGACGTTTCCAACCCCTAAAATGGGCACACATGAGACAAAACATATCCAGTGCCACTGAGGCCAGTGTGCTGTTCTTCTTCATGTGTGGCTCCTGTGGCTCTGGGGAGAAGGCAAGGTGTGCAAACCACTAGAAATCGGTGTCCTCCAGAATTTTAACTCTATGGGGCAGCCCCTCACCAAAGAGTGGCCCAAAAGGCTGATTGTAAATCGTGAGACTTGGAAGAAAAGGGGATCAGGTGGTTCTTTTTTGCCTTTCCTTTCGGAAGGAGTCTGGGAATGGGGATAGATTGGGCTTTCAGGGTGAGGTCTGCATGCCTCTCTCCCACCCTCTCTCTCTCAAATACACATTATAGATTTAAACCAGAACAGATTCGTACAAACTTTAGTCGTGAGAAGAGGGGAAAAAGGCACTGAGCCTCAAAAGTGACACAAGGAAAGCACTGGCAGCTGGCACTGCAGCACACAGGGCAAACCCACCATGGCCAACCTCGACTGTGGGCCACAGGGTGCAGCTCGGGGACATTAGGGGGGTGAAAAGTGTCTGCACAGAGAAGAGAAAGAAAACCTGCATGCAGGGAAGCCACATTAAAAATGTATTGGGAATTTTTCTAGATTAAATAGCTGAATTGAAAGAGGAAAGAGGAGCAGGGATGGGATTAAGTAGAAGGAAGGGCCAACCTGTATGAGACTCCAGTAAAAGCCAGCAGAGCTGGAGCTGATGCATCTCCCCAACACTATGGACACTTCTCCAGTGCTCATCCCTGCACTAGCTACCTCAACCACATGGGAATCAGAATTGTGTCTCCTACCTGCAGAGAAAGGATTGCTTGTCTTGTTATTCTTCCTAGGATCCTCCTAGTCCCAACATCATTAAAAAATAATAATCAAGAAATTATCCCTACATGGTTTTACATTTCCAAGGCAATCTCTTCAAACCTCATCAGTAGTTTCCCTCCTTCAAATTTTGTAACAAATAAAGCACGCAACATTTGGAAGCTGCTTATCCAACTTTCTTCAAACATTTTCAACAGGTGTTTTGGAGCACTTAGTAGGAACAGATATTTTAGAGAGATCTGGGTTACACTGTCCCAGTTTTGCCCTCCCACAGCTCCTAACCTGAAGGTCAGTCTAACACACGACCAGGGGATCAGGAGCCATCCCAGCAAGTGACAAGGATGACAAAGCAAGGAGTGGGGAGGGAAAAGTCCTTATCCTCATTACAGAATGATAGCCAAGGAACAGAGATTTTGTTACTCACTTAACAGCCCACAAGCTCGGAATCAAACTCAGATCACAAAATCCTATCCTTCTGCACCAAAATAAACAAATAAACCAACCAGCCTCCCATTGAGGAGGAGTTGGGGAACTCCAAGGGAGCTTTCCCACCCTCCACACAGCTGCAAGCCCTGGCTGAGCTCCGCAAGAACCAATTCCTCTAAAAACAACAAGTTTAGCCAAAGGAATTCAGGGTGAGCGAAGAGAAAAATGCTGAAGCAAACCTACCCCTTTACCATATTCCTGCAAAACACCTTTAAATCTGTGATCTTTGCATAATTGTGTTTAAAACAACTCAAACCTGGCACTGTCAGCCTGTCGTTGGAGAGTCACTCTCTTGCTGCTGGCTCGTTCACTGGGATTTTTAACTATTATTCAGTCTCCATTTTCCTTTGTGTGATTCAGTCCTACCGCTCCCACCTTCACTTGAAATTTTAAAGGCTGGGTACTTCCAAATCCCTTTCTTTGCATTTACACCCTTCTTTTCTAGCGAACAGTGATAGTCTCTGCCACACATCATTTCACCAAGGGCTGCACCCAGGGCTGCGGTTGGTCTCTTGCATCCTGGACATCCCTGCAAAGTAACCAGCAGAATCCAAGGCTTTAACTGCTTTAACCTTTCCTCCTGCACTTGTCCATCAGGCTCCATGTCATTGCAGTGCCTTACTCCAAATCCCTTCCCAGTGGGTTTACACTCGACTGTCATTGCAGTGCTCAGACTTCAGCACTGGAAAAGTGCTGTGAGCACAAGCAAGAGAGAAGGAACCAGGGTAGCGTCTCCAGGGCTGTCTGACACGTGGCCTCAGCATCTGTTGCCCCAAAAATATCAAATGGCAGATCTTGCCCTTACACAAGATGCACACAACAGAAGGTTTTAGCCTTTCTGTGACCACAGTCAGCTTAAGAGATGGGTCCCCAGCAACACCATTTAGATCAGTGCTCTCCATTCCTGTGGTGACATTTATTCCAAGACTTCCAGTTCTTCAGCTGTTCTGCAAGAAGGTCTTTTCCTCTGGATCTCTGTTGCAATTACATCCACTTGGCATTTTCCTTGTGGCATGGTTGTTTCTGCCTTCTTACAGCAAATCTTCCCAGGCTTTCTCTATAGTTCTTTCCTCTTTGACTTCACTGTCTTTGTTCATCTAATGGAAACATTCACGATGATGTGGGAGAGGTTTATAAACAGTGACATGGACCATCCTGAGAAAAATCCCATGATGGAGAATGTGACCCTCGGATGGGTGCTGGGTGCTCCCACCATTCAGCCTACCCCTGCTCACCTACATCTTTCATTTATAGGTACTCACCACAGCTTTCTTTCCATGGCTGTGTATATCCAGTGAGACTCCTGGAGCCACTGGGCAGAGCTGGAATATTGTGTCCATAAAGTTCCCTTGGGCTGCTCTGATCTCCAGTAAGCACTTCCATGTGCCATGCCATGCTTCTTCCCACAATCCTGCCACCTCCAACAGCTCAGACAACACAGGAGCAAATTTTTGACTTCAGGGGCATTGCTGGGAATGTGAAACAGTACTTCTCCCCCCCATGCTAGCCCTGCTCTTTCTACCGTGTGGACAGATGGAAATTGCCCAGCTCAGCCTATTTTTCTACCTCAATCCCCCTTGTTCCAGGCTTTCCCACCCCATCCCACATTTCTCCTGTGTCCCAGGTGAGACACAAGCACCCATCCTGCAGCAGGGACATGTCTGACCTGCCAGCACAACATCCCAGTGACAGCTACATGGCCTCCACATGAGCCTTTCCTCTGACTTCAACAGCTGCTGGCTTCATTCCCCTATTCCTTGTGGCCTCTCTATTTCCTCATGGGCTGCTCTTCTATTTGGGAGCCCATGATTGTATCTGACAAGGTCTCCTAATTGTCTCCACTGATTTTACCAGAGACTGATTTTAAAAGCAGCTCAGTAACTTAGTCACTTCAATATCATTGCTGGATTCAGCTCCCTCATTTATTAATGGGCCTGCTTTTGCTCTTTCTCCCCGATATGGTTGCAAAATCCCTTTTTATTTCTCTTAACCCCTTTGGCTAACATCAACAAGCAACGACTCAGTAATATTTGATATTATATGTGTATAAATAAAAGCAGGAAAAGATCTTATTCACTCCTGTTATAGCTACTAAAGCAGGCCTAGGGCTCTGGAATAGCAGCTTTACTGTATACGTTAAATATCTCCATTACTCTATTAATGCACAGTGTTGGAATTTTATTGGATGGTTTGGGTTATTTACCTTATAAAGTAACATGGGCATCACAAACCATGAAAAGAGGGTACTTAGTACCTTCTTGTTAAGTCTGCATCTCCACAATCCAAGTGAACACAAGACCACAAAAACAAAACCCCATGTGCTACATGTTCTTCCTTTCATGAGAGGTGGCGAAGGGAGGGGGAGAGGGGAGACCAGCAGTTATCCAGGCACCAACTCCATTGCATGTTGTTCCTCAGGAGGAAGTTGGACAGACAATTTAAAAGCAGCAATCCCAGCCTGCTTTTCTGCCCATGGTCACAGCCAGCAAGTGTGAAGCACACTTCATCTAGTGCGAAAGAGGTTTTGGGGTACCCCATCCTCACAGCCCAAATCCACAGGTGTCAGGAAAGAAGGGAAATAATAAACCAAACAACTAATACCAAAAAACACAGGAACAATTTCCAAGGGGGAATTTTAATATTTGATATTTTCACTGACTTCTCAAACATGATTCAAATAATGCCTTAAACTGTCAGTAAAATTGTAATAACCAGAACCACTTAGCAAAGTGCCCAAAAACCCCACTTCCAAAAGTCTTTGAAAGAATTAAAATAATCTGGATAAGTCAACTCAGCCCCAGTGAGAGGCCACCTTCCCTCTGCAGGCTGCACTTTTATTTCTCTGCCTTTAAATTGCTGCTTCGAATTCTCCACAACTTGGATGCTCAGAGACTGGCTCCAGTTCCCTGCAGAGAGATGACCAGTGAAACACAGGCGATAACTCAAAAGAGCTGCCCCAGGGTCCTGTCCTCAAATCTCAGTGTTGAAGTGAAGGAGGAAATGCCAAGAGCCAAAACCACGCACATGTGGCTCAACACCTGCCTCAGTTTCCCCTCACTCCAGCCAGGGCTCATCCCCAGGGGGAGAAAGGGACGAGTGGGTAGCTGGTATGAGGTGTCTTTCACCAGACCAAACCCTTCCTGGGGGCTGAGAACGCAGTGTGGCAATGTGAGGAAAAAGGATGCTCAGATCTCACCTCTGCCAGGTGTACAATGGCCAGGCAGGGAAGGGTCCAGTTGACACAGCTGCAGGATGAAATCCTGCCCAGCTCCACAGCATGGGGTGATCGGGGGTAAGCTGAGGTCACTCCCAGCAGGGCTGAGGTGATGGGTGACAATGACACCTCTGACTTCACCCCTGAAAACACTTCCCACCCACTTTTTGCACAGAACAGGAGGAGTCCAGACTTTTCCCATCATCCTCTGCCTCCCTTCTTTAAATGCAAAAATTCTCACCGCCACCACTATTTAAACCCAGCCCAGTCCAAGCAGGGGTCGAGATCCCCTGGGGTGGGTTTTCTGTCTGGGGGCTGTGATTTTGAGCAGCAGCAGGGAGGCAGAAGCACCTGCTGCCAGCCACCCCCGAGCCTGCGCGAGGCTGCCCGCAGACCGCAGGCAGCGGAGAAGAGGGAGGGCGGGCGAGCGAGCAGGCTCCCCTTGCAAAGTCTGTCCTGTGCTGTCTAATAACACAAGGTGTCATTGTATACCCAAATCAGTGCCTGGAGCTTTATTTATAACAACTGAAACACAAAACCCAGCAGGCCAGAAACGGCAAAGGGAGCGAGAGACCAGGGAAGGCAGGGACGCAGCCGGGCGAAATCTCCCTATTTAGCAGGATTTGCCTTGAGATTTTCAAGTCGGATTGAGGCTGGGGGGGGGGGACGGACTCGGAGGGACTCGGGAGGAGGAAAAAAAGATGAAAGGGAGGGAAGAGGGAGTTGGCAGAGCAGCGATGCTTCCCTGGCTGCGGCAAGGAGACGGGGCTGTCTCCCTGCACGGAGCGATGGGGGTGCTTTGCTCGCAGCCCCCTGCCAGCCAGCGAAGGGAGGTGGGGGGAGGCTCCAGCTCCCCTGGGACTCTCTGGCTTCTACAGCAACTCTCTTTTAAAGGTTATTCGTGGCTCTTTAGCCACTTCTTATCCCAGGAAGAGCTTTGCAGCTCAACAGCTGGCTCCAGTGGACTCCCTCTTGCACTGGAATAGGCTGTACCTGCGAACCTGGCAGGAGCCATCCCAAAGGGACTCGCCCAGCCCGCCAGGGAGCAGTCCCAGCGCGCTCCCTCAGGTGTGGCTATCAAACCCAATGCCAGCGGCTTGCACGACCCCGCACCTGCGAGAGGCTGAGCACCCCAAACTCTTGCTGAACTCAGCGGAGCAGAGGCAGCTCAGCAGCGGAAGGTCCTAGCCCTGCACTTACAGCATCGGGAGATGCGCTCTCCTCGGGTGGGTCCAGATGTTATCACCACCGCTGCCACCCCCGGCAGCTTGTTCATCTGCTCCCTTGTGCCGGAGGCTCCCGCTGCCGGCGCAGCGCCGGTGGAACAGCTCTCGCACTCTCCTCCGAGGCTCCTGGGCAAAGGCTGGCAGCTCTGCCTAAACCCCCTTTCCTCAGCAGCTGGAAGGAAGCCGCTGCCAGACTTTGTGCTGAAGCGGCTGAGGTGGGAGCATTCATGTCCCATTCTTCTGACACACCGTGGAGGTGGTAAGCAGCAGCAGGAGGGAAATAATAAACAGCTGGAGGGGATGAAGGGGGAGGTAACGTCTTAAGGAGTTGCAGCTAGAGATGCTGTTTGGTGTTCACCTCCCCTGCAGACAGATATTTAAATCTCCAGGTGCAAAAGCCACTGAAAGTTCAGCCTGAGTCAGAGCTCCAAAATTTGACCCACTAACAAGCAACAGAACGGCCCCCTTAAAAGATAAAGCCAAATTCTGAGTCTGTCTTGCACTGAGGCCACTTTGGTCCAGCTTTGCTGAAGACAGCGGGAGCCAAACCATGTTCCCTGCAAACAAACTAGAGCCAAGCTATGAAAGCAAATTCATAATCCATAAAGGAAACTGCTCCCATTATCTTGACCAGGACTTTAAAATCTTCCCTTCCTCCCACTCTATCCCAGTATTGGTCTCAGATGTTTTCCAACTCTTCATTTGAAGAGGGAAAACAAAACAACACCAAACCCACAAGGCACAGGGGGAAGAGGGTTTCGTGTTCCTTCGCTAGCGAGCGCTCGCCCAGCTGCACCCGCCGCCCTCAGCCCCCAAAGCCTACCTGCAGAATTACATTTGCAAAACTGTTGCCCAGGAAATGTGCAACTAAAATCTGTGAAATAAGCATGCCTGGAATCAGACGTTCCCAGTGTAGTTAAACGACCGTGCCTTGAAATCTGCCTCCGCGTTTAGCCACGCTGCCATGTACAGAGCTACAAAACAAAACGCTCGTCTTGTTTCACATCCCAGCCTCACCACTGGGATTCTTGTTCCCTGCAAATAGGGAGCCCAAACTCCTTCCCCCGCGGGTTTTAGGAGTGTGGCAGCAGGACAAACTGTGAGATTGGGGCCCTACCCTCATGTACAAAATCAGTGCAAAGGTTCAAGCGCAGGGTATTGCCTGTGCTATGAACTGTAGCCGCTCAGGAAATAAAACCCAAGCAGAGGAAATAGAGAACCAAGGCACTGGGGTTCCCCGTCTCTTCCGCCACGCATGTCCCTTCGCGGGGCAGAGCTGGTGGGAACATAACCCCAGATGCCTTGTTACAGCACAGTGAAAACAAGAGCTTTTGTGGGGAACAGCAGGACTCAAGGGAATGTCCACCCAGGTCTGTCCTGCGGAGGATGGAGCCTTCAGGGCAAACAAACCATGTCAGTCCCCCCTGGAGCATCAAGGGCGAGAAACCCAGGACCCCCCAGCCCACACAAGGGCTAGAGACGCCATCACTGGTTATTCCAGAGGATGGTTCAGAGCCCTGCTGGAAATTTCTGACAGGTGATTTCACAAGGATTTGTCCTATGCAGTAGGAGGGCAGGATTTTAATTTTTTAAGATTTTTGTAGATGGGAAAACATCTCTCCTTCCCCTCTTTGAGCTCACCATTCCAGTCCCACATCCTGGCAGAGAACACAAACTTCTTGCTTGCCTCTTTTCCCAGCAGCAAACAAATTTTCACTCCATTTTTCTTTCCTAGGGAGACTGAGCTGCATAGGCAGGTGGGCAGCAGAAAGGCAGGTCTTCACATGAAACCATGGCTCCACTGCAGTTCCCAACCCCTCACCTGGAGCCCCCAGCACTGGGGGGAGAACTCAGGATCAGGAGACCCTGAGCTCAGCTGCTTCCCAGGTTTCACACAGTACCTACACCTGAGAGGAGACACCGTGTGATCCAGAGGGTGTTGCCTCACCAAGACAATTAGGTTATGTTCAAACCACGACCTCGAGGAATCGGATTAATTACAGTGATGTCGAGCATGACTTTGTCTACAGGGACAAGTCATGTTTGACATTGCTGCCAGCTGGTTACAGGTCTGGAGGATGAGCGAAACTGGAACGGTCCCTCCCTGGGCTGGTTCATTGGCACACGTTCAGCGACAGGGCAGGTTTTGGGGAGAACAGCCTGAGTGAAAACCTCAGCAAGCAAAACCCCTCACCAGAGCATTCCGGGGCCAGGCTGACAGAAGTCACATAGCACTGTCACACTGACAAACACAATTGGAAGGGTTGGCCTGGTAGAAACTTGGGATCTTCCAGCAAGCAATGGCCACCAATGGCCAAAATCCATGGTTTTACGGAGCATCTAAACAGCAAATGACTTAAATGGTTGTATTAACACACAGATCGGTTCTCCTGGTGGAAAGGCAACTGGTCTTGCACACGAAACAGCACGTTCCTCAGCCTGATCCATGGGTTTAGCTTGCGTGCAAATAGCTGATGTTATTTCTCACTTGATGATGTGTCCTGGCCATGGGAGGATTTCATAGTCAGGCCAGAGTCACAGATGGGCCTGCAGGCTGGAACAAGGTTTCCCCAAAGGGTCAGCATCTCCCCAGCCATCCTGCCTGTACCACCCTCACTCTGGGCTGCCCATCTCCACCCCCCAGGCAAGGCTCTGCCTCAAGAAGTCTAAAACAGTACAAAAAAACCCTAAACCCAAGCTGATCTCTGAGCCTAAAAAAGGCTAAAGCAAAGGGGAATGGGGGGAGATGGGGAAGGAGTCTGAGGTTGCATCACTTGGAAATACCCGAGTGCTTCAGAGATGTATGTACATGTTCAGGTTCCTACCGTTTCTCTAGGAACCTACTTGGGAACAGCAAAGTGACACCAAAAGGATCACAATGACATTTACCTGCAGCAGATAAAAACAGCCTTGAATTTAACCCAGATGAGCCCATGTGCAAAATACTCTCTTGGAGCTGGGCACTTTGAGGTTTGGAACTACAGGCAGACAAGTGGGGTGAGAAAGGTTTGAAATATAAATCAATCAAGAACTTTTGCCCTTTGCCTAGGCTGAAAACCAAAACAGAGACATTCTCCATTGTATTTCAAACATTTCTCAGAACGTGGAACTAAAACTGGGTTTCATTTCCTTCAGCTGAAGTCATCATGGCTCCTTCATGACAAGGAAAGTAGATTGGAGGGAAGGTCTTGCTTTCAGTAAAGCTTTTGTTCTTTCAGAAAACCAGGCTACTTTCTAGGCAGCTTTCCTGAAGGTGGATACTCGCACCCAGTTCCAAGAGATTGTTCCCACTGCTACCCAGGCAGGTGGACTGAAACCCAAGGAAAGCACATGGACAGCACTGCAGGTGTGATCCCATTCAGGGAACATGATGCCCTCCAGGGAGTCCAGTTTCGATGTCAAGCCACGACACACCTCTTACAGGGACCAGTCTGGGTCCAGCTCAGCTGAGGAGACACGAGCCATCCAACGTGCTGGGCCAGGAGTGAACCTTGCCCATCTCGCCCAGCTCCAGTGGTGCAAAACACTTTGCTCACTGCCCAGCTCTGCCTTCTATCCCCTGCTCCCAGATGGACCTGGTTCTCCAGGGGCTCCCTTCTGCAAGGAGCAAGGCAGGAGGAGGGAAAATATGAAAACTATGGGCCTGATGTTCCATTTCCAAAGGCCACCGTGAGCCACCGATCCAGACTGGGAGTGGCCCGACTCGACGCCTGCAGCCACAGGAAGAGGATCCTCACTGGGGCCGTTCCCTCTCCCCGAAGCATCCCCCGGCCCCTGCTCCCACGCATTCCCTGGCGAGCTGCCCGGCCCTGCTGCAGCGCTGCTCCTGCCTGCCTGCACAAAATGGTTAACGCAGCAGGAGGGCCAGGTGGCTCAGGTGTGCGTGCCAAGCAGCTCCCGGCTCACCTGCAGCGACTTGTTGAGGGGGAGACGCATCTGCCCTTTCTTGTCTGGCTTCAGTCTGCCTGGGGAAAAGGGAGAAAAGGAACTGGGGAAGGGTAAACACGGCTTAAGCAGCTGCAAGTCCCAGCAACCAAAGGGCTCAGCAGGTGATTCAGAGAGCTGGGGGCCTGCAGACACCCTGTTCTCTGCCTCCCACCGACATCTCTGGTGGTGGCAGCAGCCCGGGAATTGCTGGCAAGAATGTACTAGCTGCCAGGGCTGCAGAGTCCATCCAGCAAAGTCAGGACAGGGAGGCTGAGCTACAGGGTCTGGAGTAAATTGCTGCTTCTTGCTCTGCTTCACCACCTCCCAAAGAACCCAAGAGAAGCAAGAGAGCATGGGTAGGTCCTATAACAGCAAAGCATCCAGTGCTGCTGCAGACGCTGGGATGTCCCCTTGGGAACACCCATGGTGTTGCCCCTTTGGAAGCACCCAAGTCAGTGCTGACCCCTTCTGCATCCAGCCTAGGCTTTGCACAGCCTCAGACAGAAAGGCTCAAGATATTTGGTATTGGTCATTATCCAGCTGCAGAGACAGAGAGTAAGGAGCCTTTCCAACTGCAACCACCCCACTGAAAAAGCATCCCCAGCCTTGCCTGGGACCTAGGAATCTGCCCAGTCAATCAGTCCAGAATATTCTGCCTGGGTGAATGGGGTGTCAGCCCAGCAAGGAGCCCCAGAGTAGGTCAGGAACGTGAGTGGTGATGTGAGTGCATGGAGCAGGTGAGGGGAAAGGGCTGGACAGTTTTTAAGGGCAGTGGCTCCCTTGAAACTAGGCCATAGCTCAGGAGAAGTCATGTAACGTCTCCCCAGGCACTGCTCCCTCTCCCCTCTGCAAGGAGCTGGGCTGGCCCTGTATGAGGAGGAGCCACTGGTCCCACTCACAAGGTTGGCAGGGCCAGACAGTGTTTTTTGGGGACAGCAGAGGTCCCCAGTGCAAATCCAGGAGAGCCACTCAACTCCTGTTTCATCCTTTCTCCACCCACGAGACACCCTGGTGCACAAGGCAGGGTGAAGTTTCCTGGCATTACAGGGGTTTTTTTTCAGCTTGCCAGACTTGGAAACAGCCAGAACTCTGCAAATCCTTCCTCTGCCTGCCTGCCCTCTCCTCACTGAGTCAGGAACAGCCGTAACCCATTGCAACCCCTCGCCTGACAGAGCCGCAGTGCTCGGAGCTGCCCCGAGGAGACGGGAGAGCCAGTCTGACTGGCTCAGGGCTCACCGAGAGCTCCCTGGGCGAGCAGCCTTCCTCACCTGGGAAGCACAGGGAGACCTGTGCTCCCAGTTACCTCCCAAGCAGGTCAGGGCGAGGGCCCTTCATTGCCCAAGCCTTTGGCTTAATTATTTTCATTCCTGTCCCCACACCCTGCCCATAAGAGCAGGGATGGAGATGGCTATTACAGCACACGCATTTTGGAGGCACTGCCCTGTCTGACAGCAGTTCCGAGGAGGCGAAGTGGCCAAGCCAGAAAGAAAGGGCTTTGCAAGTGCAGCCTGTGAGGTTGAACCTAATCTGGTGGGTACAATGAGTATTTGGGGCAGGGTAGATGAAATTATGGGGCAGGAGGAGTCCCTGATTGCAGATGTGAACACACAACCGGGTTTGTATCCTTGCACACCAATGCTCACATCCATCAGCAGGACACCAGGGTGGCCACAGCAGAAAGGCTGCCAAAAAATCTCCCAATTATTCCAAGTGCCATCAACACCTCGTGGTGAGGGCTAAACATGGCTTGAACTTTTAGTCTAACCAACAGGAGAGGAATATATAGACACAGGGAGGAAACCTGTGTGCGTAGGGAGGAAAATATCAAGATTAAAAAACACTTAAAGAACTAAATGAGAGGAAAGAAGGGCTGGGAGAAAACAAATATGGGTAGAATAGTCAGGCCCTGGCAGCAGTTAAAACTTCCATGTGTTTAGATTCCCGAATCAATGGTTAGAGATGCTACAACAAATGTCACCTTCATGTGAGCACCAGAACTGCAATTTTCTCATCATCCCTTTTATTTTTTTTCCTCCTCCTCTCTGTGTTGGAGTCTGTTCGGAGGACAGCCTGTTGGGGGCAACCCCTGTACCCAGCAGGCACAGGGTTTTTTTCCTGGGTTCCCTCTCTCCTCCTCTTTGTCGCTCCTGCACACTCCCTGTCAAGTTTCTGGCTGATCCAGAGGGAGACGTCGGTCCTGCCAGCTCCAGCATCCAACTGCTCTTCCCGGGCCCAGGAGCTGCAGTAACCATAGAAACTGCATCCAACGCGCAGGCTCCGCCGGGGGGGCCGATAGGATGCTCAGACACATGCACAGACAGGTAGGGACCAGCCAAGGCTTCACCAAACCACCTCCAAATGATGCCCAGGTCAGGGAGAGGGGCGAGGCGGAGGGAGAACGAGGCTTTTCTCCCTGAAGCCTCGCAGAGCGGCTCGGAGCAGTTGGGAGGTGTTTGGTCCCCGGGCTGAGAGCCGGCTGCAGAGCTGACGGTGCATTTTACAGCGCGCGGGGAGATCGGTGAGGTAATTGGGAGGATTCTGTTGCAAAGCTTTGTCTTGGTCTGCCCTGCATTTTATCTGCAGACTGGATGGGTACCCAGGGCTCCCGCTGGCCCGAGAAGTAATCAGTCATTAATCCTTCGGTCCTTTTTGCACCGTGAATATAAACAGGCCAAATCCTATCCCCGGCTGTGCTGCAGAGAGGCTTTATGTTGATGGCTCTGGCAGCAACACACATGCCTCCAAGGGCAAGATTTGGACCGGCACAGTTAGTTAATGAGCTGATCCAACATTGCATTAATTTTACACCCTTCCCAACGCAGATATAACCCCTGCTTTCGGCAGCACAACTCAAAGTGGGCTCAAGCCACAACCACCCCTTCAGACACCTCACGTCGAGTCCTTAAATCCATGCATGGCTACAAAGAGGCGCGATTTTTGGAGTCACTGGGCACAGCAGATGCTCAGCGTCTATCAGAGCCAGACAGAATCCGTTTCAGTCTCACGAAAGCAGATCAGAGGGGGTCTGGTGAAGGAGGATGGGGAAGCGATGTCTGCCGACACCCACGTGCACCCCATGGGGCAGGAGGTGGCTGTGGCAGCCACACAGGAACTCGGGACGGGCAACCAGGATGGCAGATGGAGATGGCAAACACATAAAATGGGGACAGGGCAGTGGCTTCACCAGATGTTGACATCTCATCCCTCTCACTGACCACAGCTGATGGCTTAGGGAGTACCACAACCTCACCATGGGGCTTTTCTTCTCTCTGGTCTTGGCCCTTGGCCCCATAGCCCAGCCATCATGGCAGCCATGACCAGACGTGCCTGGCTTGCAAGGAAGCATAAGCAGCTACAGGAAGATATGGGGTGGGGACAAAAATACTGTCAGTCTAGCCTTTTTAACACCAAAAAACAAATAAAAATAAGGTCACAAAACTGCCAGGCTCCCTCCTTCCTTCCCTCTCTCCCAGCCATAAATACTCCACAAAATCCCCACATGCAAACAAGCCGTGGCCTCCAGACAAAGAGGCCCAGCCTCTGAATGGCCACCAGGTGCCTATTTTGGGCTGTAACTCGGCTGGGGTGGAACAAGAGGGCTCAGCTGTCCTCCCTGTCCGCAGCCCACAGCCGGGCCAGCCAGGCCTCACCCCCAGCTCCAGCCCCTCAATGGCCCCATTGTTCAGGGCTGGGAGCTCAGCTGTGATGGCCAGGGCAGCCCGTCTGGCTCCCTGACATCCGGCAGGGTACTGGGCCCATGGTGGGCCAGGGGCCTCCAACATAGCCAGGGGGGGTGCCAGCCCCTGGCTGAGGAGCCCCACAGCCCCCCAGAAAGAGGAGGGAGAGGGTGTTATGTCCTGGCAAGGCAGAGATGAGCTGGGGTCTCTTCCCTGTCAAAGGCTGTCATGGGGAGCTTACAGAGTGAGACAGGTCTCCCACTTCCTTGCATGGCTTTTGGGGGCTTTTTTGGGAGAAGAAGAAGGGAATGTGATATAATGAGACAGAGAGAAGCTGAGCTTTCCTCTCCCACCCCAGAGGCATGGCTTGAAATCTCCCTGCTTCTCTGGCCAGCTCCCCTTGTCTTACTCCCCCATGCCAAACTGGGGGTGAAAGCAATCCCACAGGCAGCTCCCATCTCCGAAATAGGCCAAGAGATCACCGGGCAGGCACACACACACAAACCATCGGAGCAGCCAAGAGCAGACCCAAGCAGGGGCTGGCGTCAGGGCAGACACACTTGAGCTGATCCCAGATCTGCAGGAGATACCAGCAACCCACGGAGCCTCCCCACAGCTCGGCACCCTGCCAGCCTGGCACTGCCCAAAATCAGAGCCCTCAGGCTACAGCATGGAGTGGCCCCGGCACCCTCTGCCCAACCCTTCGAGGACTGCTCGACACACAGACACCTCCACCAGGAGCTGAAATTTTCCAAAAGGACAGACTGTGTCGACATTTCTTTTAAAACTCCCAGCAGTTTCCTCCTGAAAGATGCAAGCAAAGGGCTGAAATAAAACCCTTCCTTGTGCAGCGTGAGGGCAGCATCCTCAGCAAGCTTCAAACACCACCCAAGGAAAAATGTTAAAGAGACTACAGAAGCCCAAAAAGCAGCCCAAGGCATTTCTACGCCCATGTTCTTTCTGGGCCAGAAGGGGTGAAAATGCCTTGGGAGCAGCAGTGGGACATCACTTTTAACACCCACACGACACACAAGGGACTGTGTCCTCTACTGTGTCACATCACAGTGTGTCACTCTGTCCCTGTTGCAAGGAATCTCTGCAGAATCCCCCCCAGGGCCAGCCACACCAATTTAACCACAGGAGCCAGGAGGATCCTTTATCGATACCGGCACAGCCCAAAGGGTCACCTGCATCCAGCACATCTCCATCAAACCTCCCGAGCCAGCTCCATGCAGCAGTACCATCACGTACTGGTTGAACTGGCAGGCGATGCCTATCGATACAAGACGTGCCTTCTTTTTGCACAGCTCATTTCTCTCTCCTGAATGAGAATAGCTTTCCTGGCAGCGCCGGTAGCCCACGCGCAGGAACAGCTTGCTGTCTGTACTCGGAGCAGTAAAGTCGCAGAGCAGCCCAGCACAGGCGAGCCCAGCGTTGCTGACTGCTTCAGACAACACTCCTGGTGTTTAAAGAGCAGCTGTCCTGGTGCAAGGCTGGGCAGATCTGAGCAGGGACTAGTAAAGCAAAGGGTGGTTGGGATTCTCCCTCAAACACATGCCCCCATGGAGGCAGGGAGGCCCAGCCTGTGCTGATTTATTGCAGGAGATACAATTTAAACCCACTCCCTCTCCCAGTAATTCTAGAGCTTTCCAAATGGAGTATCTGCAACTCTCATGCTGTCCACATGGACTGTCTCAAAGGATCCCAGATGAAGAATGTAGACAAGCAGTCCCCAAGATCAGCTAGACCTGACACATGGCTCCCCAAAACAAGGGAAAAAGGCAGTAGGTAACTCTTCCTCACAGCATGTCCCCACACCAAACTTGGAGAAGACAACCCATCATCACGGCACCATGAAGGCTGCACAGTCCTCTCCCTCCCACCATGTTCTTCGTGCAACATAAGACAGTCTTTTCACATCCAAATTCCCCTTTGCAAGAGTCACAGTGAGGAATTAAAGGAAAAAGCAAAGCAAAAAATCTAACTAGACCATCTCTTTCACAAGCTTTCCTTGTAGGATTTCTCTCACATTGGCCTGATACCTCCTTGTGCCACACAGGCCCTTCAGCATCTTTCATGAAGGTCATTTAGCAATTGCTTCTTTCCCCTGTATTGATCTCTTGTTTTTGGCTGCCAGTGACCCACCTCTCAGCTTACAGAGGAAGATCTAGAAAAACAGCCAGAAGCTGCTGAAGACCTGGAAGAGCTCTTCAATGGGTCTTGCAAATTCCTGAGATGCTTCTGTTAAAGAAGTTTTGTGAGCTGTCCTTCCCCAAGCCCTGCTGGAGACAAAGGCAGCAGAGCACGCTCCTACCAAAACTCCTCTGGTTGCCCCTTCCCCTGTAAACACCCTCTCAGGCCATCCCAGAACAGTTTCATTTGCTGTTGCTGAACCCAAGCATTCAGGAAACAGAGCTTTAGTGGCAGAGAGCAGGATGATGCTATTTATGTGTCTTGTTCAAGTAGGATTGCCCAAACAGGCTGGAAGCAACGTCACCTCCAGCAGCCAGTCGGACCCAGCGATAACCCCATGCCAGATCTCTGCTCCGACAGCTCCAGAAGATGATTCACCAAAGAGATATTCAAGCCGGGATCTCCCCATCCGGAGGGAATACCCAGTGATCTGATCTCTCAGACACTATATTTTACTCAGCATTTAACACTGGCAAAGCACTTGATAGGACCCAGAGGGATTTCTGCATCTGCTGATCCACTGCCTCTTCTCTCCGTTCCTCTCCAAGTTTTCGTTGTTGCCTTGAATTTGACTTCGAGCCTGTTTCTTTTATGGTGTGATGCTGATACGATCACAACATATCTTCCCAGAACTTTTAAACCTACTGACCCACTTCCAGCCAAGTCTATCAGGGCAGGTGCAGACCTCAGAGATAACATTCCTGCAGCCACAGAGAGCAATCGTGGGATGGGCTGGGGCTCAAACTCAGTTTAGACATCACATAACACACACAGAGTGGGACACTACAGGTTTTTTTCCCCAGCCACAGGGAAACAAAACAGAACAGGCTTCGGAATTAGATCTTGTGATTTAAAACCCAACTGCTAGACAAAGCCAGAGGGATTGGGCACATCCAAAGCCTTTCATCTACAAGGCCAGCAGCGAGGTGAGACCCCAGGCTTCAGGCGACGGCTGGAGGGTCTGTTTGTGAGCCGGGCACATCGCAGCAGCCACCCCTCTCCCAGCAGAGCAGCTGTGCACTGGTAGCAGAGATGATGCTACAATCACTGTAGACACCTACCCCATATCCAGAGTACCTCATCCCTGTCCTGTTCCCCACCACACACCTCCCCAGGACCTACCAAATGAAAAACAACAACTCCAGTGAGCAAGCCACAGGTGCAGCACAGGAGAGATCAGGGACATTGCAAACATCTCATGTTCCTGCAAGAGCAGGGCACAATTCCCTGGGCATCCTGGGAAAGGAATCGTAGCCCACGCTACAGAACAGGTTTCCTGCCAGCACAGGCAGATTCAGCATAAAAAAAGCTCGAGTCTCAAGACAACTACCCCACAAACTGGCATCCTGGAGATTTAACGTCCCTGAGGAGCACTGTCTTGGGTTTGCATGGTGAGGGGTGACTTCTCTGAGAAGCTGCTGGAAGCTTCATCTATCTCCAACAAAGCCAGTACCAGACGGCTCCTAGACAGGCCCACAAAGCAGCACCTCTGGGATAACATACCAGAAATGGGGGTAAAAAATCCAACAAAAGACCCAGAGCAACTGGTGCCAAAGAGAAGAATGAGAATATGTGAGAGAAACAGCTCTGCAGACCCCAAGGTCAGTGAAGGAGCAGGAGGAGATGCTCCAGACACCAGAGCTGAGATTGTACAGATCATGGTGAGGCAGCTGTGCCTCTGCAACTCATGAAGGTTCACAGGGGTTCAGAGATCCACCTGCAGATCCACCTCTGAGGATCCACCTCATCTGCCCTCTGAGGAGGAAGCAGAGGCAGAGACAGCATGTGATGCAGTGACTGCAGTCCGCTTTCCTTGTCCCCCTGCTCTGCTGGGGGGGAAGAGGTAAATAATTTGGGAGTGAAGTTAAGCCCAGGGAAAAGGGAGGGGTGGGGGGAAAGTGTTTTAAGATTTAGTTTTTATTTCTCATTATCCTATTCTGATTTGATTGGTGATAAATTAAACTAATTTCCCAAAGTCGAGTCTGTTTTACCCATGACAGTAACTGGTGAGTGATCTCTCCCTGCCCTCATCTCACCCCATGAACCTTAAGTAGTATTTTCTCCACCCTGTCCAGCTGAGGATGGGATTGACAGAGTGGTTTTGGTGGACACCTGGCATCCAGACAGGGTCAACCCACCACAAGCATCAGCATCCCTTTACATTCCGCCTCTTCCTGTGCCCAATCTCCCCAGTTACAGCAGAAACGATTCCAGGTGCCCACTTGATACACCAAGGACTGCAGAAAAGAAATCTTTTCTTGCAGGAAGCATGCAGAAGCCTGGAAATGTGGGCTTAACAATGCAAGATCACCCCAAATATCTCTCCCTCTTTAGCTTCTGTGGCCATTATCCTGCACACCAGGTCTGCATTAACTCCATCCAGGAGTAAGGTGGGAGAGGGGCACAGCCCCGTGCTGGATCTCTGGCCTGGAGGGACGATGCCTGACCCACATTCTGTCCCAGCTACCACACCATCTTTGCCACCAGTCCATTACTGGACATCCCATTCATTAGGGACGAGCTGTCAGCCATGGCTCACAGCCTTGTCCAGCTGCCTGCCCAATTTACTCCGCCTGCCCCAACTCAGGGACACGAATCTATGTCAGACAATCTGAAGTTATTATCTGATTAGCCTATTTGATATTGCAGTGCCTGATTCAATACCCATTGAAATCAAAGGCCCCTTGATCTCAACAGGCACTAAATCAAGCCCTGGCTCCCTCCAGCCGAGCACAACCATCCTGTCTTCCCCAGTTACTCCAGAAGCCCAGGCCACTGCTGCATAATTAGAGGGCACAATGCTGGGTTTAACCCAGTGCACCAACATGGCTTTTCTTATCAGCTGTGAATTTCCCCTTGCTTTGGACTTCGTTCCAGAGGAGTTAAGTGCTATTAAAAGCTTCTGTAACCATAGAATCATAGAATCGTTTAGGTTGGAAAAGACCTGTAAGATCATCAAGTCCAACCATTAACCACTCACATCTGAGGATCTCCAAGCACTGCAGACACCAGCGAGTTATGTTAGCAGCTCTCCTAGGAGAGTTTGAGCAGCTTTTAATACAAGGCAGAAATGGAAGCACTGGGAGATTAAATTGGTTCTATCCCAAAATGTCCCTGGGCTCAGTTACCATCTTAGTTTTGCAGCAGAAGCAAGTCAGAAGTAACTACCCCAAGTTGCAGGGCTGGAAAGAGAGCAGGAATCTGACCCGTTGCACACAAGCTGCAATTTGAGATGCTATTTATTTTTCTTTTGCTCATTCAGAAGCAGAGCTGCCCATGTTAGCAGCCACGTCAGTTCTTGGCTCCACAGGGCCCAGGCTAAAAGACAAAGCAGCAAAGGGAAGAGCAAACTGGAAAGTGCTCCACACTGTGTAAACAAGTCAGGGATCATTTCTGAGAACCTGGCACCTGTCCCTGATGTGTTCTGGAGCAAAAGGGGACACAAGGTCCCAGCTTTGCCACCCCGTGGAGACAAGTTCCTCAGTTCAGCCTTTTGCAAAACAAATTTGAGGCATCAGGAAGACATCCACCAGTATGTGGCTACATGTTACTGAGCCCTGGAGTCTGTCTGATCCCAGAAACCCCAGAAGGTGGTAACGCGGTAGAAAAGAGAGACTCAGAGCTCCCCTCCAACAACATTACCCTGTCCCCATCTTCTAAAATGTCCTGGAACAGGGGCTGGGAAACAGCTCAGGGAAGGAGTGCTCCTTCCTCCAGCACAAGAGATTCACCACGTGCTGCTCCAGCAGCAGCCAAGACAGTAAAAATTGTTGCATGAACAAGGAGAGAGGGATGGGGCTGGGCAGCAAGCGGGATACACCCTCCCTCGTTAGGGCAATCACTTGCCGTTCCACTCTGCCAAGAGCAGGAAAATCCCTTCCATAAATAAAACAAACAAACAAATAAAATAAAATCCTGGGTTTGGGGGAAAGGAGAAAAATCCAGTGCTAAAACAAGACAGCACGTTTCTGGGCCCTGCCAGTTGGCAGCGGGGCTGAGCAGCAGGAGCAGCAAACAGTGGAGTTCACAGCAATGGGCACTGGGAGCTGTGGGGAGGGTAGTTTATAGGCCAAAAAGTGGCTTTATAAAAATGGATCTTTAAATATTTGTTCTGACGTGTCTTGAGTCCCATCTGCTGTGGTGGTTGAATGCTCACAGTCCTTGCATGCATCCGGGTCGTGCAGCGATTTGGGGAGAGCGACAGCACTGATTCCCGGCCCAGACCCAAGCACAACGCCGACATTTCCATGCAAACCCAGCCCCTTGCCACCTGAGCTGTAGAAGAAACAGATGTGGAAAACAGTTACTCCTTTCCCATCTCTCAAAGAGAAATGGTAACATCAAGTTAGCCAAAATCCCCAGGTCTGCTCAATTTGGTGATGATGGAAACATCACCACCTAAACCAGCTAGTCTAGAAAAAAGAGTCGAGGGGTGGCAAATTGAACAAGCATCATTACAAGAGGCAACCCTGTTGTCTGTCCTAGGGGTCTGCAGCCTGGACACAAAGACCCTCCAGGCCACCTCCAGGCCACCTTCAGCCACTTCTGGCCCTGGGTGAGCCTGAACACCAAAGGGCAGCAGGGAAAAGTGGTTCCCACATGGCACATCTGGCACAATCAGCTTCCCAAACAACTTTCTACATGACTAAAAGAAACATGACTCCTTAGCAAAGGCTTTTGGCTGGGTTCTCCACCTCCAGTCTCCATCCCTTTCCATGTTCATGGACTCTGCTCCACCCAGCACAGAGACCCTCCCAGTGCTTTCACAAAAGCAGCAGCTGCCAACATCAGACCGTCCCAGGATGTCCCTTCTTACTCCTGCATGGGATTTTGGGGGTGACCAAAGGCAGTATCTCCCAATCCCTCACAGCTCTTCCTGTCCCAGGACAGTAATTCAGGGCTGGGAGCAGGTGCCTGATGAAGCCCTTGTGGGGTTTCAGCCTGGACAGAAATGTCGTCTTGATGCCTGGAGCAGGCAGACAGGACATCATAGTCCCCTCCCAGGAACAGCTCAGCACCATGCAGGGAGCAAAGGAACATGATTCAGGCACAATTTCTGGCTCAGAACTGGCCTGAGCCTGCCCACGTCCAGCCTTTTTTGTAAGCTGAAATCACAGGGTTTCTGAAGCTCCTTCACTCTAGGAGAGCAAACAGCTGCAGCAAGCTGGATTCCTGACCATGCTGCTGTAGGGCCTTCATTTCCCAACAACTGCCTGTCTCGGGCTGAGAAATGCTGGATGACCTTCCCTGCACAGCACTCAGCCCGACCTGCACCGACCTGTCATCCCCAGCACCCTCCTGCAAAGCCCACCCCTCCTCCAGCCCCCCAGCGCCAAACACACTCCTTCACTTATGAAGAGCCTGAAGGTGCATCTACAGCTCGGGGAAGCAGCATTCAGGCTGCTTCATTTTCTGTTCTCGTCCTCCTCCGGCTCTTTGCTGAGGCACGAGAGCCTTTTCTGCACCCCGTGCTGCTGAGCAGCCTCCACCTCCCCAGCTCCAGAAGTCTTTCCTCTCCCTGCCTTTGCACTGGATCTGCTGAGCAGCTAGGAAGCAGCCTGCATGAAAGGTACTGACAAAATAAAGTTGGATTGTACTGCATTATTGAAAAAGTGACCTCCAGTGGTCAATAAAGCCTTTGCCCACCGTTTCCAGGCAGCGGTGCCTGTTGTCAAGCTCTGCCGCGGTTCAGCAGGACGGCAGCTCGTCTCTCCCAGTCCCAGCTCCCACGGGTGGCTTGTTAAAACTCAGACTCTGCACTTTGGTAACGAGGAGCTCAAAGCGCTTTAATGCACGGATGCAATCATGAATGCAAACAGGCTGCAGGCAAGAGAGCAATGTAAGAGCAGGCTGTTCCCCAGCCCTAGCCCTACAGTAACTGGCTTTAGGCGAACGCACAGGGTCTGATAAGAGAAGTTGGCAGAAGGCACAGTTCTAGGATGAGGCATTTTTCGGTTTTGCTGCAAACCCTCAACCACAGTGTGGGGAGAGGGAGGGGGTTTCAAGGGACACCATTCCCTGTGTCTCAGCAGTGCTGAGCTCAGCATCTGAACCAGGAGGAGGCTGATGGACCTCATGCAGGTGGCACACAGGTTCCCCTCCAAGATGCCCTCTGCTGTGCTGCAGCATTCCCACTCCCTTCACATTTGATTTTTATGAACAACTGCACAAACAGCTTCCTCCCTCCCTCCCCTACCCCAGCTACAGAAGGCAGCAGGATCCTGGCATGTTTATTTTAACCTCTTGGTGGAATGGCCACCTCTCTCCCTCATTGTGAGGTTCACAGACCCAGAACTGAGAGAGGGGAATTGCTGTTCCTCTCTAGTAGGCATCCCAGCAGCTCTCTCCTTTGGCTGTGCTCACACGGCTCTTGCAGCCAGCAACTGGTATATGGCATCCCTCCCATGAGGGTAGGAGCAAGTAGCTCCAGCTGAAATAGTGATTTCACTGCTGCTTTCCAGACTTCAGCATCTGGCATGGCTGTGGCACCAAGGGCAGGACACCTTCAGGCAGAGCCAGGCAGTTGTTCTGTTGTGCCGCAGGTTGCAAGTTCCCAGAGGAGAAGTGAACCATTACATTTGGTGGGCTAAAATCACAAGGCTAAACCCCACAGTCTGCAACAAGAGGGCATGGGAAAGGAAGAACGGAATAAGATGGGACCCAAGCTTTTGGAGTGACAGTACAGCCAAGCCCCAGCTGCCTCAAGACTACAAAGCCCTTCTCCTCCTGCCATGGATGGCTGGGCTCACCTCATCAAGTAGAGACCTCCTACAAAGCTTGGCATGGTCCTAACACCATTGTCACAGGCAATGCCTCAGCTATTTGTCCTCCTGAGGCATAGAATACATCAGCAGCTCCTCGCAGCTCTAGGAGCTGGAAGTATTTCCCATGAAACTTCTCTGAGCTTAACCTTATGGGGCAGTCACAGAAGGGTGGCTGTTCTGAGCTGCTGCGAGCTCCTCCTGGGACATCTCACATCATCTGGTCATAAAGCCCCTCTTCGACTTGCTGCTGGTATGGGGTCATTCCTGGTGAAAGCAGCTCTGGCAAGAGCACCTTCCCCTCCCACCCCGCAGGATGAGGGAAAGGATGATGTTAGGGACTGGAATTTCACTTGTCTCTTTTCATGGTGCTGAAGTACAAGCTGGACTGACTGTCACTTCACACAGGTGCAGGTATTGCTCAGGGCTCCAGTGAGGTCCAGCAGATCCCCCAGGACCCATCTGGTCACACTCAGACTCACAAAACATTTCTCTCCAGAGACATGAGCACATACCATGTGAGTCAAGCCTGGGTTTGGGGATGCCAAAGTCAGCCACATTCAACCTCCTAAAGCTTTGACTTCAAACCAAAAGCTGAGGCATACAGCTGGGTGGAGATGAGGTATGGGGTGGGATCCTGATGCTGCTTTTGCAGGTCTCGTTTGGAGCTGCACCAGCACAACCCTCCACAAACAGGCATCATATCCAACCTTTGTCCACAACTCCATCCCTGGCAGATCGAGTCTATCAGGTGAATCTCGGCCCAAGTCACAGCTTTGCAGCTTCAGGCTTTAGAAGTTTTAAATAATAATAAGTCGTAGCCTTGCATCTCAGATCAAGCTCCCTTTTGGATCATCCAAGCCCCAGCTGGGAGTGTTAAACCAGACAGGCAGGACCAGAAAACATTCCCATCCTACCTCTGCAAAGAGGAGCCTCCAGTCCACACCCTTCCAGTCTGCCCCTGGGGTATCTGTCTGACAGGCAGAGCAAGGCCTTTGTTGTTTAAGGCAGCCTAATCCTGCAACCTTTACATCAGTGGGGCCAGATCACAGCTCTCTTGATTCCCCCAAGGTTGGATGGACCCTTTTTGATTCCTCCAAGGCTGGGATGCAGATAGAAGGGGAGATGACTGCAAGGGCCAAGAAAGGGGACACAATTCAGGGCCATCACACACCGCCACGCTGCAATAGCTCTTCCCTTTCTCTGCTTCCTTCCTGCCTCTGCAAACCCCTCTCGGCATCGTCGGGTGAGTGAGACTCAACCCGAAACCCGGCTGCAGCAGGGCTGTACCTGCACGTGTTGGTGAGTCAGAGCTGGCCGGCCAGATAGACATGCACCAAGCCCTCCCCCACAGCCCCTTCAGCTTCAGCCTCCTTGACATGCCCTCACCAGCAGCTTAGAGAGGGTTTCCCTCCTCCACCCCCTTTTTCTTTTCTGCTCTTTTTTGTCTTCAGTCCTCCTGGTGGGTGGGGAAAATCCCGGGTGTCAAACTTCAAAAGGGAAGCCTGAGTTCACACAGCATTCAGGTCCAATGCGCTGCCTAACCACAGGCTGCTGCCCGCACCCACACCCGGGGCTGGCAGGAGCTCCAGAGGGGCCCGAGGAGTCTGGCACTCGCAAAGGACGCGACCACGCTGCTGCCTCCCCTCCCGAGCCCGGTGCAGCAGGGGACGTCTGTTTGGCTGTCCATGGCTTGTGCACCAGCTAAGCCAGAGATGAGAGGAGGGTTTGGACGTGGAGCATTGCTCAGGGCGGTCGCAGGGCTGGGACTCAGCCCCCTGCCAACAAGCCCACCCTGAAAGCAGCGTTCTTGGAATTCATCTCTGTAGGAAGAACCCCTTACCTTCTTCCTGCTCAGCACCACACCCCTGACAGCAGCTTTGTGGCTCTACCACACATCCCATGAGACATCTCAATGGCACAGAACAGCACTAGGATTCCTCACAGCAAATATTTTGCTTTGAGCATTTGAATTCCGCTCTTGATCTAGTTGATTTTTGCCAAAGGCTGTACCCACCAACAGAGTGGCCAGACCAAGGAAGAAACAGATCGCAGACCAGCAGCACAGGGGCACAAGATGTGCTCCATGTTGTACAGCCAAAAAGCAGGAGGCACAAGGAGGCCGCTTGTCCTCTGCAAGGGCTTGGGCAGGGATGAAGGCTGGACAAAGCCCCCCACATCAAACCTGCTGTGCTGTGCAGAGCTCAGGTGCTCTTTGCACCCTGCAGAGCCAACTTGGGGCAACAGAGCCACCAGCCTCAGCCTTGTGTTGCTCCCACCCACAGCAGCCCTGGTCCACACAGCCCAGCACCTCCACATCTCCTGGTTTCCAGATTGCCAGAGCAGGGCAGTTAGGACCTGATGTTTTCATAACAAACCTATTTTCTTTCCTTCAGTCACCTGCAACAAAGGAAACCAGGCACACAGACAGTCGAAGGAGATGTAGCATCTCTTTGATTTTCTATTGTATTCCTGAATAGTAAGTTAAAGCCTATTCACAGTTGATTTGGTTCTGGTTTTGGTAGCATGAGACCCTCAGCTCATGGGGAGATGAGCTCTCCCACAGAAGAGCTGGCAGGAGCCAGTCTTGCAGTTAGGAGCCAGGCTCTCAGGTCCTGAGAGGTGAGTCAGAAACCCAACACAGAGCAGAAAAGGAGGATGCTCAGAGCACAAGAGCCCAGACCTGTGTGCCTACACCACAAGCCCCAGTCAGGGACTGGAAACAGCTTCACTCCCTGCCAGGAGCAGAGAGAAACGTCAGAGCAGCATTTCGTTGGAAGGGGATGAGCAGGAGCGTGGGAGGATGTGTTGATGCTCCCTCCCCAGAGGAAAGGACACAGTTTTCAGTGAGAAAAAGCTGTGCCATTGAGGATGGGAAGCACTGGACAGGGAATGCTGCAGCCTCCCCTGATACTCAGGATACATCAGGGCAGCTCTGACACCCAGGTTGACTTGCAGAATCCCTGGCAGCCCACCTCTGCCAGCCACCACCTAACAAGTATATGCACCATGATTTTAGTCCCACTCTCCTCAGCATTGTTTGGATGCAGTGTCCTTAGCCATGGCAGCCAGCACTGCCTGGGAAGGGGCTCTTACCCCACCTCCACTGCTGGGCACACAGGCTCTCAAGCACCCAGAAGGAGCATAGGACCAAATACTGGAATAAACAGGATACCAGCCTACTAAAAGCCTTGAATAATGATTTCTGAACACTGTGCCAGCAATGCAGTTGGGGACACACATCCAGTGTGGATACCTGCTCTCAAAATACCTTCTGCAGGCTCAGTTCCACCAAGATGTTCACCTCTAGCAAGGTGCTCAGCTCCACCAGCCTACAGAGCCAGCTGGGCACAGAGAAACAAGCAGCCTCACATTCCCACACAGCCCACGGTGTCCAGCAAACATTCAACCTGTGTCTAACATGTGAAAACCATTTGTTTGATTGCATCTGCCCTCTGTCCCCCTCAAGGTAAGCAGGGACCTCCAAAAATCCCACCATGCAGATGTGGAGAGGATGCTTTGAGCAGTACCCTGTTCCAGTGGAATAAACCCCTGCTCCAGGATTGCTGGGACAAACTTTGATTTTAAGAAAGTGCTGAAGTTGCAGGGGAGCTTGAGAGAAGGAACAGCTTTGCATGTGAGGTAGCTACATGGCAGTATCCATATTTCTCATTGTGAGGCCTTCCCAAGGAGAGACAAGGCAGGAGGTCCCCAGCATCTCCCCAGGGCTGTCCCCAGCAAACACTTCAGCCCCTCCCAATGCCCTCCTAAAGGGGCTTTCACTGCAGGACACTGGCAGGAGGCCAGGAGCCGAGGGAAGGGGGCTGCTGTTCCTCCAGCCTGTGAGCCAAGAGGGATGCACGTGACGAGGTGTTGGCTTGGATTTCCAAGCCCTGCGACAACACCAGCTGCTCCTGCCCATCCCTCTCCTCCCAAAGAGGCCCACAGATCAGGTTTCCTGGGCTGCCACATCCAGGTGAGTCCCTATAGACCCAGCCAATGTCCCCTTCTCTCAGCCATTCCACAGAGATGCCAGACCAGCTCTTCAGCAGGGGACTTCTGGAGCATCCCTGCGGGCTCCAGCTGACATGTGGGCAAGGAAAGACAGTGCTCCTCAACTCCTACAAGCCCAGGGGATGCAAGAGGTGCGCTGGGCAGGGACTCACCCCAGCAGAAACCAGATCTGGGCCGCTCCAGAACCAAAAATAACCTGCCAGCTGCCCAGGAAGAGAGGAGAGCCAAGCGCACACAGATCATGCACATGTCAGGAGGGGAGTCATCTGCATCCATCTTCAGAGATAACAGAGGGGAGCATGGGGTTAGGTGCAATTCAATGCGTAACAGCAGAGCAGCAGCACAAAACCGCCTTCAGGCTTTTTTGGGGCAGCAATGCAGCAGACGGCCAATACCCCCAGGGTCCCATCCTCCATCTGGGGAAGAGCTGCCATGCCTGGTTCCTGGGAGCCGCAGAGGGCACCAGTGCAGCTGTGCCAAGGAGAAGAGACCCCGTGCTCAGTCGCTCCTGTCCTCCCCCAGGAGGCAGCAGCAGCAGCCAGAGCAGCTGGGAGCCCAGAGAACGTGCAAACTCGTGCTGGGTGGGAGGGTGTTCTCCCACCTCCAATCACTCCAGCAGCAATCACCCAGAAGCGATCTTCCAGCACAAGCAGGGGTGAGCAGGGCTTGGAGAGGGCTGGAGAAGCAGGAAAGAAAATCTGAATGTGCAAAACAGAGCAAGGAGGCACATCCCATGCCAGCCTCCTGCCAGAGGCTCTTGGTGCAGACACACCTTGTGTTTTCGAGGAGCAGCACGAGCCCTGATCCTCACAGCTGTCAGGGAAGAGGGGAAGATAGGCCTTTTGTCCCTTGGCTTAGCTGTGATGGGACAGAGAATCCGGAGGTGCCTTTGAGATGAAGGAAGGCAGTCAGACTTCATAAACGACAGCCCTTTGAGCAGACCCAGTCCACATCAGAAATACATGTTTTTCGTATTCCCATTATTACACACCAATCACTACCAGAACTGAGGAACAGGGTTAGGCTGAACTAGAAAAGCAGCAGGTAACATTTCTGCATCAATCCATACTTCAAGGAATATTCTTTGCCCTGGTCATTTCCAAATCTTCTACTTTTCTTACTTCTTCCTGCCACCAAGGCACTCATAACTTGATGTTTCTGAACCTGTCACCTCAGAGTGGGTCAACACCTACCTCCAAACCCCAGCAAGGAGCAGAAAGAAACAGAAACTCCAGGTGCAAATCACCCAGCATCTCGACTTCCTCAGCCTCCTGAAGGCACCAGCCCTGCTTATCTCCAAGCACTGTTACCACAGCCCAGGGGAGGGCATTCCCAGGGCACACCTCATGGAAAAGCTCTATAAAATGGGGCCAAGCCCTCGGCAGGTACAAGCTGACCTCAGCGAGCAGAGCCGCAGCAGAGCTGACGTCATAGGGAATTCAGGAGTGTTTCCAACCAGATTTGGGAGGGAAGCTGGCATGAACAACACAAAGGTACAGCACTGCAGAATGCCAGCGTTCGCATTCACGCCACCTCCCAGGGTTGTGCACAGGATCAGGGCTGCTCCCACTTTTTCTGAGCCAGCCCATCTGGGCAGGAGAAGACAAGCACGAGCTCCATGCTCCTGGAGCTGTAGTCCTTCTTTCTCCAGTGGTGGGAGAAGAAAACAACATCAAACAAGTTTTGGGCTGTTGTTTCCTGGCATCCTCAGCAGTGCTTCCCATGCCAGCACAGCGTTCTTCCACCTCCTTCCCATCGCTGTGGCTGGAGAGAGAGAACAAGTGGCTCTGCTTCCCAGCCTGGGGGTAACAGTGGCTGGGTAACGATGAAGCCAGTTCCTCTCCATTTCCCAGCCCTGAGGCACTGCACCAGCCAGCAGGGAGCATCTCCTTCCTGCTGTCCCAGCTCCTGGTGCAACAAGGACCAGGGAAACCCCTGCGCAGGGCTGTCGCTTCCATGGGAAAAGCTCATGTGTACAGGGTGGAAGAGGAAGCCCTGGCATCTCACAGCTTCATTGTCATCTCCCTGGAATTGTTTGCGCAGAGCTGCTCTGTCCAGGTCTTCCTGCCTCTTGCTGGAAGGAGGAAGGCACCAGCCCATCTCCCACACCCAGACTTTGTTGGCTCTGCTTCATCAAGAGAACCTCCATGCAGTTTTGGACCAGACTGTCTGGTTGCCATCACTAAGTCTTCGGGGCCAGAGGGTTTAACACCCAGCATTGCCCACCCTGCCCTACCAATCTTCCTGCTGTGGAGAAAACCCTTTAACTCTGCTTTCCAGCCTGGGTCCCCAAAGCACTCACCAGGGATTAAGACCTCCCTGTCCTGACCCTCAGCAACCCGAAGTGCCAACTCAGACACACAAAGAAAGCAGGAGCTCCACACTGGTGATCTGCACCATCTAAAAGCCTTTTATTTCATTTTGCTTGCTCTCTCATTTTAAGCTAGCCGCCAATACCTTGGGAAACACAGTCTAGAGAGACTTAGGATTTATTTTTGAGAGCTTAACATCCATTACGCTCTTAAAAAATTTATGCCCTTAAGCATCTCCACAGTGGCTGCTGAACACCCATTAAAAAAATTTCATCCATTGCTTAAGCCTGACAAGTCTCACCTTCAAGAGATACCCGTAAAGACCTGACAAGACAACTCAGCTTGAGCCCTGGGCTCCTAAGACCTGGCCATAGCACAAACAGCCCTGGGAAAGACATTATCCCCCAAGAGAGCAAGACACCAGAGGTGAGGTTTATATCCCAGAGCAACCACGATGCGCTGACTTTGCCACAGACGACCGTGGCAGGACAGCTTGATGTGTCAGTTGGAAATGCAATTAACTTCGATGTGCAAGGGGATAAAGGAAGAACTGAGGTTCCTATGGATGCAGTTGCTTGGTTCTTAATTCCTCTAGCAACGCTAGCCTAGCGATGTTATCCACGTTTCATTTCTACCCTTGCCAGAGTCAAAGTTCCCTTCGGCCTTGGGGATCCCTGTGCACATGGGAAAGTCACACAGTGTAAAAAGTGCCACTGCACCCAGGAGCTGTTTGCAAACAGTTTCACCTCCAAGACCCCCCAACCCACAGTTCCTGCTGCCTCCTCCAGCAGCTGCATTTCACCCTTTGAGGCTTCTGCTCCAACGTCAGACAGGAAGGGTCCGGGCTCAGGACTGTATCAGAAGCAATCAGCTCGGGGGTATAGAGGGGTGCACACCTCAGCAGCCTCAGTGCAGGGCTCCTTAGAGGCACCTGCTGCAACGCAACCATCACAATGTGTTAGGCAGCTGTGAGGCTGCTGGTATGAGGCTCCCTAATGGCAGGCAAGGGATGAAAAGCAAAACGGAATAAGCAACAGAGCTAAGACAGGCCTGTAGGAGAGCTTTCCTGTGCCCTTGTGCACCAGAGAGCTTCACCAGGTCTCTGTGGAGCCCATAATTTCCCCCCAAATGCTGTATCAGAGTTCACAAAGCCCTGTAGGCAGGTCCCTCCTGGGCCAGGCACAGCACACACATGTACAGGAGCTGTTTGCAAGACAGCAACTTGCCAGCATTGCAGCACCGAGGAGCACAGGGAGCACAGGGAGCGCAGGGAGTGAGTGACTGGACCAAGATCCAGCCCAGTACACAGCACCCACCCCCTCACCTAGCCCTTGAACAGACTGGAGAGCAGCCAAGCACAGCACGAGGTGTTAGACTGAGCCCCTGCCATCTTCCCTGCATCCCATAGGATCCTCGCTGTTCACAGTTCACTGTAAAGGTTGCACTGGTGCTTCCATAGACTACTGTGAACTGGCCACAGCAAGGGCAGGACCCTTGATGGTTCCCTGTCTCAGCACCCTGAGGCAGCAGGCTGGCTGCATCCACAGCACAGTAGCATTGTGGGCTCCCTGCAGCCCAGGTTCCTTGTGGGATGCAGCAGTCAGCAGCTCACCACAGGCAGCCTCTCCCACTTCACTGTTTCCTTTTGCACAGAAAAGGATGTGATACAGACTCTGCTGCAGCCCAGAAGGGTCTTTCTGCTGCCTTCAGTGTGTCCAAGAGGTCACAGCTGCATGGGTTGTGCTCCAGCACCCAACCACACGAGTCCCTGCACACAGGGCAGCCAGGGCCAGGCACAGCAGGTCTCTCCAGAAACAAGCTCTGATGGACTTCAGCTCTTCTGCTCCCACCATGTCACTCATGCACCAGGAGCTTTCTGCACCCCAGGGTAGAGTCCCTCTGCTCTGGGTACGAATTTCACCCAGACAACTCCAAAACCAAACCAGACCAGCAGCTCTGTCCACTGCCTGCCATGCTGGACCAGGCACCAGGCTGGAAGCATTTTGGACGCTATCCTGAACTCATAGCACAGACCAGTTAAAGCCCAGTTCCAGGCAGGAGCATGTGTTCCCAGTGCTCTCTCCAACACCCACACCCATAAAGGAAAATGGATCAAGTACAGCCCCTCAGCAGGCAAACACTCAGGCTGTGAGGAGGCTGAGCTGCACCCAAAAGCCCAGGAGGGAAAGGCTCAGCCAAGAGCACTGGGCTCATCTCTGCCACCCAAGCCCTCCCCTTGCCTTCAGGCTGGTGACAACTCACGTGTGAACCGCAGTGTGTGACCCTGGGAAGCAAAGGCAGGCCTGGGCCACCTGCCCCAGAGCATCACCTAGCATCAGCCAGCTCAGCTGCCAGCTCCCTGCAGCACCACAGCCCCCTCACACCAGTTGCATTTGGGTGGTTATTCCTGCTTTTCCAGTCAGCAAGGTTTCCATGCTGTGCTCCACCAGCCCCTCTCCAGCACATTCACCTGCCAGAGAGATTTCATCCCCCTCTGCCGAGGCTCACAGGGGCATGGAAGCAATGACCACAAGCACAGGGAAGCAGGGACAAAGCAGTTGAAAGCAGCCAGTGCCAGGCTACAGCTGCCCAGCTTCACTGGGACAGATGTTTCACAGACACCCCCATCACCATCCCAGTACAGAGTCGCCCACCCAGCTGTGGCTCCCACCACACACCCAAGCCAGCCCCGGCTGCCCCACAGCAGGCGGGAGCTGCTGAGGGCTGGATGCTCCGCAGTCATCTCCCTCCAGGTTTGCACAAGCTGTCTAGAGGTAGCTGCTGGCGAGGGGCCAGGCAAGCCGCGGTGGCTTTGATGTGGGTGTCTGCTGGGCACTTGCCAGGGCCGGGCCACGGTGTTTAGCTGGAGGCACCGGGTGCTAGACTGAATTATGCCGGAGGGAGGAAGAAATCTCCAGGTCACGGCTGTGCCACAGTGGCATGAGAAATCTGCTGCGCTGCCCACATCGTCGCTACTCCACACTTCTCTCCAGAGCTCTTTATCTGCGGCGACCATGAGCAGGGATGTCTCCCCTGCATGGAAACAGATTTTCCGTGGCATGAAGAGCGCTGGGGGGTTCAGCACCCACACCCCGGCAGCTCCGGGCTCCCAGACAGAGAGCGCCGGGAGGAGGATGCTCTGGCGGGGATGCAGGACCAGAGCGGTCCAGCGCAGCGCAGCAGCCCCGCGGCGGGCGGGCCCAGCACCGCGCCGGCTGGCGATGCCCAGGCGCCGAAGGAGTTACTGAGAGCGGGAGATGTCGTTAATAAGGGAGGCCACGCGAGTGATTTTTATCTTTAAAAAGCCCACAGCCCGGGTTGCGCGGCTCCGCTAGGGAGCTCGCTCGGGCACAGCCACTGCTCCTTTAAGGTATATAACAACAAAGTGGGTGAACACGCTGGCTCCTCCCCGAGCCGGCACATTCCCTCCGGGTCCCCCCGCCCCAGCCACGAGTGGCAGCGGGGACCCCCACGCCAGGCCCTGGACTACCAGTCCCGGCACACCCCGGGGGTTTGCTCCCTGCCGGGGATTGTAGTTCTGTCGCCGTCTGTCCGTCCATCCGCGGGGCCCTGTGAGGCCACGCTGCTCCCGGCCGGAGGGGCTCTGCTCGGGAAAGGCTGCAGGTTCCATGACAGACGAGCAGCCATTAACCCTTTCGGAGCCCCGCGCCCGCTGGCAGCACTCCTGGAGTTACTTTCAGCGGGGAAGGCGATCCCCACTGGGACCCCACCGCTCCAGGGGCCAAACTCCCATTCGGCACCCCAGCGTTCATTCCCCAGGCGAGCCACAGCTCCAACTTTACTATAGTTTCTACCCCAACTGCCCTCCCTACAGATTTGGCAAGAACAGGGAGCAGAGTTTGGTTTGGTTGCCCTCAATGCCAAGCGTCACCTGGCACCCCGAGCCCTGGGCAGGTGGTGTCACTGGAGATGAGCAATGCCCATCACAGGAGTCACCCAGGGGTCCCCTGCACAAGACACTGCCGGTGCGGTAAGACAAGCACTGCCCTGCTGTGATGAATATCTAGAAACCACGGGAGAGGGGAGATGGGAGGGGAAGGAGAGGCAGGATTAGCCCTAGATCACAGGTGCTTGGTCTCCACCCCTCCCAGAACCCTAAAGCAGCTGATGCCCAGCCTCCTCCGAGCCTGCTGCTCCCATCACCAGCAAGGACCACAATTGCAAATCCCACTTAGCCCCCAGCAAGTCCTGTCCTGTTCCACCCAGGACAGACAGGAACAGGATTTGCAGGTAACATCCCTCATTCATGCTGGTGTTGGAGACAGACTTCCCAGTTTGGGTAAGGACTGTGCTCCAGCACAGCCGCATTTACAGCTGTAACACAGGGTCAGACCAAGTCCAGGGATTAACCCTTGGCTACACAGCAATAAAGACTGCAGGATATCTGACCTAGCAATTAAAATCAGGTCTCTATCAGATACCACATCCCAGCAAACAGCACTGGTTGCCCAAGGCACGTCATGGCTCCTGGCAGTGATGCTTTGGGGAAGCAGCAGCAAGACCCCACTGCAGCTCCAGAGAGCCACCAGCTGCCAAGGGAGTCCCCTGGCACAGACTTGCTTTCTCTCCCACAGTGCTCTGAGAACTCGCAGGATCCCACATAACCCCAGGAGAAGGGTGAGCACCATATCTGTCAGGGAGGTTTAATGAGCTCCTTGGCTGGCAGGGCCCAGGGGAGCACCTAGTCCAAGGTGTGAAATGCTCACCGGAAGGAGTGGACCCCAGCTTCATCCCCTCTTTCCAAAAGGGCAGCTCCCGAGCTTGCCACACACTATTATCTTGCAGCTTTAGCATCCTGCAATGGTTTTGCAGGAAATCAATGGCCTTCAAAATGCCAGAAACAAGGAGACGAGGCACCAACAGCAACCAGCACAGCAGGACAGGTTTGTTAGAGACATGAGGAAGTGCCTGTGCCAGGAGCTTTACAATGCTGCCCGTGTAGAGCATCACACAAGCAGCTCTGGGCATGAGGTGAGCCACACAACTCACACCAAGACCAACTGGGACACTGCAGCCTCTCCGTGAGGACCCACAGTTCTGCTTACACCATCAGCAGCTCATTCCCCACCTCAGCTCTAGCAAGGAACAGATCTGCTACTGCAGATTGACCTGTGGGCACAGCAAGCCATCAAAGGGCTAAAATACATGAGCACAAAGAGAAACCCCTTTCTCCTTTGGGTCACATCACCAGCTGGCCAACACAGCCAGCATTTGCCCCCTTGCAGCAGGATAAGCAGAGCCCATTGAGGAGAGGAGCAGCAGTGGGATCCTGGTAGCAATAACCTCCTCAATTCCACCCTCCCAGGATAAGTCAAAAGAAGAATCATACAATTCCCACCCAAGGGACCTCCCAACACTACAGTAGGAGCATAGAAGGCACCAGGAGAGTTTGTAAGCACCATGTGGGGCACAGGTGCTTGGCCACACAGCAGCGAGAGGCCACGAAGCGATGGCAGGGAAGCTTAGGGAAGCACCCATACCCTGCACAGTGGTTCCCAGGAACACAGGAAATGAGTTGGTGAGTTTAGGTACAAGCAGACCAAATCCATCCATGCCCAGTGCCACGGTGGTGCTTGGGAGGCATTATACAGCTCACCACCTAAAAGCATGGAGGAAAGATAATTAAATGGATGCTTTTTCAGTATGGTTGTAGTCCCTTTTGCTCCAGGATTTTATACAAAGTATTTGACTGTGATACCAAAGCTGAGAGAAAGAGCTAACAGCTACAACAGTGAGGTGACAGCCCTACCCACAGCCCACTCGATCAATACAGATGGATACGCCTCTCCAAGGGCTGCTGGCTTTGGGAGCTGACATGCCCCATTCCCCACACGCTGCAGCAGAACCTGTGGGTCTGCCCCCCAAGTCCCCCCAAGATGGGGAGCAGCTCGGGTAGCCAGGCAACATTAAGCCTGCCCAGCACAGAGAAGCTCCAAGAGCTCAGCCTGAAAACCTTGTTCTGGCTTGTTTTCCCACTAGCTTTGGGTGCCTGACTTGTAATAAGTAAGCCTGAAAAGCAGGCTCCTTTTCAGACATGCCAGGCACCCGCAGCTCCAGCTCACAGACGCATCTCCAGGGAGTCAAGTTCCAGGTGCACCCAAAAAAACTCGTGTTTCAGCCAATACCCAAAGGCCTCCGTTTCCTTGTCTGAGAAAAGCTGGGCAGTGCCAGGCCCAGGACTCCGAGGCTCAAGGGGAAATTGCTTTATAGCAGCCAGTCTAATTGCACTGAAATTATGAGATCAAGCAGTAAATTCACGTCTGTGTTCGTTGCTCTGGGTGGCAAAGCTGCACTGGCAAGCGCCTGATCTCCAATCGCTGCAAATTCACGTTTCATTGGAAAGGAAAGGAGGGGGTTAATGAAGGAGAGCATTGCCAGTTGGAAGTGCTACCTAAAAAGGGTTTCTCCTACTAGCTGAAGCAAAATGGTTTCTCTTGCCAGCTTGTTTACTCTGCAGCTGAGAGCAGCGGACCGCCAGGTTTTGCTGCTGGAGCCCGCTGCAGGATCGATGGCTGCGAAACCAGCCCTGGCACCAGGATATCAGCAGATCTGGACCAGATGTGGTACAGCTGCACCATCCCCAGCCCAGGAGCAGCCCCACTGTGCCCACATCACAGGCAGTCCCCAGGACCAGCATCATCTACACCAGGAAATGTGTAGCTCAGCCCTCCAGAGGGCAAATCCTGGGCCTATCCTCTTCTCCTTTGGGGAAATAATGGTCCTCACCATATAAAGGCCAGGTAAAAGCTGGAATTATATTTAACCAAGATAGTTTTACATGAACTGTCCACTACAGGAGTAGGGTCCTTAGGGCCCTTGCCCATGAAAAGGGCACCCAAACCCCAACACCAGGGAATAGGGATGCTGGACAGGACACACAGGTTTTCCTGAGAAAGGCAAGCACCAAACCCATCCTGCCCCACCTTGCTGCCGCAGCGCCAGAAAATGGACAGGACTCGTTATCCTCTTTAGAAAAGCAGAGGTTGCAATCATGTGCCAAGACAGGTATCAGCCAGATTCCTGTCTCTGGGAGATTTTGGAGTCCACAGGCCAAACTGAAGCAGCATGGCTCTCGCAGCGCACAGCCCGTCCCAGCTCCAGGATTAAAGCCACCGTGTCTGCAAAGAAAACATTGGCACCTGCCAGGAGAGCCAGCCAGGGAGGAGAGCTGGCCTGCAGCTGCTGCGGCCCTGCCGGCCACAGCACGGTGCCCGGCAGTCAGCGCGAGGATCAGGCCCACGTTTTATAGCCTTTATATTAATTACCCAGAGTCTAAATAAGATTAAAGTTTTAATTCCGTCTTCATCTCCTAGAGGCTCCTGCTGTGCTCTCGGGTTTTCCTGGTGCCACGAAGCTTCTCAGGCAGTTACAGCAGAGGGCACTTCTCTGACAGCCAGAGACAGCAGCAGCTCGTGCATCCGGGGCTGCCCCGCGATGCCCGACTGGCCGCAAGGACGCACCACCCTCTGCACCTCCGTAAATCCAGCACTGCTGCAAGCAGCGCTCTGCAAAATCCACCTGACCCTTTGCTGAAATCCACAACTCGAGGCCCGTGGGGCCACTCGATGATTAAAAAGCAGAGGGCCAGCACTGGACAGTGTCCTGAGGCCACGCTCGAGTCGTAGGCAGGAAGATGAGCAGGAGCTCGAGGCAGAGGGTGTCTGCCAGGGCAATGCTTTGTGCCTGGCCCCATCTGCGCTGCCCAAGCCACTCCATCACAGTCGGCCAATGGGCAATTCAAGCTCTTAGCCTGGACCACCTAGGCTGGAGTTTTACAGCTGGAGATGGGCCAGAGAGCAGCAAATGCCAGCTGAGCAGGAGAAGAAATCACTGCCTGCACTGGCTGGGGTGGAGGATATGGCACAGGTTGGCAGCAGCAGCGCTCGCTGCCCTGGTTCCCCAGTGCCCATGAGGACAGAGAACATGCTGCAGAGCTGCAGCTGGGGCTCAGTCCACAAGCACCAACCCCAACAGCCCATGATGGCAGAGCCTTTGATCTCACTGAGCAGCAGCAAGACCTGGCTCAAGCCACCAAAGCATCCAAAGCTCAGCACTGGTCTATGCAATGTGCCCAAACCCTAATCCTGCTGCACCCCATAGTATCTGCACAGACCAGCTCATTATCACCTCCTGCACCTCCAGCTGCTGTGCAGCCACAGCCCTGGAAAAGCCAACTTGCAGCCGGGGAGAATTGCAAGGGAGGAGCCTGGTGGAGGAGAGGACAGACACAGCATAACCCCCCCACCTCCAACATTGCCCATACCCACTGCCTTGAGCTACAGCCACCCCTTTGGACAGGGTTGTGATCACTTTGTACGTCATGAACAAGGAACAAGAGCATCCTACAAGAGCTTGGGAATGCACAGAGTGTCATTCACCCCAGTTTGCGTGGCTGAAGGCAGATTGTGGAGAAGGTTGCTCCAGGAGCATGCAGGACTTAGCCAGCTGCCCCTCAGAGAGCAACCAGCTGCCCCAGACCCCCTTCCATAGGAACAAAATCCTCTGTGGTGCTGGGTCTGCTCCCATTCTCTTGAGTGGAGGACATGGTCAACCTGAGCCAGCAGAATACAGCCAGGCCAGGAAACAAGAAAAGCCCTACAAGCATCCCCCTCAAAGGCCCCCATGGATCCCAAGTTTTGCACAGTGAGCTGATGACCCCAGTGATCACCTTGTGTCACTGCCCCTGTGGTTTGGAGTTTGGGCTGCACAGTACGAGCAAGGGCTTCATAGGTTTTCTTTCCAGTGGGCTCCCCACAACGTGCAGACATGAGGCTGCCTATAGCCACTGCTAAAGTATGTATGCCAGGGTGACCCCAAGGCAAGCACCCAGCCTGGAGGACCTCCGCAGTCAGTGGGGAAACTCTCTCCTCTCTGCCCTACCTTCTGCTTCCTACAGAAGATGCCTTTTCAAAAGCAGCTCCCATTGCCCCGGCACTGCAGTCCCTTCCTGGCTACCCAGCTCACAGCCCTTTCTCCCACCCAGACACTGCAGCCTCCTGCCCTGAGCCCCCCAGCTCTTACCTGGTGGACAAAGGCTGCTGCTCTATGGTGTCACCAGCCTCCATGGGGGCTGCTGCTCCCCAGGCACGGTGGTTTGGTCTCTCGGTGACTGAGGCTTTTAAGCAACAAACGTGGGGTCTCTGCATCCCCTAAACCCACCCCTGAGTCCCTGCAGTCCCTAACTCCCCCAGGGAGCAGCCCAGACCCCTCCCCTCACACCCTTCTGTGAGGAAGAGCAGGGACCGCGCTGCCCTGCAGAGCCAACACTGCCGTGTGCCCCAAGGCGGGACGGAAGGCCTTAATTAGCCCATAATTAACCCGACAGTGGTCCTGCTCTCACTTTGGGGGAAAACCAGGTGTGATTGGGGCACTTCGTGAGGAGTGACTGATGCACGGTCCTGCCCCCACGTCGGGGGAAAGCCCTGACTCCCCTCCGAACGCGGGGTGAAGGCGGGAGCTCTGCAGGAAGGACATGGGGTGTCCCCGCCGGGGGCTGTCGGGAGCCGGTACTGCTGGGGTGCGGCCAGCACCTGAACCGGGAACTCCCGGGGTCAGGACAGCCCGAAGGGGAGCGGGGCATCCCCCCACACTGCCGGGGATGGGATTCACAGAGGGTGGCGGTAGCACCGAGGGTCCTGCTGAGGATTCGCGGTGCCTCGGGGGTGTCACAGGGCGGGACGGGGCGGAGCCTGCCGCGCCCCCGCCCCCGCGGCTGCTCGGGACCGCCCACCGGGGCGGGCACCGCCCCCCGCTCACCTGTGCGAGGGGAGCGGCGCAGGGAGGCCGTGCCCCGGCTCCGCCGCCGCTCGGGAGGGACCCCCGGTGCCCTCGGTGTCCCCTGCCCGGCCCGGCCGA
>VZTF01006314.1:527839-594796 GCA_013397755.1 Cnemophilus loriae | reverse complement strand
AAAAAAAAAAAAATTGAAAATATAAGCCCTGTAACCCCTTGCCCAGGCGCAGAGGCACTGCGGGAGCACTGCTGAGCGCACCAGCGCTCTGAGAAACCAGAACTGGATGCTTTGACCAGGGGAGATTCACCCATGGGGCCATAGAGAATTCCCCTCTCTGCCCCGGCCCCTTGGGCCAGGACCCCCGGGGCCTCCCCCGGCCCCATCCCGCTCCCTTGCCCCGGGAGTCCAGGCTCCCCGGCACGAAGGCGGCTGGAGAGGGGCCCCGGCAGTGGGATTAGCAGAAGCAGCAGCTCCTGCATCCATAGCCCTGGCTGCTGCACACAGTATTTGGGGGAAGTTTTAAAACCCAGGTGCTTTTGCGGACGCCCACAGGTCAGCGCAGCGAGCTGCTGAATCTTAAGCCCAAATCCTTTTCCCATAGCCCCTGCTCCAGGCAGCCCAGCCCGACGGGGTCAGAGCTCGCTTTAGCGCAACAGCCACATGCACACATTCATCACCCTCCCAAACCGCTCCCCATCTCCCAGACCTCGGGCTTTCCAGTGATAAAGGGGCCATCAGCAGGAGAAACACCCGTTCCTGCAGGAGTCCACCACCCCAGGCGCACCTATCCCTCCAAATCTCCCCTCTCCCGGGGGGAGCCAGATCTCGCCCGCCTTCACAGTGGAAGTTTCTGGGGCTTCAGTCAAGGTTTCAAAGGCTGGAATTGGCAAAGACGCCTCCGCATCACCGGTACACACACGGGGAGGGGGAGTCGGGGTGCATATGCCACAGGGACACTCGAAAATCCCTGTCACTGAGGAACGAGGAGATCCCACAGCTCCGCGGAGCCGCGAAGACTCACACGCTCTCGGTGGCGCAGTTATTTATTTATTTTAAACGCTGGTACATGACATTTTTCTTCTTACGAAGGCGGCGGCAGCAGAAAGCCCATCACAGCCTCTCCTGAAAGCAGAGCCTGGAAACCAGAGTCTCATCTGCATATTCATAAGTACCTGATAAATTAATCATGATGGCAGAAGCATTCAGGCTAGAAGGGAGGTGACAGGGGAAGGTTGCACCCCCCAACACAAGCCCATCCTCACTCTCGCACACGCTCCTCGTCTTCCAGGCACAAAATGTTTTGATCCCTTCACAAGTCGGCTGAACCCCCTGGGTGCTGCGGGGAAGGGGGCTGTGCCCCTCCAACACGCCGGTAGGCACCCACCACCTCGGCCCCCACCCCTCCGGTCCCTGGCTCCGGTGAGAGATGCAGAACAGATGGGCTGGAGCAGGGTGGAGGACCCAAAATCTGAGGGAGCTCAGCTGCCACCGCCGCACCCCCCAGCCCAGCCGTGAGCTCTGCTCCCGTGTCAGCGCCTGTCGCCACGCCAGCTCTGTCCCCAGCGCGGTCCAGCGTGCCCCAGCACTGCCCGACCTGTAGCTGATGCTAAAGAGTCTGACCCTAAAAATCCTTCTATGTCCTCTCTCCCCTTAGTGCTCTCCCGGCTGGTGGTGAACGGGCACCGCCAGCGTTTTGTGCCCTGGAGCGGGAACAAGGCACAGAGGGGTCCTCTGGAAGGGACAGGTGGAGTGTGGCTGGCACAGAACCGCGGGAGGTGGGAGATGGGGAGAGTGAGGGGAGCCAGGGGAGTCCTGCGCCGTGCCAAGGCGGAGGGAGCCGGCTCTGTGCACACACCGCTCGCTCTGCCAGCTGCGAGACAGCTGTGGCTTTCCCTTCCCAGTGCAAAATGTTCTCCACAAGCAGAACCGGTGCTTGTGATGTCCTCAGTGTCACCACACCGAACCCACTTGGTCTGGGGAAAGAGTCACCCTGCCCCGGGCAGAGACGCTGCCTCCGGTAACGGAGGCAGAAATTCTACCCGAGGCTGGAGCGTCTGAGCCCAGCCCACTTCTCCCGAGAGCCGCCCTCAGCAGAGCGGGCAGGAAGGGCAGAAGGCACCTGGCAGCTGCCTGTGGAACCCAGGAGGGTCCAGATCTCCCTTGATTTCCCTGACCCAGAGGCAATTGCAGAGGTGGCTGCAGGGCTGGGCTGTGCTCACCGACAGCAGAGGGTCAGCACAAACCCAGCACCCACCGGTCACGGGGCTCTGCCCTGCACCACCGACACCCCACCTGCGCTTGGAGGGCTCAGATCTGGCATTAGGGAGTCAGAGATCAAGCCCAGTGCCAAAGCCAGCGGTTCAGCCAAGCCCTCATGCCACTGAAGCAGCTCAGCCTGGAGGAGGATGTCACTGCACATCCAACAGGTCTGTCCACACCAGGAGGGACAAGGATGGACACAGCGATGGAGAACTGACCCTCTCATCTCCCAGGCTGCCAGCCCAGCTCACCTCCAGCTCCCAGGGGGAGGTTGGGCATCCATCCGAGGAAAATCCACCCTCACACCATGAGCCAAACACCGATTCCCAGGTGCTGACCCACAGCTGGAGCAGCTCCATGTCCTCCTAAACCACGAGTGCCAAGAACAAGCCCATATCCAGTCCCTGCAGCCCATCCCCAGAAGAGCAACTTTGTGCTCTGCAGAACCCAGTGCAGGATCTATCTGTCCTTCCTTCCGTCTGTTGATTTTGAGTCAGATCCCTCCCATCTCATCTCCCTAGCTTAAACATGAATGAGCAGAAGAATATTTTGGGATCTGCACGTGTTAGCAGATGTTTGTAGGAGTCCCCTGCAGAGAGAGCAGTAGGAGAGCAATGGGGGACCCAGCAACGTGGTCGAGAGGCTGCTGCTGTTAGCGGTCTGTTTAATATGTTGGGTTTCGTTTGGGCCTGGGTAATTAGCACCTGAGCAGTAATTATTCACACTTGGCCTTTCTATATCCTGCTTATAGATTTGATGATTAATGTTGCTCCTTGAGTTAAGCCTGCCCTGGATTTACCAGCGCGCAGTGGGAAAGTTAAGAGGAGGCTGTTGTGTGGCGGAAGCTGCTGTCCCTCACACCGAACAGCAAAAACAGCACAATAGAAAAATTAGAGTAAAAAGCACTTTGCACAGAAGCAGCAGCCACTAAGCACAGAGCAGCCATCTCAGCAACACTCTGCCACCACCATCAACGCACAAGGAGCTCGGTTGTACAGCAGGAGAAGCAAAAAACCGCCCTCAGCATTCAGAGGACAACTGACACCAAATGACTTGGGGGTTTACTGGCACCCCAGAGACACAAGCTGGGCAGAGCTCTGCAGCAAAGTTGGGGTGAAGGACCCCCTCAGCCACCTTTCCATCAGAGAAACACGAGGGGTCTGCAGAGAAGGACGTGCTGCCCCCACGAGCTGGGAAATGGGGAAAACCAGCTGCTAACCGCTCCACACTGGGACTTACATAGCTCAGCCAAGCAAAATCCATGACCCGATGGTGGGCTCACCTGCTCTCCTAGGCACTGGCTGCCCTGGTGTCACTGCTGCTCCTGGGTGACGGGGCTGCGCTGCCAGTGACGGGTCCTGGTCACCTACAGAGGGACCTGGGGCTGCTTTGCAGCACTGCTGACCAAGACCCTTGGAGGCTGAGGGCTTCTCCAGCTGCTCCTCAGGGCAAAAGACATTTCCAGCAGAGTCGCTCTCTGGGATTTCTGTGCCAGGCAGGCAGGAGCTCCATCCAACATCCCGGCCAATGCCAAACAGCACACAGAGGTTGGCATGGAGCAAAGGCAACACCCAAGCCCAGAGACAGAGCACAGGCAGAGCTGCCCTGGCTCCTTTTCCTCAGGGAAAACACTGACTCCAGGGCCTATAGATAAACGAGCACAGAGGGGAGAAGCCCCCACCAAAGCCTGCTCTTATCCTCACTGGTCCAGCTGAGCAGAATCACCTGCCCTACACCTGCAGGGAATGAGACAGAGCATTAACCCTATCTGTGCTTCTGCCCAGAGAAGGGGAAAGGGTTTTCCCAGGGAAACCCCCACATCCATGATGCTGCTGTGGACCATTCCTGCTCCCTGCAATCCTCCTCCCTTTTCTGGGACTGACGCTGCCCCTTCTTGCCTGGCTGGCAGGTCCCCCATCGGGCCGGATCCATATGTTTTCCCCCCATACCTGTTGTCCCAAACTCATGAGGATTCCTACATAGCAGAGCACAGCATCTGCACAGTGCCCCTGCTCCCACCTTTCCCATGTGGGAAGCTCCAGCAGCCACTTCATGGCTCCCCTGGGCTCAGTCCCAACAGACAGGAGCAGCTTTGGGGCAACCCCACCTGCCCCAGGTCCCTGATTATTTCCGTACTTCCATTCTGGGAGCTTGATTTCTAATAAAGAACTCCCAAAGCAGTGCTTTCTCCCTCTTCTCCTCACCAAAATGAGACTTTTGCATTGAAATGTGTGAAGCTGCATTTTTTTCCCTTCCTGTTTCCCCAGGTTTTGCAACATGAAAGTGGATGTTGATGTGAATGGAATTTTGAAATTGGAGATGGTGAAGTTCTGTGCTGGGAGATGGCTGTTTGCTCACAAAATCACCCTTCTTCAAGCTTCCTGATGAAATTCTACACAACTATTTTTGTCTCCTTCTCACCCAGCCAGCCCGGTGCCCCGCGCTGCTCCTGCTTTTGTTTCTCCTCCCTGGTGAGGATGAACAAAACACCAACCACTGCCCATGCCCAGTCCTCCTCCTCCTCCTCCTTCTCCTCCTCCTCTCACGGCTGCCAGCGCAGCCCAGTGCTGCCCGCCTGGCAGAGAGTGCTCAGGATTCGGGGATATTCCGATCACCTCCCCCCCAACAGAGAGCCAGGGCTGGTCGGATGCACAGCTCAGGGAAGGGCATTCCAGAAACTCACCCTTCTGTTTGCTCTGGAGAGCAAACACCAGCCAAAAATACATGCAAAGGGACAGGCTTCGCCCTCACCAGCCCCATGCTGGTGTGAGGCAAGGGAAAGCTCTGCAGACAGCTTCCAGCAGGACTTGGGCTGGGATGTGGGATGACCTGCACAAGGGTAAAGCAGCACCCAGGGTGTCTGGGGAACTCTCAGGGCCAGAGAACCCCCACAACCAGGCTCTGTGTCTGCTCTCTTCCATCACCCATCTGCCCCCAGCTTGTTGTCCCCACAGCACCGTGAGCATCCCCGCTCTTCCACTCCCACATGAACCAGAAGGACACAGCTGAAAAGCCCCAGAAGCCAGGACACGGAAACCCCAGGCTCCGTGGTGCTGTGCCCTCGGCTCAGTTACACGAGAGATGAGGGGGAGGATTGAGCCTTCAGTTTCTCCCCCTGGAGTTGCCACTGGATTAACTCAGCCTTAGGTTGTTTCAGGAGCACTTACATCCAGAGCCCCTTCAGCTCGGCCTGCTGGTGCCTGCAGGGTCAGGCAGTGCCTCTGGTTTATTCCTGGGCTTGGGATCTGTTGACTCTGGAAAACCCTCAGGTTTTAGAGCACATCTATTAAAACAAGCAGCACTGTGGCCATCCAGGCTCTTCCCCTTCTGCCCATGGAACATGGAGACCTCCTGCTCCAATCCGGTGGAAGAAGGGGAGCCAAGTGCCAGCCAGGGTGGATCGGCAATTCCCACACGCTGCTGCAGACAGGGTGTGATCTCCTTTCTTTGTCCCATGGTCCTCACCACAACAGGCAGTGACCAGAGCACCCAGATGCGTGTTTGGGATAGGCAGGATAAAGGGTGCAACCAAAGACCGGCACATGGAAACGCTGCAAGAGGGAGGAAATCTGGTCCCTCTGACCCCAGTTTCAAATTTTCCTTGTTTTTGGTACCTCAGGTTGCAGTAAATAGGACTGCAGCACCAGACTGGGCAGGGGGGGACACACAAGGAGCTGCTGGAATCCAACCCATGCCCAGCTCCCTGGATTTCATCTTACTCATGTATTTACATCACCTCATGCCCAGATTCACTGGGTTTGTACAGCAGGATGGTGTTTTTATCCTTGGTCTCCAGGTGGGAAAGGGAGGCTGGGTCCTCAGGTAAGGTCAGAGCAGGGCTCCAGGTAGAGCAGGCAACTGAACCCACAGATCCCAAATCCATCCTGACCAGTGGCAGCTCTCTCATGTATATGAAATTTGACTCTCTCCCCAGGGATTCATCTCCCATCTTTCCCCTTTAATTATAAAAATTAGTAGGTTTGAGGTATATTTGAGGGTTTTTCTTTTCCTGTGTTGACAAAGTGCAATACTTGATGACTCTAACCCCAAATTCTCTGTGACACAGATACCCTACCAATTATAAAATACTTCCAAGCTCGCTCCATAAACCCCTTTGCTGTTGCTATTAGTATGCATTAACATTTTATTGGTGTTACAGGATGAAACATCCAGTCTTGCAGCTCCAGTGGGCTTGGGGATTTCCAGCATCCTGCAATATGTATCCGTGCAGAGGAAATTAAAATGTGGATGGATCAGCAAGATACAGTCAAATCCTCTACAGTAATTTGGAGAAGACTAAACTCTGGTGCTAGTGGAGCATATTCCAAGCTATCTAATAGAGAGTTGATGATCTCTGTAACAGCCTTTTTGTAAGTTTTATTCGTGCCTACAAGGGAATTTTTTCAAAGGGGGTATGTAATACCTAAACTAATATTTTTAAAGGTATATGCTCTAAACATGGAAAAGTTAGGCCCTTTGCAGAGCAGTCATTTCCAGTGATCAGCAAGTACCCGATAAAACAATACATGCTGGTATCTTACAATCTAGCTGGAATTTCTAACCACTACACCAGTCAGTTTTCAATTGTTTGCATCATCATAGGACACATAAAATCTTAGGAATATTGTCATGCTTTGCTCTTTTAGCCACAGGACAACACAGATATCCTTTAGCAGCATCAGCACTTGAAACCCAACGTGTTGTGTCTACCTGACAGCTGTCAGAGCGTGGTGCTGGTGTCCAGCATCACATACTTCACCATCTCAAAAAAAAAATCCACTTCCACACATAAAACTGGGATGAATTCATGTCCAAATGGACAATCCGGGTACCTTGACTTGTGCAGTGCAATCTGCTTGGGTTTATCTCTCCCAGGTGCCTTAAAACACAGGAGAAGCAATAAAGAACCGATCCTCTGCTTTCTCTCCTTCCTCCATTTATAGGGTCAGCAAAACCTTAATGTGCTTTCTAAAAGGAAGGAAAATGTGCTCAGGAGGACTTAACCCCACACCTTGGTGCCCGTTGGGTCAGGTCCCCAGCCGCCACTCCTACAGGATCCCCTCCTCCTGGGGATTTTTTGTTTCCATGGGTGTGACCGCACAGAGCATTAAGGAGCCCAAAATCTAATGCAGGATTTCGATGTTATTTATTATCCATGTTACAGTTGCAACTGGGAACATGGGGAGGGACTCGTTCCAATTTTAGCGACAACTGCATTAATGCCCTGCATAGAGCCGGCCCATGTAGACATTCCCAAACCCAGGCTTTTTATAGCAAGCAGAAGCAACCACTCCACCCCGAAAGGCCTTTTCTAACCTCCAAAACCTGCTCACAGCCTTGTGCTCCTCAGAACCAGCCTATCTCCAAGCTGATGATGCCCGTCACGGTTCAGCCCTCGCTGAATCTGAAGTGGAGACATCCCTTTTTCAATTTGGCTCATCCTAGTTTGAAGTTTGGCACAATTTTACAAGACCCTGTGCATCCCCAGGATGTTCAAGGAGTTTCTCCAATGTCAATGGGAAGAGTGCTTATCCACCAAAGGGGAAACAAAGTTAAAGGATGAAGATATCTCCTCTTGGCTATTAGAGCATGAAACGACCTCCAAAAGCCCTGTTAAATTCTACATCTGAGCCAGGAAAGTCCTTGTTGAAGCAGCAAGAAGATTCTTGTGAGCTTCTCAACTGTACAAGGTTTCCACCAGCACATTGGCAGCGGGAGAGTTTAGGTTATCATTAACAACCAGTTTCACCTTCTCCAACCCATTTCTGCCTCCTTCCCTCTCTCAGGAAGCCATTGCAGCTGCAGGGACACAGTGCAGAGTCCAGGGCTCTTGTGTGCTTCAGCACCAGGTCCTTGGGGTACAAAGTGCATCTTCATCTTGCCAAGTGCCCGCTCAGATTTTGCAGGTCCTGCTGTGGGGGCTGCTTTGTTTATCCACTCACGGGATCCCAGCACTGCCCGGTGGAACTGAGCCACACACCAGGGACAAGTTAATACAGCAACAATGACATCAAGTAGTTCTATTTTTTATTCTGTTACTTCTATCTCCACATGAGGCTGCTTCACTCAACTCTTACTTCATCACTGGCTGCCACAAGCCATCATTTGTAAAGGAGGGCTGTGAAGGAAGAGAACAGGGCAAGGCTGACAGCGATTTGCGAAATACACCCCGTGCAAAGGCAACAGCTGTTAAACAGCAACATGAACTGGCCTACGTATGGCAACCCCAAAGATCCAGCTCTGAAAACTGAATTGAAAAAAAAATGGCTTGGTCAGTGGGCTGAGGGGGAAGATGGCCAGAAACCCACACTACGTCTGCTTCCCCCTCACTGCGCGTCACCTTCACTGAAGGACATGTTCAAGACAAATTCAAGCGCCTTCAAAGAAAACATTTGTGATCCAAGATGACATTTCTGGTCACCATCCACCCCTCCACACTGCTGCTGCTTTTAGCAACACGCGCTCACACAGTTGGCCTGTGTTGATGGAGAAGATGTAACCCAGAGACTAGAAAAGGAGCATTTGCTAAGCACAGCTACGCTACCTCCAACCACTCGAGAGAAGGCCCAGGTTTAATTTAATCCAGGTCTATTATAAGTCCAACAAAGCTGCTGAACTACACTGATGCTGGAAGTCCTGAGTCATCTCCTACAGCAGGACAGGAAACACATTTGAAGAAAAAGGTTCCAGTTCTGACCCTGCCTCAAAAACAAGGCTCAAACATCCTTTGATTATGAGAGTCTCTGATCTTCACGAGGTATTTGCTGGCCTGGGATCAGGCTTCGCACATCACCTACCTGCCAAATCCCAGCTGGGATGGGGGGGTGGACACAGCAAAAAAGTTAATAAATAAACCATACAACACAACAGAAAGACACCTTGGAAAGACACAAAGACAGACCAGATGTACTTGATCATGCAGTTAAATAATGAATCAATTTTAGTGCAAGCACGAGGTCAACCACCGACATGGCAAGTGCCTCCACAAGGCCTCTTCCCTGTGCTGGAGGCTCCGGCCGTTGGCTTTTCTGGCTCTGCTCCCAAAGCAGGAGCAAACCCAGGCTGAGAGAGACCAACACAGTCAGCACTGCAAAACACAGAAACTTTAATTAAACCTACAACACGGGGGGAGGTGGGAAGTGCTGCTTCGGGACACGGAGCAGCCCTGGGTGCTGCCACGCGCGTGGGCAGAGGAGCTGAGCCCGTGGGGGATGTCACTGGGAGCAGCAGGGAGGCAAAGCAAGTGGCTGCCACGTGACAGGGGCACATCCCAAGCGGGCTGATAAGACTCAAACGAGAATTAGCTGCTTGACATCCCAAAATCCCCAGCAGGACAGATGTGCAGAGTTGGGCAAGCAACAAACACAGAGCTGTGCGTAAGCCCTCTCCCACTGCCTCCGCAGGTCCCTAGCCCAGGGACACCGTCCCAGGGAGCAGTGCTGCAGCTGCAGGGGAAGGAAGCATCTCTCCACCCTTTTTTGGTGCTCTATTCCACATTCCTGGAGTCCCTCCCACATATCAATGCCAAAATTTCCACCCATCCTTTTGCACGGAGGCCTCATTTGCACAAGACGACCTGGAGAGATGTTTTCCCAGCCCTTGGGCAGATAAAGAAAACCAGAGGCTTTTGCTCAGCCATTGCTGGCCGGATGCTGCACAGTCATTCAAAGCATGGGGACACCTGCTGAAAGACACAGCAGCGTGAGGGGACACAGGTGGAGACACCGTGAGTCTCTGCTCCAGGCACAGGCTGCTCCACTGAAGATGGACTCATCGAGTCCCAGCAAGCACACAGATCTCCAGCACCATTCCAGGAGTGGATCCATTTGGAAAGCCAAGCCAAAACACATCCCATTTAGGACTAAAACGAGACTTAATCCCAGTCTTCCATTTTCATTTAAAATACAAGTTTATAGAGTTGTTTCAGGCAGGTCAAAAGCTCCTTGCCTCCCATCCCCTGCCCAGGGCCAAGCCAGGAGCAGACAGGACAGCAGCAGTGCCAGAAAGCTCTGCTTCAGCTCTGTGGACATTTCACCACCTCTTAACTTAGACTCTTCTCTTTCCTTCCCCTGAGTGCCTGCAAGAACCTTTACAAGAGGGAATGAGTACGTCTGTTAAAAATAATGAAAAACATTTTAAAAAGAAAAAAGAAAAAAATCACAACCAGGTTTCTTCCCCCCACCCCAGCAGTAAAGCAGGGCAGCAGCAAAAGCTGAGCAGCCTGGCTGGGGGCAGCCCCTCCACGGTCTGCAGGAATGCCAGACGAAAGATTCCTGCTGCTCCTGATCCCCAGCAAACACCAGTCCAGAACCCTGTCCCTGCCACACCCAGCCTGGGAACCCCAAGAAGAAACATCTCCACTGCAGGTGCAAAGCTGTGCACCACCTTGGTCAAGACCTATGGACAGACAGCTCATCTCAAAACCAGCACCAGCCCTTTCTGCCCTCCAGTGATGCTGCTGGTGTGATCCAGACCACCTACCTTCAACACACCGCTGCTGGTGGCACTGCAAGTGTAGTCCCTCTGCCTGAGGTCCAGCATAGCAAGACCAGCAGAGAAGGACAAAGGGAAAGAGCTTTCTCCAGGTATAACCTGCTGTCCTGGGCTATTTATGCTTTTTGTTTCTAGCGTGAGTATATAAATGCATGAGAAGCCACATGCTGCCCCCTCATGCTGCCTGTGCTCCAGGGATGTCCCCCTCGAAGAGCTGGGGACCAGGCTGCTTCGTGGGGAAATCCCTTTGCTATGGGGCTGTCACTACAATTTATGACCAAGCAGGAGCAACCACGGTCACCTTGTGCCACTGAGGCCAGCCCAGCCCCAGGGCAGCAAAGCACGGGGAGTGCAGAGGGCAGGTTGGACCCTGTTATGGATGTGTGTGAATGTGTCAGGATTCGTGCCAGTTAAGAGGGAGCCTGAGCAGTGTCTTTGCATAGCTGTTCCCACAGAGCTGGGTCCCTCCAGGGACCTTGTCTCCAGCTCCAGAGCCAGCTCAGATCCCTGCAGCCCAGAAGGTTCCCAGCTTCACCCAACAGAAGAGGTGCTAGCGGGAAAGGAACACCCAGGAAACCTTGCAGAAAAGGTGGAGGAAGGGTGATTTCCTTACCCAGAGAAAGGGGGAGACGGTACCCTGGGCTGCCACAACCCACAGACATTCCCTACAACTCCGTTTTCCCATTTCAGACCTCCTGTGCAGGCAGAGCTGGCTGATACAGACACGCGCAGGCTCACACCTCACCCCGCACAGTGGTTTCCCAAAGCAAACAGCAACAGGAAACTCCAATGAAATTCAAAAGGGAAATTGCAGTTACCACTGCCCAACACATACACATGTGCCTTCCTCCCCTCCACACCCCTTTCTTTTGGGAAGCAACGCAGAGGGCCTTTGCAGCACAGCAGCCTCTGCTCAAACCCATCCCCATGCCCGGCAGTCGCGCGGATGCGCGGATGCGGCACAGCGGAGCAGCACACCCCCGGCCCGGCCGCTGGCGAGACGTCCCCAGGGTGAGGACACGCAGGAGGAGCTGCTCCAGGTCCCATCTCCCGTGCCAGGCCAGCGAGTGCTTTGGATCTGTGGTTGCCGATGAGGATGTGCAGGAATGGATGGGCTAGGTGGCAAGGAGGGGGTGAGGGGAGGAGGAAGAGCGCCGCGCTGTGCCTCCGCTGCCTCGGCTCCTCCTGCAGTCTCCTTAAGACGTCACAGGCTGGATGGGGAGCAGGCTGCCGAACTTAAAGTGCTGGATCACAGGAAACTTCTCCAGGCACTGCAGAAGGGGAGATAAAGAGAGGTGAATTCAGGAGAGATTTCCACCTTACACACACAGCCAGAGCCACATCCTGCACATGGGGCCAGGACGCAATGAGTTTGGGGCCACTCAGCTCAGATGAAGGCAGAGGATCAGCCCCATGTCTCCCCCACCCACATTCCAATCAGGCTTCTCAGGCCAGTAGTACTTCATAACCCCATCCCCTTCACTTCAGCCAGAGTCGTCTTCTTACTGAAATTCAGTATGAGGAGGCCTGGAGCATGAGCAGAAGCAGCATGTCTATGTCAGCAGCTTTCTCCCTCACCACTCTCCTTGCTCGAGCTGATGTCTTTGAAGAGCTTCACCCTACAAACACTGAGAACTGCAGAATTCCCCGGGGCAGAGAGAGACTCTCCCCTCCCAGGCCAGTGCCCACACCCTGGGTTTGAGGCACCACTCTGCAGCTGCAAGGTACTGCCCAAACTGCATTCCAGACTCTCGGGTCTTTGATGGACAAGCACCAGTGATTTTGCTGCCATAGTTTAAGATATGATCCTATTTCCAACAACCCCTCACCCCTGAAATTCCCACCTCCTGTTGCAGAGTAATGGATCACAGGTCAGTCATATAGGTCCACTACAAAGCAGATTAGCTCAGAGCTACTTCCTGCAGCAACACTCGGGCTCTGCGCAGGGTGAGCGGGGCTGCAAGGGCACAGCCCCTTCCACTCACCAGCCCAACGCAGGAAGGTCACAGGCTCTGACTGTCACTTGCCTGGCACAGCCACTCAGAGCTCTGGTTTTTGAGTCACTGCAGACTCAGACTGCCCAAACCTCATGGAAGGCACAGAGCAGGCTCAGCTCCATCACACAGACCTCAGCAGTGTGTGTTCGCCAGCCATGATGTGGTTGCAACTCTCCATAGGAAGGAGTCTTGTGCTCTCCATGGGGCCAAACTGGACTCGCTGCAGCAGGGGAGACTCTGGGGCTAGGGAGGAAGCTGTGTGCTGCAGACAGCTCTCACCCCCAGGCAGGACTCAGGCACAGGCACCCTGCCCTCATGCTGTCATCATGGGCAAGCATGAGGATTTGTGCTCAGAAGCCCAGGCCTACAGTAATCCCTTTGGAGCCAGAGGTCAGGCAACTGGTTCCAAGCACAAGCACACTGGAGCCAAACAAGTTTGGAGGTGGTGAAAGTACAGCACGGCTGTATCCACTCCTGGGGAATAATAGCCAGGCAGAAAACCACAGATCTCCATGGCAAGGCACCAGGGAGAAGTAAGTCCTGCGAGCATCAGGGCACATCACCTTCAAAGCTTCCTAATGCTCAGAGCTGCTGCTGTCTCTCCACACAACCACTTAGACAAACTCTCAGAGGAAGCAGGGCTGGGTAACACGGACATGAGGGGAGAGCAGGGAGAAATGAACATTGGAGATGCTGATAGCTAGAAATGTCAGCTCAATTAGATCCAAGGAGTCCCATGGAAGACCAGACTGGTTTGGCCTCCAGATGAAGAGACTTTACCACCAGTGGGAAGAACGGGTATCCATTCCACGAGCTCAAGAAGAGACAAGCAGAGAAACTTCTCCTTCTATATCCAGAACGACTAGCACAAGTTTACTGGATTATCAGCTGTACCAAGCAACAGGGCCCTCTTTGCATCAGCTGTGGATGAAACTGTACCCAACACTAGGTCAATTTCAGGTTTATTTCTTCTTGCCACCATCTTGATCACACTGAAGGTCTGCTTGGGACTCAACTGGGGAGTAGATTCATGCCCAAGTCCAACCTTAAAAGATGGAACTGGGACTAGATTAGTTACAATGGAAAGTATTTCCTGACTGACTGCAGAGAAAGAAAGGTCAGGAGACTCAAAAGCAGGCTCAGGGGAAAAACATCAAGGCTGCTGCTTTAACCACACTCTATTCTGTCGACTTCTTCCCTTGCCTTTGATGGAGAGAATAAGAAAAGCATGTGGACTTTCAAGCGAACATGTCTTCACCCATTATATTATAAATAGACACATTTGGGATTTCACAAACACACAGAGCTGAAGACACACTGTCTTCAGTCTACCGCTCATCCACCCTGGAGTGCCTGGATCCAGACCACAGCTCCTGGACACACAGACACACCTGAGCTTTCTGTCAGCTATTTAAAGTCATCCCATAAAGGAGACAGAAGACATAAAGCCTTTGGAGTGCTTTTTAGACGAACTAGGTCTGGGGGCTGCCCCACTTTCACCGAGTGGGATTTCTCCTTTTCTGTTTCCAGCAAGTGACCCAGTCCTCTGCTGCTGCCTCCACTCAATCCCGGTCCTGGTCAGCGCCGCCTGGCACCCAGCACTTCTCAGCCACTCCAGGTGTGTTACAGAGCTGGAGCCTCCAGCTGAGTGTCTGATTTCACCTGATCTAATTGCAATGGGTGATCAGAGGGGCAGGGAGAAGGGAGGGGAAAACAAATAAAATCTTGCTCTCACTTTGCCGGTTAGACAAAGTGACACCACAACTCCAAACCTTCCCTCTCTTTGCCATCACACGCCCCAGGCTCTGCCACAGAAGCTGCCTGCCTTGAGCTGGACAAAGACCCATGTCAGCACTTGAGGGGTGTTGCTGACTTCTCTTCCGCTAATGCTGGCAGTGGCTAGCTGCAGAAAGACTGCACTGCTGAAGGCTACATAGAGAGCAGAAATACCCTGAGAGCCAGCAGAAAAGAGACAAGATCTCCAGCAGTGACTTTGTGCCTGGCTTGAGACACCCAGATGGATTCAGTTTGCAAAGGATGAAGGTTAAGTGACTCCTAACCTTGTGTCATTCCCAGAAAATCAGTCAAAGAGATCCTCCAGTTGCAAATGTTGGTGTAACCTGCAGGGCCAGGCACACCATAACTGAAAGCTCTGCCCAGCCATGCTGCCACGTCCACATCCACACTCCTGTCATCTCCCAAACCAGGCAGGAACTGGCTGAGCCAGCAGCAGGGTAGAAAACTCCCAGAACAGATTACATCTAAAGAGGTAATATATCTATAGTAAAGAACCCTGAGGACCCCTGAGCAGGAGTGTCCCCTCTCCTCTGCCCACCCAGGTGAACACAGCTTCCATGCCATGCCAGGAGAGAACAAGACAACACTGCACAAGGATCATGTTTTTAGGACTAGTCCTTTACAACCTACAAATATAATTTGAGGGAAAAACCTGAATTTAAAGCTCTTTGGTAGACTCAATGTTTTTTACACTTTAGCCCAAACTAGTATCGTTACCCTTCCTAGCAGTTTTTGCATTCTCCCCTTGACACAGCTACATCTCAGATATTTCTAGAAACCTACCACTACTGGATCCAGAATTTTCACACAGAAAGTCACCTGCTACTCAAAACAGATTAAGGCCTTCAGAAAAGACCATGTCCTAGGTGCACGTAGAAGAGCCAAAGAATCTCCCAGTCTCCAGAGAATCCCTGAGCTGTGCTCTCTCCAGCCAGGGGACAGGTAGATCTGCCAGCACATGGTGGCCCAAAGACATCAGTGAATGTGTGCACTGCACTGTGGGCTCATCACTGCCAAGCTCATCCAGCCACATACAGGTGGGAGCAACCATGGCACAGGGCATGTGGGGCACCAGGCAGGAGCACCTGAACATCCTGGGGAATGTGGGATGCCAGGGGAGCACGCAGCTTGTGAAGCAACTGATCCAAAGGAAAAGAAGGACCACAGCAGGGCTGTTGAGGCAGCAGCAGACCACACTGAAGCTCTAGGTTTTAGGAGACTCATGTTTCACTTTAAAGGCACTCACAGTGCTGTGGTCTTCCCTTCAGACCCCTCAGCTCTCACAGCTTAGCCTCCAGCTCAGGGTTTTCCAGCAGGCAATGTCTCCAGCCCCTGTGACAGAGCTGCAGCCCAGGGACACCCCTCTCTGCAAGGAGCAGCCTGGGGCACCCCTCCCAGGAGCAGCCAGGCGAGGGGGTCGGCCCCCAGCCCCACTTCTCCTCTTTGGAGGCTGGGAGGAAAACTGAGCTGGGGGCGGAAGGAGCCAGCGGGCCTGGGAGTGACACCTCACAGATTAGAGAGGTATGTGGCCTGGAACCTAAACACAGGATGTGCAGTGCAGAGGAAGGGCTGGGGGAGGGAGCGGCCGTTCAGCACAGTTAACCCCTTTGTGCGCTGGGCCTGAGAAGAGCTGCCCGCAGAGCCTGTGTGTCCCAGCAACAGGAACTTGTCCCAGCTCCCAGCAGGAGCATGGCTGACACCAGCACCACTGCAGGGTGTGGGATTAACTCCTTTAGGTATCACCAGTCTCCCCCATGCCAGCAGGGAGTTGCACCATCCCTGCTCCTCTAGCGCTTTAGTGCAGCCAGTGTGTCCTGCAGAGCCAACACCATTCCCCCCTGAGGCCCAGATGTGGCGGTTCCTGTCCTGCTTCCTCAAGCCCAGGGTTAGCTTGAGCAGGAAGGAAGATAAGGGAGAGCCAAAACTGCCCAGTTCTCCAGGTCAGGGTTCACTAGGAAAGCCTGGAGCAACACCAGCAGAGCTGGTGGGCAGAGGGTAGCCAAACCAGAGAGGTGGCTGTGGCCTCACTGGGCTGGCACATGGCACGGATGGGGCCTGTAGAAAGGGTAAATCAGTAGGAAGCATTCAGCCTGCTCTGAGGCTCTTGAAACATGGGATGGTAATTTAAAATAAGTCTTCTCTAGCTGGTAAAATACTGGTGGACCAGAAAAACAAGCAGGTCAAGACATCGGCCCTAATTTGGAGATCTGCACTTGCACTATGATAAAACAAGACATGGCAAAAGTCATGTTTGCAAGGAATGGCCCCTTTGGGATTGGTTTTGGGGCAAACATAAGAGAGGACCTTCCTTCTAGCCAGCCGTATCTGAATGGCCAAGGGCTCGTAAGCCACAGTCAGCAAGGAGTAACAATGGCTGTGATGGGGTCCCCACACCTGGAGCAGTACAAAAGCTGACCCTTGGTGCTGTGGAAGAGAGCAGGTGTGTGGCTGAGCAGCCTCCCCTGCCCACAGCACTCACCTCTGCCTTGTACATGCGGATGAGGCCCTGGTTGACCTTGGACCAGGAGGGCACGGCGCTGATGTTCCAGAGCTGGTTGGAGTGCTCAGCAAAGGGGCCTGTCTTCATCTGAAAGAGACCCAAGCACAGGGCTGAGGGAGCCGGGCCAGCCAGGAAGCTCGTGCACCAGCAGTGACTCATGCTCACACTCTCTCCAAGCAAACATTCCCACCAAGCCCAGTGACCCACGCACCAGCCACCTCACTGCGTCTTCCCTCCCTCCCTCTGTGCTCCCTCCCGCTGCGGCCACATCACATGAAGCCGTGGCAATCCAGCTCCCCTCCTTCCCTGATAAAATTAAGCCTTTTCCTGCCACGCTTTCCTAATCAGACCTCCCTCCGCACACCTCCCTTTTAATGACTGTATTAAAAAAGCCCCACATAAGTCCCGTTCTCCCCCCCAGTAGGGCTTGGCTCAACGCTGTTCCTATTCTACCCAGAAACCTCCCAGTGCAGCACTGCTGGGCTTTCCAAGAAAATGACTCATTCCCCATTCAGATCAACAACAAGCAGCAGTGACAACCGTCGCTGCCTTCCCTGAATACAGAGGGCAGTGCAGGCTGGCAGCAGCTCTGTGTCCACAGCCCACTCCACACCTGCCTCTAGCTGAGGAGGGCTCTAGGGGAAGCAGGAGCAGAGGGGACATGCTCTCCAAACCAGCTCCAGAGCTGTGAGCTGCTGGCTTGCAGCAGATGCTTTAAATTTTTTTTTTTTTTTTTTTTTAATACTCCACTATTTCTCCTCCCAGAGTGAGGGGTTTGGAGGAGGGAGGGCAGGAGGGAAGCTGCAATCAGGGGCAGTTGCATGTAGATTCCCTGGGTAGTTGTCTCTCCTCCTCCTCCATGAACAAAAACAGACCCTCAGGGAGAAAAAGAAATACAACACAGCCACTCTGACTGAGCGAAGTTCCCATGACATCAGAAACCACAAGGCCGAAGCTCACGCTAAAGAGGAGCGTGGGGAGAGAGGAATCTCTTGGACTCTCATTCCCGACTTGGGGCTCGAACAACTAACCCCTTCCCTCTGTGCACGCAGAGGCCTGGAGAGAGGGTGGGAAAAGCACCTCCAAAACAGCCTCTCTGCCCACTAAAAAAGCAAGCAAGGGCAATCAGTGTGCTTTGGGAAAATGCTGCTGCCTTTCTGCAATGCCTGTGTGACACCAGCCTGCAGCAGAGAAAGAAAGAAACAGAGGGAGAGGGTGGGGGGGACTCAAAAACCCCACTGCTTGGAGGGCGATGTGCTTCAAACCCGCTGGCCTTGGGGCTGGAGCAGCGGGGGAAGCGGGTCTGCAGCTCTGCCTGGTGCCGGGAGAGTGCGGGTGCATCCCCACTTCCCCTTGGAGGTTCCCGTGAGCCAGAGGATGACAGATGAGCCGCTCCCTGTCCCCTCAGCCACACGCTTCCCTCGTGGGCATGACATGAAATGTGCACACACACAAAGCACGGCGCTCCCCGGCAGCGCCGGCGCGTTACCCAGCACCAGGATTTGGCACCGCTGGGCACCCAAAGCAGCGGCTGCCAGGGAGCTCTGTGCCAGGCAGCTCCATCAGAGCCTGCCCTCCCCACACGGGAGGTTTGGCTGCCTGAGTTTTGACGCCAAACCTTCCCCCAGCGTCACCGCCCTTCACAGGGGCACAGCTGGCATCAGCCACCACCACCAGGCTCTTCTCCCCTTCCCAAGCCAGAGAGTGTGAAGGAGGCAGGCACAGCTGGCCAGTCCCATGCTCATGCCTGGCACGGCTGCTACTGTGGCCCTCCTCACCCAGGACGCCCAGCAAGCGATGGCTTGGCTATGGCTTCAAGCTGGGGCGGGAAAAATAAGAGGGATGAGAAGGGGAACAACAACAAAAAAAAAAAAAATCATCTCCTTCCAGCCACAAAGGGCGAAGAGGGAGAGCTGGGGGGGAGAGCGAGAGGCGGCGAGCGCGCTGCAGTCCCGCAGTGACCCCAGGGGAACGGAGTGAGTCAGAGCAGCCATATTGAGCAGGAAATTACTCACAGACGCGGCGTTCCTGCCTCTCGGTTCCCAAGAGAATCGGCCTTTTGTAAATGGTTCCTCTGTCAGTGCAGGGGGGAGGGGGACGGCTGAGGCCGTGCTTTCCTGTCAGCTCCTTCCCTTCCAGCAGAAACCCGAGCTCTCCCTTCCCAAATTTAGAAGCCAGATTGAAGCTGAAATTCCTGCTGCCTGCCCTGAGCTCTTGAAGGAGCATCTGGGCAAGTGCACTGATCCCCTACAACAGCTGGGGTGTGCCCAGCTCCCCTTTTCTGCACACACACAGGCAGCCCCGCATCACTGTCCTCCACAGCCCCTGTATGGCAGGCACTGCAGGGATGCTCCCAAACCCTCCTCATTCTCACATCTTCAAGTACCACACACACCCCTATGGCAGGCAAAGGCAGCAGAGAACAGCTCGAGTCCCAGCCAGCTCTGCAAACCTCACCCTGTTCCAGAACCACGTATTCAGGTCCAAACCCACCCTGCAGACTTCCCAACATCAGGTCAGCTCATGCAAGATTCAGTGCTGTGCCTTGGCGCTGCTCTAATGAGGATGCCGTGGTGGGTTCACCCTGGACATCATCTTGCCGTTGCTTTAAAAGCCTGAGGTTTAAACGCACACCTGGCAAACACCACAACAGCGTATATTCATATTCCTGAAACATCACCTGGGGGCTGAGAACAGTATCTGCTCAAGAGAATATTCTCTCCGTTGACAGAAAACAACCTTCCTCAGTCGTAGTCTGAAACAAAACCTGCTCTCATGTCTGCAAGATGTACCAGACCCACTATGGGAACTGTTGTGCTTGTTACGTGTTTAACACCTTTAAAGGAGAGCTGTTTCCAGATGAAAAGCTCAGAAGAAAATAATATCATTCATTTATTAAAGTCTTTAATCTCTTCTATCTTTTTTTCCTGCTATTTTGTTTTGTTGTTGATTTTGGAGAGAAAGCATTTGGAGGCACTGAGGCTGCCTCGCCCCCCCTAGTGGCAGTCACGGCCTTCTCGGGCACTTGGGAGGGAAAAAAAACAAGTTTTAAAAGGAAAATCTTTATAAAACTGAAGCAGTACCCACACGGAGATGCACTGAATATACCATGGATTTGGTAATGCAGGTTGCTGCTGTCCCTTCCAGCTCACGGCAGGAGGGCCAAGAGGGCTCCTTGCCACCAGGTGGCACTGGGGAACTCGGAAGAAACACCAAATTCCATGGTTCACAACAAATGCGTGGAAAAGGAACTCAAATCACTTATTTGGAAAGCCTGCTAAAAAGCTGACTTTCTGCAGGCAGAAGCACAGTGACCTGAAGCAGCAGGATGGTGCTGGGTATTTTAAACCTCACCTGTCAACTCGGCTCTGCAGAATCTTCTACACACATTTCAAGAGATGCATGTTTTTAACAGGTCAGTGCACTGTCTGGATATTACAGAGGTCTAAACTAAAATAAATCTTTGACCATCTTGGCTCCTGATTTCCTGTCCTCATCTTGATCTCTTCCGCCAGCACCTCTTTATTACCCATGGTATGATTTATCTTGGCATTAAGGGTTAAACCCTGTGAGCTGCTGAGTACCAACAAACCCTACCAGATTCAGCAGGACTTGACACAGCTCCTCCTGGGGTTTGGCCAAAGGCTCCTATGAAGATTTCCTACATGAAAGGCTAAGTTCATAGTCTGTAACCTCCCTTCTCATCAAATCACTAAATTAGAGAGGCGAGGAGGGGGGAAAGTGAACAGAACAAAGGGGAAGAACTGCACTCTGTCCTTCAAAATTAATCCCATCAACTCCCTCTTGCCAGAGACAAGAAATCCCTCACCACAACAGAGAGGGTAGTTCTTGCTCTCTCTGTCCAGACCGTGCAGTGAGGGAACTGGGAGAAACACAGCCAAATCCTCCACTGATGCTGAGGGCAGCAAACCATGAGCTCCCTCACTGAGAAACAGCCCATGGCTGCCAACAAACGGAGGATCACCCACTCCTCTCAAAAGAGTCCTGCAGTGCCTGAGCAGAAACAGTCCTGAGAGCACTGCCAGCTGGGGGAATCTCAGCACCACCTCTGCTCTAGGTCAGGTGCAAATAAGGTGCATTTAATGGGCAACTCTTTTGGTAGAACCTGGAGGAGACAGAGCAGCACAGGGATTTGGGAGCCTGCCCTAAGCAAGGGGAGGCCCAGGGCTGCCAGGCAGCACCCAAGGGCTGCAGGGAAGGGAGGTTGGCTTGGCAAGCCCAGTCATTTCCCAGCTCCTACTTCATCTTCCTAGTGTATCTGCAGGAACCAGTCTTCTCCATCCAAGCTCCCACTGACTGATCCAAGTGATGATCCAAGGTTATTTGTTTGCACTTGTTACAGCTCCCTTCAACTACAATCCACAGCCCATCCAGCTTAATTACACTTTCTTCTCAACATCCCTGTCTCAGCTCATTCAAGGAGAACACCTCAGCCATGCAACAATGGTTCATGTGCACAGTTCCACAAGAGCAAACAAACAGGCAAAGGAGGAAGAGAAAATCACTGCCAGAGCCAAGTATCCAGTTGCAAGAGAACGTCCCTGTGGGACAAACCTTCCATTCCTCACCTCTGTAATGAAGAGGATGCACTCCAGGAACATGAAGTCCTTATGGTTTTCATTTACCACCTTCTCATCAACGAAGTGCCGAGGCTCCAGACTTGGATGGTCTAAAAAGAGTAAGAGACAACAGGAAGTAACTTGTGTGGCAATCCCCTCCTGAGAACAACTTCAACCAGGTGTTGTCCTGCCCCTCACCCAGAAACACAACCCTCCCATCAGAGTTCTTTAAAAGGCAGCACAGAGTTACTCCCTTCTATCTCATCTCCCACTCCAGTGCCTCTGCAGGGAAAAAACTCCCCAGAGCAGAAATTGCATTTTTTAGCCCCAAAACCAAGTCATTGCAATAAAGACAGAAGTACTATACAAGGAAGCCTTCCATCTCCCAACAAGCTTTATTTGGAAAGCTGAGGTAAAAAAACATCCAAGCCCCAAACTCTCCTGCTGTATTATACACAAATCTGACATATTTGAACTTAAAAGTCAGCCCCAAGTCCCATCATCTTTACAACCTAGACAGAAGGGGCAGAGGGCAACACGGGACACAAGAAGGTTTTATTAGTACCTATCAGCTGGGAACTGCCCCATATGAAAGGCAGGAACTGGAAGTCATCCAAGCCCCACACGCCCTGGCTGCCAGCAGGTTCCATCCTGTATGTCTTCTGCAGTTTTCGCATCACTTCCAGGTACCTGAGCAAAAAGAGAAGGGGAAGGGTTAAGGCAAGGCCTTCTCCTGTCTTTGACTTTTGTGAGGACAAGAACAACCAGTCTGGGAAAGGACACAACTTTATGACTTGTAAGCAGGACCCCCACATACAGCACAGTTCACAGAATATATATTCACCTCCTTTGCCACAGAAAGCAGCCTGATGGTACCTAACACAAAATGCACAGAGAAATCCAGTGGCAGGGGTTTATTTTATCTGCAATGTCTTGTGTTGGTGCTGATCTTTCCTTATCCCTACTGTTATTTGAAAACATTGACACTTCGCATCCCTTCACCAACTTCCAAAAGAGCACAGTTTTCTACCTTACAGCAATCACTACTTCCACTTTTCAGGTGGAAAATTAAAGCTGGAAGTACTATTGAAGGAAATTGTTTCCATGCCACCAAACAGTGATACAGCTGGGATTAGATCTCTGGACTCCAAACACCCATTCCACCAGTTTCATCACTATCAGCTCTACCTCCTGGGCTGGAAACACATCTAGAGGAGTAGTGTAGGAGGAGGCCTGCCAGTTGCATAGGCTTTTTATTTTTGATGCCTGAAGAGATGTTAGATCCTCTGATCAGATATTCCTGTCTATCATAAAGCACAGAGCCTCACCCACAGAGCTCAGTAACTTGTGCTCCACTAAAGTAACTTTCCAGAAGGACACTCTGCCACTGAAGACAAGGGGCCATCACCTCTTTTTGAGATAGTTATAATGAGTCAGTGTACAGCCCATTAAAAAGTACATCTGCTCCTAATTTCATCTAAAATTGTCTTCAGCTTTCCCATTCTACCCTTCCCCCCAAACAGTCCAATACTTCCAGCCCTTCTCCTCCCATTACCTCACCTGTTAAACACTTTGAAGACAATAGCCATCTGGTCATCCACTCTGAGCACACCGATTTTGCAGAGGCAGCAGAGAAAGGCTGCAAATGCAGCTTCATGCCCTGGAGTTAAAAGACATGAAGAGACATGACACAGGTGTCTCTGGCCCCCAGGACAACCTTTCTGTGGGCACCACAACAGCTCTTCAGAAATCACAGCATTCACAGTCCCCTCTCAACCCTGCTGTCACTGTTAATGCCATGAGCTGACAATATTTGCTCCCCCTGCAGCACCCACCCAAATTACACCTTCTAGACATTCATAAGGTGATCATTAACTTAGAGAAAAGAAGAAGTTCTTAGGGAAAAACAGCTCCAACTGGGCATGCTGGGAGCAAGGCAGGGACTTTCCCAGGAGCTTGGACCAGCAGGGGAAGTGGAGCACTGCAGAGTCATCTGCTCGGGGGATGCAAGAGAACCTCACATCTGCAAGCAAACAGACTTCCTCCTGCTTCAAAAATATCTCCATGTTGGAAGGATGCAGATCCCATGACACTGCCAGGAACAGTTTGTCCCAGAAGGTACCGGGATCTCAGGCTAAGCCTCTGCAGCTTGGCCCTCCAGCTAACAGCAAGGAAAAGAAACAACCAGCAAACCCAGAAATGTCTTTTAGTGGGAAGGACCACGGAAGAAGGGAGAGTACAAGATCAGCAGCTCCACACTACGGACACGTGCAGCTCCCAGTATAGGAACAAAATGCACCCATAGTCTGGACGCTGTGAGCTGGGACATGGGCCCCTGGTTTGGGACACACGGCATGGGAGGAGAGGTTGAATTTCCTTCTCTGAGCTGACCAAACCCCATCCAGCCTTTCCAAGGACAACATCTCCCCCTGGTGCCAGTGAGCTGCAGCCAGCACTGCACAGCCTCCAATCCTTCAGCCTTTACCCACGGCCTTCTCTTCCTTCCCTGCCCAAGTCCAAAGCCATGTTTCCTTGCACTCACGGTGTCCTGCTCTCCTGCCTTTTGGTGAGGACACAGCTATCCTCCAGAGAGGAGCAGAGCATGCAGACAATTCTGTATTTAGTTCTCACTGAAGCCTGTGTGGTTACTTTAACCTGCAATTGGGTATCTCCTCAGGTGCTTCTACCTTCAGATTTCGAAGTCCCTCTGTAAGCAGTGATTCCCTTCTAGGGACCACCAGACCATTATGATGTCTCTTTAGGGACACCTCCCACTGAACATGAACATGGTTCTCACTCTAGTTCCAATTCAAGCCAGTATATTTTATCCCTTTAAACTGCCTGCTGCAGGACTGCTGCATGCAGTGAAGCAGGTCCTACAGCTCATCCCATACCAGCGTGGTTCCCATTTCCTTGGATGAGATATGAAAGGATGTCACAGCTCTAGCACAGCTCCCAGACCCAGCTCTCAGTCACAGCCCACACAGGGCAGAGGGGTGAGGGGGCCCTAGAAGGAAGGTGTTCATTTCAAGCTAGCACTAAAAATAGTGGTAATGATATATTTAAATAAATACAGCACCCAACTCCAAAGGGTCTCTTCCCAACAAACCCAAACTTGGCCACTGTGCAAGCCCAGGTACCTGTGCCATAGTCAATGCGGGTGGAGTTCCCCACGGATTCCTTCAGGTACACAGCCACTTCTGGGGCAGCATCAGCCAAATGCTTGGGAATCACTGCTGACACCAACTTTTCTGCCTCCTGAAAGACACGAAAGACTCCCCCGAGTGAGCACAGACCTGTCACAGTTCCCAGGGACAAGGTACCCTGTGCTCAGATGCTGTCACAGCATGAGGGCTGCAATGGTGCTCTGCAATGCCTGGAGGTAGCATGAGAGAGGAGCAAATTCTCCTGTTGGAGAAGTCATCTCCAGAGATGGAACAAGTCAGGCAGAGCTTGTCCTGAGACCTGTTCAGGCCACACACATCCTGTAGGACAGAAAAGCCTCATCACCCAAGTACATTGACCCAGTTACCCACTGAGCCGTCTCCAGGACAAAAGCATCCCTAGAGCAGCAGAGCAGCTGCAAGGCCACTGCTGCTGGGACTGGGGCTGTGCCACCTCCAGAGCTTGGTGCAGGGCAAGTGCTCTGAGCTGAAGGAATTCGAGCAGTTTTCCCCAATCTTTCTCTCTTTTTGTGACACAGTGGGCAGTTACAAAGCAAAGGAATTCCTTGGGCTTGGACAGCCTTTGTGACTCATTCAGAATTTGGAGACCCAGCCAAGAGCATTTACATGGCCCATATGCTCTCACAAGAGGAAAAGACAGCACTAAGTCAGGGGTAAGTGATGCGTATCAAGAGGTGGATCCTTCAAGGCTTATCTGAGCAATTCCTCTGTGAGCTGCTTGGCTGCCACACAGTGACAGAGCCATTCTCCCACCCCTGCTGGGCACACTGCCCTTCTGTGGGAGCTGCAAGTAACACTACACAGCACAGACATGCTCACCTGGTCTAGTTTGGCGTACCAGGTCCTGAAGGCTTTGTTCCCAAAGCGAGAAGGTTGATCCACTGGCGGGGTTTCATCGATCCATCTGTCGAGGGTGTTCAGCAGAGCCACCAGCTTTTCAATGGGCTACAGAGAGCAAGAGGGTGAGGGGTCACAGTGACATAAAACACAGCAGTCCCTCAGTCTCTGACATCTCTCCCCTTGATGGGAGTCATTAAAGCCCCCACCATTCTTCCCAAGAGAGGTACGTGGAAATGGGCTGTGCCAACCCTCCTCAAAATGCCGAGGGGACAGAAAAACCATTCTTCCCTGCAGGAGATCAGTCCAGTACAAAGCCCAGCCTGAGGCAGACTCCCCAGTCGCCCACACAGTCTTTCATGACCTGTAACAGCACCGTGCTCCAAAATCTCTTGGAGAAGAGCTACGGCAAGCTCCCAGCTGTAGAACAGTCCTCACAAAACTGAGAGGCAGGGAAGTGCTACACAATTCAGGGACCTCCAACACATAACTCAGGCTCTACATCTTAAGGGTCCCGCATTCCCCATAGGATAAAGAATAGCATGTATACAGTGCTATGCATCCTCACCAGTTGCTGTGGATGTGATTTAAAGGCCCTTCTCAAGGCTCTAATAATTGTCCTGAAGTGTCTCTTAGGAGCCAGGATTAGCAGTTTATGCTGTTAAACCACGACACATTTGTACAGCAAGTCAACCTTATGAGCATGATCCCTGTTGCTTCAAACTCCTACCAGCCAGACCACCAGGCAGCTCCAGCCCAGGGACACCCACTGCACGTGGCAAAACACAACCTATCCAGGGGAAGAGGCAGCCTGGTTAGCCCATCAGTGCTCTCATCAGAGCAGGAATGAGAAGCTCTCAGAGAAATGTCTCAATTCAAACACAAAGCTGATGGGAAGACAGCAACAACAGCAAGACCACAGCCATGCTTCTCACACCCAGTGCTGGAAGTGAGGGACCCATGCAGGATTTATGAGAGTGGCCATGAAGGAAAAGAGGTGCAGCAGGTGACACAGCACAATGTCTCCAGCTGTGCTGTCAGACCAGGGCTGGCCAATGCACACCCTCTCCCTGCCTGGCCCAAATGGCTGGAGAACAGCTACACCCGCTATACCAAGAGGCAACACCACAGGCAGCACTTTTAGCAGCTCCAGACAGTTTCAGGAGGCTCTGCTGACAACTGGTCAAGCCTGCCAGAGGCTCTGGGATTCTCCTTGTCTGACTCCAAGCAGCTGGAGAGCCGTCAGCTGCCACAGCAGCTGGCCAGGCCCCGGGCAATGTAGGCTCCTCTGTCTCGAGAGGGGATTCCTCCTTCAAGGGGACAAAGAGGACAGCAGAAACGGCGGCTGGTTTGACTTTGCTGGAGGCATCGACCGTGTGAAGCCGGCTGGTCTCCTGGGCTGTGGTTCAATTCTTCACGCTGCTGTCAGGAGGATGAGGAAACAGCAGAGCCCAGCAAGTTTCCAGCCCTTGAAGTGCCACTCGAAGGGGGTGGGCAGAGCCGGGCATGGCAGAGCTGTGCTGCCACTGAACCAGCTGCAGGTCGCTCCCGGGAGGAAGGGGCTCATGGCAGACACAGCCTCCCATAGACAGTGACTCCTGAGGTGCCACCCCAAGGACACAGTGGGATCAGCCAGTGGGAACAAGCAGGAGAGGGATCCTCCCATGCCAGGACCTTGACATTTGGCCACTGAGCCAGACAAGAGACTGGGACAAGACCTGAGCACACTAAGAACACAAAAAAAGGGACAAGACGGCCTAAAACACTGGGTGGCCCTGGAGGGCACTAACAGGCCAGTGTCCCAGATATGTGTGGACCGAAGCAGCAGAGCCCCCTCTGCTCCAGCTCCTTGCTCCCGAAACACTGCAGGAATCAAACACATTCCCATTGCACTGGGCCACGTTTGGACTCAGCCCTACTCCTTTCTGGCTATTGCATTCCCCTCCAATTAAGCAACAGCATCCCCAGCACTGGGTTGCATTAAATAATTAAATCGTGCTGGTGATTTATCCGCCGGCACCAGCAGCTCATTATGAGCAGCCACCGTATTTCAAATCCTCTCCACGAGCACTCGGTGCTGCCTGGATAAATGGCTGGCATGGACCAGCTCCTTCCCTGGGGAGCAGAGAGTCCAACCTCCCCTTCCCCACTCGCTGGCTTTAAAGGGATTAAAAGCCCAGCCCCACTGAACACGGGAGAGCAGGACCCAGCTGCCGGCTCAGCCACATCAATAAATAATTAAAGAGCTGCAGCTCATTTTGGGCTCAAGGCTCTTTGAAAAGGGGGTAACTAAAAGAAGCAGCTTCCCATTGTCCAGCAGAGGAAGCCTGTACATCCAGGGCTGACCCCTGTGGGGGAGAAAGGAGCTTATGGGAACACAGCCATCAGCACCACTGCAGCCTGTTTTGCCTGGCTGGGTTTTTAAGCTCTATTTTTGCTTTACCTTTCCAGTGATCAAAGCAAGGGCAGCCTCCCCCCTGCTCTCCTTGCTCTTCTCGTTATGCTGATTTTGCATCTCCTTGACCCTGAGTCTGCCACCAGTCCCAAAGGCAAACCACAGGGCTTCCTACGGAGCACAGACCTGTCAGCAGCTCTCAAGAGCAGGGGCCAGGCAGACAGAGGTGCTGAGGAGGCATCACTGCAGCCAAAGCTGCCCGTGGCGACCAACTCTCCCCCTCTGGGCTCCTCAGGCCCTGTCAGAATGGGGAGCTGCTAAAATCAGAGCATTTACTGCTTCCCCCACTTCCTTCCTGGAAGCAGAGCAAGCCACAAGACCGACCAGTTTCCCCCAGTGCATTGGGCTGTTTGAAGGGAAGGTCGGCTCCTTGCGTGGCCAAAATTAACCTCGTCCTCCTCGCTGCACTGCTCCTCTGATCCAAGTCACTGCTCCAGGCTGCAGCCCCAGCAAGTCGCTGATGGATCCCTGTGTGGAAAGCACTCCCTCCAGGAGGGGAAGGCAGGTCACAGCCTATCACTCACACAACCTTGTGCCAGACACAGTGCCTGTGCCAGAGCCTGCTATCAGTGCCTGTCAGATGCCTCCAGCAAACCCTGGACAGCTCCACACAATGTGTCAGTAGGAGCAGAGCAAGCTCAGCAAGTCTCCAAGGGGGCTCAGCCCCCGCAGGATCCAGCTCCTGCTCCAGCAGAGAGGTTGGTATCGACACACACTCCCTGGAAACCACTAAGCTGCCTCTTTCAAAGCAGAGCAGACCATACTTCCATTTTTTATTCCATGGCAAAGCAATATCAGTAAGTCACAGAGAAGAAATGCATTCAGCAGAAAAGATTTCAGGAGGTCATTTGCCAAAGGAAGGTGTCCCTGGCATTTGATCAGGGAGGAAGATGGGATGGCACAAAAGCACATTGGTAGCAGGTACAGCAAAAGAGAAGAAAGCCGAGCAGAGATGCAAGAAGAGGCCACGAGGGGCTGAGCCTTTAAAAGCACAGATAAGCAGTTTGATCTACAAAGGAGCCTGTGTGAACAAGCAACCTCATCAACAAGACAACCCTGGGGATGCTCCACCTGTGCCTCAAGTCACAGGCTTCTGCTCTCCTCAGTGTGTGGGGAATGAGATTTGTTCCCTGCCACTTCCCAAGCAGTTGGGATTGTGTCTCTTATTTGTTACTTGGACTGGGACCACGGATAGAGAACATTCACTCCAAGAGGGCTCTTCTGCAGACACAGCCCTGGTACAGCTTTTCCTGACAGCTCAATGGGCTTGTGGAAGAGTGTTGGGTTTCCCCCCTCTCTTTATTTTGTTCATTTTTAATGCTTTGTTTCCCTAGAAGTGCTCTGTGAATGGTTGGGAACAAGCGAGATCATCACAAAGACAAAACTCAAAGGTGACATGCAAACAGCAGAAAGCAAGAGCAGCATTTGACAGCAGTTTCTACTGAATTGAAGGAACAAAAGCAGGGCACAAAGCCTGTTAGGGAGAGACTCATTATCCTCAATCCCCTCCATGAACTACAGGGGAGTTTCTCATTCACACACTGGCTCCTAGAAGGGAAGGCTGGACTCAGCACAGTACTTCAAATATGAAGACTGGATTAAACACCATCATCAGCTGCCTTACCACACCAGAATGAAGCTATAAACACAGGGCCCAGTCTGCTGCCCATTTTGCCTAGATCTTTACACACCACTCTCAGCTTTCTCATACAGCCGTGATCAGTAAAAATGTATCCAAGAATCTCCTCATCGCAGCGCAGAACAAGGAAGGGGGATTCAGCGTGCAACAAGGAAGCAAAGCTGGTGGCCAATGTGTCCTCTGTGGATTGGTAGCACCCAGAGAGCCCTCAGGGCAGCAGTGACACCACTGAGGATGCCTGCCCTTTCCCTCTGGCTCCAAATGATCTCACTATGCCCTGAGAAGGTGAACAGCCACTAAAATTGGCTATGGCAGCAGGCAGGGACAAGTGACAGCCACATTCATGCAAGAGGAAAACCAGGTGCTTTCTGCTTAACACCTTGGAAGGGGCGATCCTGCCCCACAGGTTAAACCTCCCAGCCCAGCTAAAATCTCTCAACCCAACCCAGTATCCCTGTGAGCTCTGCAGCTCCCGGGACCTTTAGCACGACCCTGGGCAATGCAGGTGCAGCCAGTGACACACCTTGAGGTCACAACTGCCAAACCAGAGCTTGCACAAGTTAGCTGCAGTCTGGGCTGAGGAGATCGGTGCTGTTAACACAGTCTGAGCAGCGCAGAGGGACAAGGAGAGAAGCGGTTTGCCCACAGATTTTCCTACAGAAGAACCACTTGGGGAACAGGAATGGTACAGACATCCCAGCCTTTTGCCTGCAACCACGAGAGAATATCACATCTTGAAAGCATCACTGGTTCCCCACCAGCTTCTGCCCACTTGCTCAATTTCCCATCCACCAAGCACATCCAGAGTCTCTGCATCCTGGGGGAGGATGGCACCCTGACATTTGCATCCCCAACCATAACCCAACCACATTCATTCTCCCTTGGCTCCCAGATAAGCTACCAACTCATTCCTCACCCAGGAAATACTTACTGTAGTGGAAAAAAAAAAAAGGAGGGGAGGGAGGTAAAGGCAGGAAAGGAGTAACAAGGGGACCCAAAGTCTTCTCCTACCTCTGAAACTTTGTATTCACAGGTTAGCTTCTTGCCCCTGACTCCTTCATTCAGAGTGAGGATGAAGCCCATGTAGTCTGCGTATGCCTGTGAACACACCGAGAGGGCAGAGCTTTAGTGGGAGCCCAGGGTCTGTCTGAGCACAAAACACAGCACAGGAGCATCCTCCACCCCAAGGAAACCTTTCAAAACACACAACATTACTTCCTTGGAGACACCCGGGGGTGCAAGGCTTGCTGTGAAGTTACTGCTCTTTCTGGCAGCCCTGGCAGCAGAAGGCAGGTGGCGATTGCATCGCTGCGAAAATTACAGAAAGGAGAATCCTAAAAATGCTCACACTGACCCCAAAATCATTTCCTCAGCTCCTATCAGGTCAAATTCAAACTCCTTAGTTCTGCAGTCTCAGCTGTGCCCAGGCATCCTGCTCTGCACTGCTCCTCCCAGACCTGTGCTGTTATCTTCCTTTTCCACCTTGGACTCTTCCCCTGTGCTCATGATAGGGAAGTGGGAGACAGCCCAGGCTCCTCACTCCTCCTCTCTTTAAATTTGCTGCTTTGGAAGCATCATCTCCAGTGCAGCTCCACAGCAGCACACTGCCACTTTTCCCTCCCTGCACCGAAATCCTGACCAGGAGCAAGTCCTTAAACCGAGGAGACTTAAATTGGAATCTGCACCCAGAGGTTTGCTTGACACCTGGCTATAACCTCAGCTTCTCTCAAGTCATCTCACGTCAGTCATCAAGGAAGAATTTGCTCCTAAGAGGTGGGACAAGTCTGGGCCAACACCCCAATCCCTCAAAGGCAGAGAGGGGAGAACCTTCTTGTTCCACCAGCTCCACACTGGCTGTAAACAAAAATTATCCAGGAAATTGAAGGGTTCAGCTCTAGAGTCCTTTCCAGAACAGCACGGTGGGAAGGAACCAACCCAGACTGGTGCTACCAGGGCCAGGCAGCAGAACCATGTTTAAGGTGAGCTCAAATAGGGCTGGGTAAATCCAGTTTGGTTATATAGTACAGGCCAGGTAGGATGAAAGAGTCACCAGCTTCTCATCCAGCTTGTTGGGAGGGGGCAGTAATCACTTCTGCCAAGTAATTTTCCTACAAACAAGCACCAACTCTTCTGCTTTAAAACACAAATTCAATTATTTCCCATTCTTTGCCCAGACCTCCTCTACTTCCTGGCTGTTCCCAGACCAGACCTGGCTGCCACCAAAAGATCAGCAGCATGTCCCAGTCTTCCCTGCCCCCAGAGCCATACCTGAGATCGCTTCCACTTGGCCATGTCGGAAACCACGTTTATCTCCTTTTTGGGGACCATGAAGCATTGCTGGACAGGAGGAGCCACCTCCTCAGAGGCGCCTGGGAGATGCAAAAAAAAGGTAAAACAGAGGCACTGGAGAAGGAGAAATCCTCTGTTTTTCCTTCTCAGAAATGAACATTTATTTCTCAGGAGATACAATGTACACAAATCCATCCCAGCTGGACTGTAATCTCACCAAGTTCTCCTCATCAACATCCTCCCAATCCATGGATAACATCCTCCTAAGGACACTGCAAGCCTTCAGAAAGAAGCACTATGTCTGTTTTCATCGTTAAAGATGCATTTCCCATTCGGACAGAGAGACTGGCGCAGGAGATAGCAAAGGCAACATCCAGCCAGTTAAATTATTTCTGTCTAGTGCAGCCAAGCCTCAGGTCATGCTGAAGCACTGAGCTCTCCTACAAACCAACTCTGCCTTGTTTTTAGGTTTTAAGCCTGACCTTCATTTCTCTAGAAAGGATAATTCCTGCATTGACAAGCTGGAGCAGTGCACAAAATGCAGCCCAAAAAGTTCTGGTCCAGGCAGCACCAGGACTTGGGGGATGATGGGACACAGCCTCTTCCAGGTGGAAGCTGTGAAGATCATTTAATTTCAAAGCTCTCCCAGAGCCCAGCATTCAATATTTAATGCAAATCTGAGTCGCTAATGAATTAGAGGGGCTCTTTTCCCCCAGCATCTGAACCCAGGGCCCAACCTGCAGAACTAGAAAAGTTCCAGGAGGTTTAAAGTAATTTGTATTATGTTCCTGTAAGTGCAACTTTTAATACCAAGAGTCAGTGCAGAGAGCACTATCAAGGAACCTGGGCACTAATGTCAATTTATGAATTCTGTCAGAGTCATTCAGTTCACCTTTTTAATCCCAGAAAATCTGCAGCACCAGCTGTCCTGACACACTCCAGCAACTGCTGTCCACAACCCAGCCAGTTCAGCCACTGTCTCCCTAACAAATACCACTAAACTCCAACTCCTTAAAATATCATCAGCTGTATTTACGTAGAAAACACCATCCAGAAGCATCAGCAGCCTTTTCACAGTGCTCTTTAGCAGGCAGATTAGATTAAAAGCAGTCCGAAGTCCCAGGAGCCACACAGAGTCTGCTATAGATTTGTCATACAACCTCTGACAGACATTTGACTTCTCTGCCTTTCACATTCCCCATACAGAGGAAAAAATTCAGCCTCATCTCCTGCCCTGGATGTTGCAATGTTTGGTTCATTCCTGCAGAAGTTACAGCAAAACTTCCAGGTACGAGGATGAGAGGAGCAACACATGATGAATTTAAATGAAAGACACATGTGTCTCTCTTCTGAAAATTCAGCATACAACTCACAGCAACTGGCACCATACCAATGGAGCTCTGCTTTTAAGAGTTTATAACATGAAAACAATGAAAAACTCCCGAGCAGTGATGTCAAAAGGCAAACATTGATGCATCCATGAGTACAGGTGACACACAAATATCAGGACAGTGTCCTGATCTGGGTGTTTGCCATTAGCAGAACTCCTTTCATCTCTTTGTGTTTGTTTCTCAGCCATCACTGATTGTGACCCACACTTTGTGCAATAACTCTTGGGGAAGAGACCAGGAATACTTAAAGGAAGGAAACAGCGCGGGCTGCAAGGGTTACAGCATCCTGGGATGAACACATAGGAGTCCAAACCTACTGGTGTGATGGAGACGGGAGTGCGGCGGGTCAGCTTTAAGACGAGAAGCAGTTTGGACAGAGGAAACACTTTGAGGCTTGTATCACGGTGTGAGCAGAGGGAGTCAAAGGCCACCCGGCTCAGCACGAGAACCAGTCACAAAACCGGGCTGGGGGTCACAGGGATCCCGGATCCCGAGACTCAGCCCCGACCACCCATCTCGCCCTGGGGTAGTGCCAAGACTCGGGAGCCCCAGGCCCTTAACACCCTCAGCAAATCCCCCCTCCCTTCCCCTCCTGCTGCCACCGCCCCCCGCAAGCCGGGCCCGGCGCCCTCAGCCCAGCACCCCCGGAGCGTGGGGCCCTGTGCCGGCGCTGCCCGGCCCCGAGCACGCCCCTGAGAGGCCCCGAGCGCAGCCCACAGTCCGCTGGTTCCCAGAGCGCCCACGGCCGCCCCTCACCTGCCCGCCGCTCGCTCTCTGCCATCTTCCCGCAGCCCGGCCCGGCCTCCCCTCACCTCCCACCTCCGCGCACGCCGAAGCCGCCGGCAGCCATCTTTGAGCAGGGCACGCCGCCCGGCCCTGTCTGTCCGTGGGCTTTGACACGGCAGAACGGCCCCTGCCGGCCACCGTCGTGCTCACGCCGCCATGTCTGTGCAGGGCACGGCCCTCCCTGCCCACACAGGGGAAGGACGGGTGTGCGCAGAAGGGAGCGGAGGCGCGGAGAGGCGAATGGGAGGACCCTCCTCTCCACCTCCGGGAGAAGGCAGCGGAGAGAGGGGCCGCAACAAGGCTCCGACAGCGGTCGCGGCGCTCTCAAAGCATCACTGTGCCCTTCTCAAAGATGGCAACATGGGATTCGCCCCACTCCAAGATGGCGCCGGGGCGGCTCCGCCCCGGGGCGGTGGAGCGGCGGCGCCCGGGGCGGCCGGGGTGTCCTTGCGGCGGGCCCGGGGCCCGGGGCGCGGGACGATGCTCGCCTTCGTGGCCAGGGCTGCGGTAAGAGCGACACCGGGAGGGCCAGCTCCGCCAGGACCGGCCGGCGACGGGGCGCGCGGTGGCCGCCGTGGGGGTCGAGGGTCCCTGCACCGGGCAGGGCACATAGCGGGCAGGCGGGGCCTTTAGCCGGGGCAGGGCAGACGGTGGCTCCCGGCGGTGCCGCTGTCGGGTTCGGCCCCGCGCCCCAGCCCGGNGGTCAGGGCCCTGCGGGCGGGCGGGTTCGGATGGGGTCGGTGCCACCTCCCCCGGGAGCGGAGCAGGGACCGTGCCGAAGTCAGTCCCCCACGCTCGCTGGTTTCTGCCCGTGCCTGGCGGCAGCGTGCGCAGTAGAGCTGTCCGGGATGGAGATGACAGAATCCCAGAACTGTGCAGGTGGGAAGGGATCTCTGGAGATCACCTAGTCCAACCCCCCTGCCTACGCAGGGTCACCTGGAGCGGGTGACACAGGAACGTGTCCAGGTGGGTTTGGAATGTCTCCAGAGAGGGAGACTCCACGCCAGCCCTGGGCACTTGGGCACAGTGCTCTGCCATCCTCGATGTAAAAAAGTTATTCCTCATGGTGAAGGCAGACTTCTTGTGTTTTAGTTTATGGCCATTGCTCCCCCCCTTTTCACTGGGCACCACCCTCTTGACGCCCACCTTGGTGATATTTATATAGATTGATGAGATTCCCTCTTAGCCTCCTCTTCTTCAGATTCAACAGGACGAACTCCCACAGCCTCTCACTCTCCTCATACGAGAGATGCTCAAGTCCCTTAATCATCTTTATGTCCTTCTCTAGACCCTCTCCAGCAGTGCCTTGTCTTTCTCGTACTGTGATGTCCAGCTGGGGCTGGACAGCAGGAACGTGGCTGCTGGACAGGGAGGGGCCAGGGAAGCCCAGGCAGATGGCATCGATGGCTCCCAGCGTGCCCTTCCTGCTGCACACGCGGGGGAGCTGTCAGACCCCTGCCAGGCTTGGGAGCTGCTCATTGCAGTCCCTTTCAGGTGCTGAGAGGAGGAGACAGAGCAGCAGAACAGCAGCTACAGTGTGGATCCACTCGCAGTGTTACTGAGGGACCAGGCAGGGCCAATTGTCTCTGGGTTTAAGGGGCACTCCAGCTTCTGATTTAAAAATAAAAGACAAACTTCTGACATCCTGACACTCAATGCTGTGGCTGTGCTAAGAATCGGCTATGAAATTCCTCCTGCCCCCCAGCAGGTGGATTTCCTTTCCCACCAGCTTTTCAGGCTCTGGAAAAGGTTCTTTGCTGTGTTGGAACATGGCTTGGCAGCGATGCCAGCCCACGGGCTGGCCCTGTCTGCACACCCTGCTCCACTGGTGTTCGTTTTCCTGCTGCTTGTGGGGAGGGTTGGGCTGCTCCCCGTGTTTGCTGCCAGCTGCCTCCTCGGCTCTGATCACTGTTCCTCTTCCCGTCAAATCCTTGAGTTTAACCCCAGACCAAACAAGCAGGGGACAGAAAAGAGGGAAGATAACAAAATGCATTCCACATTTTAACATACAGTGGCTTCCATGAGTTTGTTTTGGGATTTTCATTGTTACCACATGGAAAATCTGCAGGTGTTTGTTTGGACTCATCATACTCTATTCAAGCTACGCAGACTGTGCTTGTCTGCCCCTCAATTCATTAGACAGACACAAAGGCTGATATTCCTTGTGACTGCATGGCACTCTCATTGCCTTGCTGTGGAGATACTTTTTGGTTGGTTTTTTTAAGAGTTGACAACCAGAACTCCCCCAAGTCTCAGCTTGCAATAATGACCACACATGCATGGGGAGGGAGGGCTGTTAAGATACTGCCCATGGTGCCACCTCCAGGAAATTAACTGGGGTCTCTCCTGCCTTATGTCCAGGTATCTCTCCCACCAGCCACAGTAGTTTCGTGGTCCAGACAAAGGCTGAGGGAACAACATCCCCACTTCTGCCCTAGCTGGAGCCCAGAGCTTGATCAGAGAGAGGCTCTGGCCAGGTATTGATCAGCACCACTGGTCAGTGCCGCTGACAGTCAGGGCTGCCCAGAGAGGCACCTTCAGGGCAGTTGTTGCAACCCACTGGTCTGATAATTCCCGTCCCCTGGCTGTGCCAGCCCTTGAGCCCTCTGATCGGAGCAGTCATGTGGCAGTTGGCTAATGAGGTGACGCCCTGCATGGGCAGCACATTGTCAGGTGGAAGAGGAGACCCAGACAGGCCGAGGGAGAGGTTTACGGTCTTTTCTGTCCTACCAGCCATGGATAGGAAGCAGAAGCAAGCAGAGAAGGTACAGTATGCCCACGCTGCTGTGACCTTTCTTTTCTTCCCAGTCCTACTCTTCTTTCATGCTTCAGTAATTCCTCCTGTTGTTTTTCTCATTCCTTCTCCAGACCTCAATCTCACAGCTCTTGCCAGGTCCCACAAAGACCCCACTGCCCAAAAACAGAGCGGTTTCTGGGGGGGCTTTGTCACCTTGTAGATTTAGCTCTTTCTTCTCTGTGCTTAACTGCTGGGAGGAGGTGTGGGGACAGCTATTTTCTCACTGCTTTGGAAGTCAAAGGAAACGTTCTCAGCAGCTTTGCATCCTCAGTACACTGACAATGCAAAGTCCAGAGTCCTGCAGGAGTGTCTGATTCAGTAGATCCATTGGAGAGGGAGGTGCAGAGGGAACTGGAAACCTTGAGAGTACTGTTGAAACATCTTCAACCTGAAGAATGTCCAACCCCATTCATCCAAAAGGATGTTGTTATTCTTTCTGGGGAAAACTGGTGAGTTGATTTCCTGGTGAGCACTTGGGTTTGCTCCATTTTATTTCTCCAGCTAGGGAAGTGGTTGGTGCTTTCTACAGCTTTTGCTCCCACATGACCCGATTGGATCGCAGGAGCCTTTTGGCATCACTTAGTTTCCTGAATAGGCAGAGAAGAGGCATTTTAATCCTGCCCCAAACTTAGCTAAATTTTGCCTCCTCAAAGCCAAAAGAGAGGTTTGGTTTGGCACAAGGGTTCTGCTTTTTAGCCTTACACTGTTATAAGAAATGATGAAAGTTTCTGATAGTACGTAAGATGATTATTTCTTTCACAACTTTCTTCCCACTTACCATGGGATGGAAGGGTTTGACTTTGTCCATCGCATGGAGACTCTCACCTGGAAGGTGTCCAGAGAGTGGGGAGATGTGTCGTTATCCCAGCAGTATTTTCTCTGAGGAGCTGAGAATAGGTATTGTGGGAGATAGAGTTTCTCTTTCACAGCTTTCCTGGATCTCCTGCATCCTCTCATAGCTGTCCTCTGCTCCCTGGCTGGGACACCCATGTGCTCACAGAGAGGCTGGGATGGAGACTCCTAGATCCAGGTTCTTTGCTCCCTCAGGGGAAAGTTTTGTCTCGACATTTGCTCTGTGCTTTGCAGGCTAGGCCCTGTGGCCTGCTGAAGCAGACAGCTCTAGACAAGATCCCAGGCAGATTCCAGCTCCACCAGGAAGCGCTGCCCCACCTGCCCGTGCCACCACTCCAGCAGACACTGGATCGGTACCTGCTGGCCCTGCAGCCCATCGTCAGCCCCGAGGAGCTGAGCCACACGCAGGAGCTGGTGGCTGAGTTCCGCAAGCCAGGAGGCGTCGGGGAGAGGCTGCAGAAAGGCCTGGAGAGAAGAGCCAGGAAAACAGAGAACTGGGTAGGTCAGGGCTCTGGCCCCAGCTCTGGTTAGGGAGGGTGGAGGGGTGATGTGCACCTCTTCTCTGTCCTGGCTGCATCCACTGCCACCTGTGTTTTAATGGCATCACGTTCCTGACCAGTTTGCTGCTGATCTCCCCAGGCTGTGCAAACTCCTCACCAGGACTTGGGTGAGCAGAGAGATTATGGCAGAACAGGGAGTCACTGGCCCTGCCTGTGGCTGCTGAAGGCTTGAACCTGTCAGCATCACACAGCTGCCCCAAGAAGTTGAAGGGAACCCTCTGCTCAAGCCCTGCACCAAAAGCCCCCCACGCCTTGCTCAAATCCTCCTCTCCCCTTCCACCTGCATGGTACAAACCCCAAACACTTTGTTTGCAAAGTGTGGGACAGAACTGGGGGCAGGATGCTGAGACCCATCAGCTAGGCTTGGGTTGGACAGCAGCAGCTCCCTGCATGTTTTCTTTCTCTATCCCAGCTCTCAGACTGGTGGCTGAAGACAGCTTACCTGGAATATCGCCTGCCAGTTGTGGTCCACTCCAGCCCAGGTGTGGTTTTACCTAAGCAGGATTTTCTGGATCGACAAGGTCAGCTCAGGTAAAGTCATTTTCTACTTTCCCTTAGGTTATAGGTGGGATGAGCTTTCTGTGCTCAACAGGGATGAGGGTGTTAAGGCAGATTGGGAATGAGTAATTACGATGTGGCCCCCAGGTCTCAGCTGTGCTGTAAGGGCAAGGCTGCCAGGCTGTAAGGAAACTCCTGGTTGCACCAGACTAAATATTTAATCAGGGGAGAAAACCAAAGAGTCAGGTATCAAACAGGGGCTGAAAAACTATGTTTAGATCTTTGCTAAAGCACAGATCTTCACTGCAGAATGGTCCCATCACTGGTTGAAGACATTGTGAGGTTGTATTGGAGGCACTGGGATTGTGTGTGCAATTAAAGGAGGCATAAAAAGTAGCCCAGGCACGTAAAGGAGATCACCCAGAAATGTCTCTGGAGTTTGCTAGTTTATAGGGATGAGGGAGCCTGACAGGGACTGTCTCCTATTGTGATTCATGGTTTGGGAAACTTCACAGTGACCAGCCTTTCCACTAGAAGCTTTTCCTTCCAGTCAGACCCTACCATGCCCTCTCTTTCTCGTGGCCTCCCTTTAATTTTTAACCACCACTAGGAGTGTGTTGAATCCACCTGCAAAACTTCAGCACTGACCTTTACACAGTTACCTTTGCCACAGTTACCAGTCAGCACTGCCGTGGCAGATCAGAAGTACCAGCCAGAGGATCAGTGAGGCTGGCAACAAATCCTCCCTCCCACTCCCCGATACACCTGAGCAGAGGATAAGCCTTAGGACAGTGCAAGAGTACTCACATGTCTTGAAAGCTCTCTGTCATATTATTCACTCCTAAGTTTTCCAGATAATCTGGAGAACTGCAAGTGCTCAACCAGTGGAATTCAGCAGCTGCATAAGAATGTGGGCTCCTGTGTAAAATACAATCTAAATGTGTGTTTGGGTAGTTTGTGGCTGCACAAAGAAGTTTGACATTGCAGCTTGAAACTAAAGCTTCCAAAAGCAGAAGGCAAATTTGGAAAGTGGTGTTTTTTTACTCCTTAACCTTGCAAAACTGCTGGCTGAAAACAAGTCAACCAAAAACTCTCCCATCTCCTCAAGCCCAAACTCTGCTTCCAGGCTGTTCATTCTCTGGAAGGTAACACAGGCTCTCTCAGTGGTGTTTCCCTCATGTTTTGCAAGTCAGCTGAGAAATTTTCATTGAAAATCACTTTGCAGAATGCCTCATTTCACAGAACCCTTAGGTTCTTTGAGTTGTGTCCTTTGATCTTTCCTAGGGATGGGTAGGCTGAGCCAATCTAAAGGATACTGCCTGCAAATGCCAAATGTTGGCACTACCTCACTCAGCCAACCACAACCTCCTGTCCCAGTGACCTCCTGCCTCCTTCCTTCATGGACAGGTGGGAGCTCCCATGTCAGAGGCCAATCTGTCACTCCCAGCTAAGCAGTTTGATGTGGCTTGTCACAGCCCTGCTGGGAGCTGGCATTGGCAGTGTTTACGTTGATCCTGGTAAACACAACACCCCAGTGTCCACATGTGGCACATGTGCCTTTGTTTCCAAGCCCTTGATGCCAGAGGAAGGTTCTCCGGAGTTGTGTTAGCAGCAGAATGTTCACTGGAGTAGGAACTCAGTTAGCAGTGGTGTCTTGGATGCAGGGAGAAACAGCTGGCTTGATAATCCAAGGTGGTCCCTGACCAGGGAAGGGCAGAAATCCCCTTCTCTTGATGCTGTTTTAATGCTGAAAATCAGAACTCAGATGTGATAAAATTGTAACACATCAGTAGCAAACGCTGCTGTTAGAGGGTCATTAATGCAAGACTGAATCCTGCTTTCTTGAAAGCTGTCCGGAGTTCTTTGGCTGTATAGTAAGACACATAAAAAAAGAAAGTGCCACATGGTAGGACTATCCAGCAATCTCAAATCACAGCCTAGAGTGGCTGTGAACCAGAGATGGGCACAACAGAGGTTTGGCAGAAAGGCTGAGCTTTGTGAGGAGCACAGAACAGCTCTGCTAATCCTCCTCAGCTCGTCCCTCAGCCCCGGACAGTTTCTGCTTGATCTCAGCTTGTTACCTTTGGTATTTTTCCAGGTTTGCTGCCAAGCTGATCGAGGGTATCCTGGATTTCAAGACCATGATTGACAAGTGAGTTACTGACCCTCCTGAGAGCTCACACCTTCCTTACTGTCACAGAGAGGCCGAGCCTTGTCCATAAATCTCCCTTCCACACAGAAAAGCAAGAGATGACAACACATATTTGAAAAGAGATACTGTAATCCCCAGCACTGCTCACTGCCACAGTGCTCTCCACTGGAAAAAAGCAAACTTACTCTTCTGTCTTCACATTCTTTGTTTACATTAATGCTTTTACTGGCATGGGAACGTGCTTGGAGGGAGCGAGCACAACTGACAGTCCCATGGAGCTTTGCACTTCTGTTTGCTCACAGGACAAGCTACAGCTCAGGCAGCAGGAATTTGAGTCTCTAATTTTGGGCTCCTGGTGTTTCTCCCAGCTAGATGGGACAAGCTCTAGAGAAATTTGTTCCTCCCTTACACTTTTTCCTTTGGTCACCAGCAAATCTCTGCTGGACATGCCTTATTTAAGGTCCAAAAATATGTTTACCAACACCAACAGTCAGACAAGGCTCAGGGTAGTTGGAATATGACTGCAGAAGCCAGTGATTGAGCCCCTGCCTAGTTCATGAGTCGAATCAGCACATCAGACACTTATCACTCAAAACTACAGCCGTGGAGTAGGTCCAGAGATCTGATTCTCTGGTGTCACAGAAAAGACAGTGTTTTTTCCCCTTCCCAAATGAAACACCAGCAAGCAGACATTTTTTTGTAGCCCGTACTAAGAAAGCTGATAGGAATGGGGAAGGACAGCCCCTTTTTTTTGCCACCAACACCTTTAGGTTTTGCTGGAGTGAGTGAGTGCAGCTGCATGGCTGAGCCTGTGCCCTGTGTGGGGAGCACAGGCCTGCCCTCACCTGTTTTCTCTCTTCTTCCTCGTTACCTTGCTGTGTCTCCAGTGAGACCCTTCCAGTGGAGTACATGGGTGGGAAGCCCCTCTGCATGAACCAGTACTACCAGATCCTCTCATCCTGCCGCATTCCCGGGCCCAAGCGGGACTCCATTGTCAACTACGCCACAGGCAAAAAGCAGTCCAGACACATCACAGTGGTTCACAACTTCCAGGTATGGCAGCTGCTGGGCTTTCAAGGTTTGTTGAGATGCAGGTGTCCCTTTTGCTAGCTGTTATCCAGAGGAAAGGGAATAACAGAAAGTCTCTGCCCACAAGGTTTGCCTCACCAGGGATTTGTTCCCGCGCCCTTTATCCCCATTGGCCAGCGGCAGAATTGCCATGTGTAAGCAACAGACTAGAGGCAGAAAAATGCTGTCTTCCTCTGTTTCTTGTTCCTGTAATTCCTGTCTCTCAAAGTACAGAGACCATGTCTGCAACTGGAAACTGAAAGTGCAAACTGGATAACAAACCCTCCCACTGCAGCTTAGTCTCAGAAACAGGAATTCCTCATTGGTCCTTGTTACTATGGCTTCATAAAACCAGGACTGTATTTATGCCCTGCAAGGGAAGCTGGACTCGGGTCTCTCAATTCTGAGTATCCTTCAAAGGTCTTGCAAGCTGAGTTCTTTAGCCAGGTCTTACCTTCCCAAAGTAGCTGTTCCCTGTTTCTGGGGCTGGACAATAATTATCTTCTCTCATGTTCTGTCACTGTCCTTGTCCACTCTTCTCACCTTCAGTTCTTTGAGCTGGATGTTTACAACAGTGATGGATATCCCCTTACTGCTGACCAGCTCTTCATTCAGCTGGAGAAGATTTGGAATACCTCCCTCCAAACAAACAAAGAACCTATTGGGATCCTTACCACCAACCACCGAAACAGCTGGGCAAAAGCCTACAACAACCTCCTGAAAGGTCTGTAGAGCCCCTAACACACAAGTGCTAACAAACACTGCAGATCCTTGAACAATAAACCTCACCACTGTGCTCTGCTCAGTTCTTTCTTTTGGAAGCTTTTCTTGGACAGGTAACATGACTTTCCACCTTAAAGACGCAATCATTGCAATCTATTGTAATTTTTGGGTTGGAAGGTACAGATTCAAAGTGTGAAGTTTAGTGAAATCCCAGAGTTTGTTGCCTTGCAAATGGGTAAGATGTAAGAAAAGTGAAAAAAGGAGGGTGAATGCAGTATGTTCACACCTGTAACAACCCAGCTGGCTGCAATTTTAATAGCTGTGTACACCCCCAGTGAGGCACAGTGGGAACCTAACACTGCGTCCTTCAAACACACTCTTTCAAATTTCAATCTCCTTCCAATGACACAACTCCCTCTTATTCACGGTTCATTTCTCTCCCAGATAAGACCAACAAGGAATCCGTGCGTGCGATTGAGAAGAGCATCTGCACCGTGTGCCTGGATGCCCCCATGCCCCGGGTGTCCGAGGACATCTACAAGAGCCGCGTGGCTGCGCAGATGCTGCACGGCGGCGGCAGCCGCTTGAACAGCGGCAACCGATGGTTCGACAAAACCCTGCAGGTAAGAACTGATGCTCTAAAGGTGCTGCAGAGGTAGCTCCGGAGGTGCTTCCTGAGACTACAAAAGTCAAAAAAATCCCAGGAACCTTTTGCAGGAAAGGTCCTCATGTTGAGAGTGGAAAAACAAGGGAGACAAGGAGTGGTGGCTGACAGTGTGAGATCCTGTGGTTCCCCCTGCAGTCACCAGCATTCATTGCTGCCTCAGGGACTTGTTTCTTTTCTGCCTCTGCCCACGTTTATTCAGTGCAGCAGGTCTTTGTGTTCCTTATAAATCAATTTTCTGCCTGCGGTGAACAATGCCTCGTCTGCTCACAGGCAGCCCAAACGATGGGAGGTCTGTTCCTTGGATCTCCTCCAGGCTTGTCACTTTTCCTGGTTCTGCCAGAAGCTGCCCAATGGCATTTTGTTTTGTTTTTTGAAACATGCACTGCCATCCCACAGCATCCCTCTGATCTCTTCTCCATTCAGTCTTGTCAAGATCCTTCAACTGCAGCTGCTGTTGGAGCTTTTCCTTCATTAGTTGGTATGTCCTGGCTTGTGGATTGTAGCAATGGTGCTTTAGAGGACTCTTCTCACACCTGCTGAACTCTTCATAGTGTTTTCAGCTGTTTTGTTCCTATTTGGAACTCTTCACCAATGGGATAAAGTTTAGATGTTCCAGCTCATCGAAAAGTAAGGGTAAGCCAGCATGTGGTGCTGTTATTCCTGTACTGTGGGTGCATCTCAGTAAATCAGAACCATTCAACCTCTCTGTATGGCCAAACCACTGAGCACACAGCACACCAATATGTCAGGCACACCCTTATCCAGGGAATTTTGCAGAACTGTTACAGTGCTGTCAGATCTTCTGCACCTGCTGAAAGGCTTCCACTGCTGTCCTGCTAAAGGAGACCTTTCAGTGTGCAAGGACAGGCTGATACAGATAGGGAGACACTGAGGTCTCTCTGGGTATCTCCTACCTCACAAACTGCCTGTCTGTCTTCAAAGCTGTCCTGTCATGCTTCTCTCCCAGTTCATCATTGCTGAAGATGGCTCCTGTGGTCTCGTATATGAGCATGCTCCCTCTGAAGGCCCACCCATCGTTGCTCTTCTGGATCACATTGTGAAGTTCACGTGAGTCCTGCCCCTGCTTTTCCTCAGCATTGGAGATCCCTTATTGGCACTGTGAGGGGTCTGTCAGGCTGTGACCAGTGTCACAAGGTGTTAGGGAACATCTCCTGTGCATTTCTATCCAGGCTCTGGCATTCCTAGCTGAGCCTCATGCCAAAGGTCTGGTCAAACAGAACCATTTCTCTGCGCAGGAAGAAACCCGAGGTGGGCAAATCGCCCGTGGTTCCTCTGCCAATGCCCAAAAAGCTGCGGTTTAACATCACCCCAGAAATCAAGAATGACATAGAGAAGGCAAAGCAAAACCTCAACATGTGAGTATGAAGCAGTGGAGAAGTGGGTGGGTGACTGAGGGAGTAATTCATGTCCCCCTTTGGAGTATGTCAGTGGTTTAAATGAGGCTGTCCCCACTGCAGCCAGGGAGTTTTCCCAGTGACTTCTGGGCTCAACAGCATTGAGCTGAGCTGAAAAGCACTGCCAGGAATAAGGTCAGAGGTGCTGGAAATGGGTTGTTACTGATTGATCCCATTTACTAAGAGCAAGGCTTTACTGGATCCAGCTAAGAATACTGGAGCATAAACACACACACGAACACTTAACTTGGTGAAGATTTTCAGCAGTGGCCCAAAATTCTTACCTCTGTGGTGCTGCCCAGAGAGATCTATGTGTGCTGGAGCTCTCTGTCCCTGCATAGGTCAGATCCAGATGGCCTGTTCCCTCTTAAGTCTTGTGAATGCAAACCCATTCCTCTGTGTTACAAGAATGAGCAACAAGCAAAGGAACAGTTCCTTTCTTTCCTTGTAGAATGGTCGAAGATCTGGATATCAAAGTCATGGTCTTTCATCAATTTGGGAAAGGTTTCCCCAAGTCAGAGAAGATAAGCCCTGATGCTTTTATCCAGCTGGCCTTGCAGCTGGCATACTACAGGTAAGACCACCCACAGGTCATTCCTCAGCCTCCTCACTGACAGACTCAAACACGTGAGCTTGATAAAGGTGGCACAGACAAGGCTCTCCCAGGGCAGACTCACTTGTGTGGCTTTCTCCTCCCCGTCCCAGGATGTATGGCCACGCCTGTGCCACGTACGAGAGCGCGTCGCTGAGGATGTTCCGCCTGGGCCGCACCGACACCATCCGCTCCACCTCTGTGCACTCCCTCAAGTTTGTGCAATCCATGGACAGCCCTGACAAATCGGTGAGGATCTCAAAGAAATGGAGTAAGAGGAATCCAGAAAAAAGAAAAGCTGCTTATTTGGCTAACCCTGTGTCATCTGGTTTCAGCTAAAGAGGGCTGCACCCCATATTGAGCTAAACCATAGCTTGCAGTATCTTTACACACCAGGGGTTTAAACTGACTTTTCCTTCACATGTACTGAAAGCCTGGGAAACATCATGTGGATGTTTCTTAGCGCACCAAAAAGTCCCTTGTAAGTCTGTTCAGTTACTCAAACTAAGTTCTGCTACTGATGGATGAACTCCCTTGCGAATGAAATAACGCTGCCAAACAAAATGATGTAAAAATTAAATCTAGTAAGTATAAAAGTTAGTTTCATACAGACACACAAGGCAGAAATGTCTTCCATCCTAGAGAACAGCCAAAATGAGGTTCTCTGTTCTGCAGAAAAACTGAAAAAGATCTGTGTGTTCTCAGGACCAGGAGAAAGCAGACCTGCTGAGGAGAGCCACACAGGCCCACAGGGAATACACAGACATGGTGAGTGTCCTCTGTGCAGCCAGGCTTTTGGGGGTTTACCCAGCAAATGAGAGCTCTGGGGAAAGACAAGACCTGAACACCTTTTCTCCTGACACAGCAGTGTGATTATTAGTGTTGCAAAGGTCTCACTCTGCTCTGACAGTGCTCTACAGCCACAGACTGAATCCTCTCTAGCTGGTGTGTTAAGTGTCCCTTGGGACTGGCCTAAAGGAGAGAATCAAATATTGCAATAGCTTCATTTCTTACCATCATTGTTGCTGATAAATACCAAAGTTGCACAAGGAGCCCTTAAACCAGAGAGGGTCCCTGGGGAGGAACTGTAAGGTTGTTTCCACTGGTGTGTTTAATTTCACAGTCCTTTGCAAGCAAGACTATTGGTCCTAAAGGCAAGATCTAGTTTCCTTCTAACTTTAAATATTTAGAGACTTTTTAGATGTGTTCTCTTCTTTAATCCAAAGAAATAGTTTTAGTCCCTTTCTGCTGGCCTGGCTTTCATCTGTCCATCCTTGCTTTCCTCCAGGCCATACGGGGCAATGCAATAGACCGGCACCTCTTGGGGCTGAAGCTGCAGGCAATCGAGGACCTGGTGAGCATGCCCGAGCTCTTCATGGACACAGCCTATGCTGTTGCAATGCACTTCAATCTCTCAACCAGCCAGGTACGACTCATCTGAGCCAGAAGTGCGCTCTGTTTCTTTTCACGCCTTCCCTTCTCCATGTTTCTCTTCAGTTCCTTTCTGTTAGAAAGTCATCTACGTTGAGGTCAGAAATTTCTAAGCTTGCTGCCAATCCCATAAAGCTACAGATCTGATCTTACAGCTGCCACAGTCCCTCACAGACATTTAAAACACTAACATAACCAAAAGCCAGGATCACACCAAGAGTGTTTGGTGTCTAAATCCAAGTGATACCAATGAAGTGAGCAGCCAGAACAGCTTTGTGTTAACTGCTGTGCTCTGATTCTTACTGAATAGTTCTACTTGTGACTTACTACAAGCTTATCCTGGGGAGAAGCACTCCTGCGCAAATGCAGTGGAAAACACGCTGCTACTAAATGGTAGGATCCAGCACGTGTGTGGTGGGAGGTGAGGCTGACCCAAGGCCCTTCTAGAGCAGTTTAATGAGATGAGTTTCCTCTGTTGACAGAGCTGTTTGCATTTGATGGTTTCATTTTTCTGACTGGTCAGAAGGTTTTAATCACATTGTCTCCACAGGTCCCAGCCAAGACAGATTGTGTGATGTGTTTTGGTCCCGTGGTTCCAGATGGCTACGGAGTCTGTTACAACCCTATGGAGGAACACATCAACTTTGCAATTTCAGCCTTCAATAGCTGTGCTGACACAAACGCAGCCCGCATGGCACATTATCTTGAGAAAGCACTGCTAGACATGAGGATCTTGCTCCAGGCTGCTCCCAAATCCAAACTGTAAGAGGGAAACCCCCCAGTTAAACGGGCTATCCCTGATGCACTGAAGCTCCCAGTTCCTCAGAAAATGATTCAGAGAACAGCTTGCCCTGGAACCCAAGAAGATATCTACCATTTGTCTTCAGCAAGATGTTACAGAATAGTCACCCGCAGATATCAGACTCTGTAGTGAGAGGAAACATGGTCTCAAACCAAAGCAGAACTGACAGGGCCTCTCCCATCAATGCCAAGTGCACCTTCCTGTCCTCAAAGAGGACTCAAATGTGATTTTTATGGAAATACAGAAAGCACAGTCCTTACTAGTATCTAAATCCATTTGGTGAGGAAGGTAGTTCTTGTCCAGGAAAAGCAGGGAATGTTTATTGTATGATAGAACTACTGTAAGACCAAGTCTTTTTCCTGGTTTTGTCTTCTGAAGAGCATCTTCCCAACTTGACTGAAGATTTTTCTACTGCTCCAGCAAAACTTCATCATTCAAGTTCAGCAAGGGGAGGAGGAAGTCAAGCCACAGCAGATCCAGTCTCGTTAGAGTACACTGCACTACTTATCCCATGCACTCCAGCCAGTACAGGCTTTACAGGAATGTTCCCTTCCCCTTGTTCAGGATGCTGGGATCTCCTTTCTCTTACACTGACCCCCCTAACAACAGAACATGACTAGATACAAACTAAGGTCATTTTTACTGTTTCAGGTTATTTTTGTTGTTGTTGTTCTTGCTCTGCACTTTTTGTTAAGCTTCCTGCTGTGGTCCTACCATTGATCTTCCAGCTCAGCCTAAAGCTTTTTCCCCATAAAGCTTCTACAAAACTCTCCTCATGTAAGTTTTGCCAGCTTTGGCTTTATGTACCTTCACATCTGCAGAGATGAGAAGGGATTTCCTATGCATTTAGCAGGACGCTTGCTCCATTGTACCTTTCTTTGGAGCTGAGGAAAAGAAAAAGATGCTGCCTCTGTTTACTAACCAGAAGGCCACATGCCTGATGTCCTTCAGGACACACACATTAACCCAATGTGGTCTTATACCTTGCTTTCAGAAACAGCCTTTTCGTGCACAATGTTATGCCTGAGCTGTGGACAAATAAGGATGTTTCTGATCAGGAACTCCAGAACATACTTCCATTCCTGGCCCACAGAGTTAAAATCTGTTAAAGGCCAAAGGAAAAACAGCTACAGAATCACCCTTCTTTCAAATCACTCTGCTGTAACAAGACAGAAAATCTTGAAAAACAGGAAGAAAGCTGGGTACACATGGACCCTGTAGGTGTTTCTGCACTGTGGCAGCCACTGTTCCTGCAGGTAACAGCACAGCACCTTTTCTGCCACTCAGGAGTTATTTCTTACTGAAATATTACTCCAATTTGTGCCAGCTTTATTCTATGAAAGAATGATCTCATGATATTGTTTTCATGTTCAGTTGACAAACTTGAGACAGTAGAAGATTATATATAACAGTAACATACAATGGTAGCATAGGAACTACTTCCAACCAATCTGTCAGAACCCAAGCTCCTGACTAGACTTTTATTTAGTAAAACCATATGGTAATAAAGAATTCTAGTGCTATTTCTGCAGTAGGAATTCTGCATTTAAATTGCACACCCTTCAAGATGTGTCTGCTGGGATGTTGCCAGAAACGAGAAGCATTAGGAGTGTGATGGCCTGTTTTGTTAACAGGGAAATAATTGCAGGGGACATGATCGAAGTGCGTTGATGAACATATATGAAGAAATTTGCACTAAAGCTGTTTAAAGTAAAAGAAGAAAAATCATTCTAATTTGCTTTTCAAAAGATATAAGCCAATGCTTTGGCATTTTTTTCCTGAAAGGATGTTATTTCAAAACTTCTATCTCGTATCTAATAACAAACCGTGAAAGAGGAAAATTTAACTGAAACTCACCTGCACAGCCAGTGATTGTATTGAACTTGATTGAACTGCCACTTTCACATCATCTACATGGATTTAGCTGATCTTTTAGAAGAATCCTGAATTGAGTGAGACAGCCTAAAAACACTAATAGGAGCACTACAGACCTGCAAGCAGAAACCCCTGCTGTGGTGACTCCTCTGTATCAATTGGACTGAAAAGTGCAAGAGGATACTCAGTATTATCAAACTCTAAGTGACTGTGGAAATACTAGAGACAAGAACAAACCTTACTGGAATAACATCTGGATTTATGGAGCCTTTTACATGGAAAAAAAATATTCCTTTTGCCAAAGTAATCCTCCCCCCATACTGAATCAGCCTCTGTTGCCAGGGGATGTTATTTTTCCATGTCTGCAATGCCTTCAAGCACAAGCAGTGCCACTGAAGTATTTCAGACTGGCCCTTTTCCACTTCTCTCTCAAAGGGGAAGGCTCTCAAAGCAAAGTGCCTATTAAAGACTAAGCATAAGCATGTGCTGCTGAAGACTGTACCTCAGAAGATGGGATTGATCTATTCTGGATCTAAATGTGGATATCCCACTAGCTTCAGCAGAGTACAGCTGCAGGGAGCGGACTGTCACACTGAAAGAGATACAAGATTCATAAACCACTTAATGCATCCTTACTGATACACAGAGCTGAAATTCAGATGAATGAGGCTGATTTTTAAAGTGCTTGAAAGGACACTAAAATCATTACAAGTTTTTCCTTTAAAAAGTCTTGTCTTATGGTACAAGTTCTAAAACGTGATGTCCTTCGAGTTCATATCTTCTAGATATTTTCAGTGTTGACTTAGTGAATACTGTTCTCCCTGTTTCTGATTGTTTTATCAAGAGATGTCCATTGTCTTAAAGGCACATTACGCAGAAGAAAGTACAACTCCAGAAAAATGACTGATTTGGAATAAATTATTTCAGAAATTCATAGACTGAAAATATTCAGATAACTCTTGGGGTATGAGTGCAATTTTTGACACAGCCTGATAGTGTTGCATGTTTTTCTGGTTAGCTGTGTTAAATACTGTTGGGTAGTGGGATCCATGTCATGCAAAGTTTGGAAATGTTCTTTGATTAAACTGAGATACAATAAACAGATAAATGCTACAAAAAAGGCTTAAATCTCCTTAAACACTGCAGAAGTTACATAACTGCCCTTAATGGGACAATGTTTGTGAGGGGATAGCAAGAACAGTGAACCACAGCATTCTGTCACCTTCCTTTTATTGTCATATCTCCATCCAGCCCCCTTGAGTACAGGGGAGGAAGAGAAAGTATCTGCTTGCAAAGCCACATATTCCAAAGAAAATATTCCATTTCAGAAAACTAGTGGCAGGAGACTTCATACAAGTGTAGGATAATAAGGCAGAGCTCAAATCTTTTTCCTGCACAGCACCATTTAGTTAAGAAAATCCATGGAATCACTAAGGAATTTCTACTGTATATCAAGTATTGCAAAGATTTCTGAAAAGGTACAGCAAAAGTAGGCAGAAGATGCAGATTACAAACAACTCACAGAGAACAGAGGAGAGTTTATTACAGTGTCTTACAAGAGCTCTTCTTCTCCCTCACTCCTAAGAATTACTGTAGGAAGCTTAGGTTTGAAGGCAACATCAAGTGGAACAGCTTTTTACACTGCACTCTGCTCTCTGTGAGGAGATGAACCCTCTTCCCTATGCTCAATAGGTGCTTCCACGTTTATTTTTTCCAGCAGTCTCTCGTGACAGCTCGAGAGGCTGGGGAAGTGCTAAGCCACTCCTGAAACAATCCACTCTTTCAGCAGCCTTGGAGAAGAGAGGTGTGATCTCTGTTCTGGCTTTGTAAGTTCACTTACAAGAGATACAAAGAGAAAATGAATGGTTTTGCAAGACATAAGTGATCAGTACCAGTTTTCAAACTGAAACATATGGTACCACCATGTCATGGGACCTGTCTGATGTCCTGGTCTAAGGCAGAGCAAATGTCCTTGTGAAAGCTGCAAGATGCCTCTTTATTATGATGCACCTTCAGAGCAGATCCAGTGCTCGGGTCCTTCAGATGTAACAGGATTGCTTATGTTATGCAACTACTAAACAGTTCTTAAAAAATGTATATATATACTTGCTGTACCAACTGAAAACAATTAATTTACTACCCATAGCTATTTAAACACAGAAATTTAAACAGCCTTCATTCCTGATCTCCTGGATCAGGATCACTTTCTACAGTTAACACTCTGGGTGCCCAACAGCAGCTCCCACTCCACACAAACACACAAACTCCTATAGCAACAGGCACAGATGAAAATTTAAAAAAAAAAAAACCAAGATGAACAGAAAAAAAAATCTCACTTCAAGCAGCTTTATAATGCAGGAGTCTGATTAAAGTGGAGATAGAAAAACAGGCAGCAAGACTGAGATGTGACAGTCATTTTACCTCTGCTCATGACTGCATCGAAGGCACACCGATGACCTTTGAGCCAGTTCAGAAGCTGTCCTTTATCTGTGAAAGTTCAAGTCAATTGTGCTTTGAATAAATACTTCTCTGTAGTTACACTTGAACTGCTGCATTATATACTAGAAATACAGAAAGTGTCCATGCACAGCCCTGAAGCACTTCGAGTATAGCCCTTGCCAGGTCAATTCATGGGTCACAGAGGTCGTAGGCATCACCAGCACACAGAGATGGCAGGCACACTCCCACAGAGACACAGCACCCAGAGCGCCACTGGCCAGACGGAGAATCGGAATGGAAGAAGGATGGAAAGCAAAACTTGCTTGTAGGAGTTCAGCATTCAAGGTTACAGCTGCAGAACCCCGACCAAGCTACTGTGGTAACTGGAAGGAGCCTCTGCTAGGACAAGTTCCCTACTTGGAGTTCATGGATGGAGTCTAACAGGACTCTTCAAGGAATAATTCAGAGAGCAGCTGAGCTAGTTATTAGTCGTTTGCCTTGTTGTTCATTTGTGGTTGTCACTGTGTTCATTCTTAAAAATCCCTCCCTTAAGCTTTAACAGAAAAAAAAAAAAAAATCCAGTGCCTAAGACAGAGACCAGCAACTGAATTTTGTAAGGCTTTGGGCTGACTCTTACTGGAGCACAGCACTGCTTATAACCAACGGGCTTCCCAGTGCCCTCGGAACACTCAGTACAACAAAAGCTGTACAGATCACAGCAACCCTGAGGTAATAAAAGTATAAAGGAAGAGATGAAATAAATGTGAGATATGTATGATAATCTTGCCACCTAGAAGAGATTCTGAGAAGGACACTCTTGCTAATTACACGACAGGAGCAGCAGTGGAAAAAAAAAATAAGAGTCAGTATATTTGTGTTTTTCCTTTGTTTCACACGCACACTCCCCTTAACTGGTATCTGTGCAGGCTTCCCTGCAGAACTGACACTAGTGTTAAAAATCAGATCTTTATAGTCTGTCTTTCTGCCTGTACAAAGTACAGTTGGAATTGATTTTGATCTCAAACTGACTGCAGAAAGGAAAGTCTTCCTCTCCCTTCTGTCTAGGTCACCCCTCCTAGTTCCCCTCCCTCCTAAGAAGTTTGTAAGAATTAAAAGCCCTAATTAAACATGATCAACTTGAGATCAGTTTTGTCATCTTCTTCCAAAAAAGAAAAACCCGAACAAAAAAAAAAAAAGCAAAAAAAAAAGCAAAGAAACAAAACACACAATCAACGCCTCACCCGCCCCATAAACAATAGTTCCATTTAAAAAAATAAATAAATAGTGTGTATATTTCATGCTGAAAAAAAAGTCACAGAAAGGATTCATTTTTGGTTTTCCCTCCCCCGAACACGACACCAGGCATTTTCTCCCCCCTCCCCTGACGTAGACACGATGGTACATCCAACCATGTGCATCTGTGTTCAAAATGAGTTTCTACTCCTGCACGGTCCCACATGCATCAGGGAGCATCCAGCTTAGCTGCTAAAGCAGAGCAAAGGCTTTCAGGTTTTGGGTATGGTCCCTGCCTGTTCCTTTGGTCCGTCTGTTAAAAGGCTCCTTGCTGCTCCCAGGTCTCTGCTCTTGTCTGTCTCCGTTAAAACGCGCCCTGGTCCCCACGTTCCCGGTCACTGGAGCTTCGTACCCAGCTTGCGCTGTCTGTTCCTGCAAGGCAACACGGGCACAGGTGACACAGGGGACCCCAACCCCATCCCAAGCGGCTGCAACAAACCAGGGGGGAAATGCAGGAGGATTAAAGTAAGGCTCTGCTTAGCTCCACACAAAACCAAAGTGCCTCCACCATACCCGCCAGGCAGATCAGCCCTTCCCACTCTCCACGCTCCCAGAACATCCACCCCATCTTCAGTGTACACAAGCTCACACGTGGATGCAAGATTATAAATAACTGCTTGCAAAAACCATGGGCCAGGGAGCTGAAATGCTACTTAAATGAGATTAATTTCTTGAATCACACCCTCTCCAGACTACCTTTCAGATGCAGTCGTTAACCCACAACTTAGTATTTCTTTACTTCAAGCTGTTCTACCCACAGCAGCCAAACATTATCAGCTACATATTAGAAAATTAATTAATAACCGCATCTGAAAGGTCAGAGCAGCAAGAGCTCCTCCACTCCCAACAGAACTTACCTTGCTTCTGCTCTCGTGACTGTATATTCAAACCACAGGATGTTAGGAATGAGGCTGGTATCTCGGATTAAAAAGAACTCTGAAATTGGCCTAAAAACAGACAATGTGGTGGAAAGCGGGAAATAATTAGACTTTCTCCACTGCAGTTTTGATTAAAAAAAAAAGCACAAAACCTGCACTAGTTAACACTACTATTCTATCACTTCAGGCTGGGAAAAGGATTCTTTGTTACATTTAATCAAAGCCTTTTTTTTTCTTATACAATATTTCCAGACTATATTACATGTAAATGGCTCTGCAATTTGACTAGGTTATTAGACATTCATTGAGAAAGGTCTGGTGTTCATCTTGCAAAGCTCCTCCAGCACTCTGCCACACCTCGCAGCTTTAGTAGGGCTTTACAAAATGTAGCAGTTGATTGAATTCCCTCTTCCCCACCCTTATCAAGGACACATGATCCTTTGTATCTATGCATGCACAAGAAAACATGGAGGAACAAAGTAGGTTACACAACAGCCACTATGCAAAACTGGGACACAGCCCAGGAATTCTCATTTCTAACATCCATAACAAACCTCCACAGAATAAAGAGACCTACCACGCAGCTATCCTTGGGAAGAGGGGAGTTAGGATCTCCTGTGTGAAGGCAAACCAGGCTATGGCCATGATGCTTCCTGCCACACCTCCATATAGGACTTGGCTCCAGGTGTGGTAAAGCAAATAAACCCTGAAGTGGGAGAGAAGAGTCACCAGACAGGCAAAACGAAAGGAGGCAAGACTCAGGAACCACAGACTGTGTGAGCAAGTTACCCTCCAGATGTTAAAAGTGGGTGTCTTTTTTCAGTAAAAAGCTGGCAAAAATAGCAGGGGAGAAAAACTGGGAAAAATTCTTCCCTGCTACAGCAGTTTCAGCTTGGAGCACTTCTAGTTTGAGCTTAACTCAATAACCCTCCACATTCTCCTTCGTCCATCTTTGGATCAGCTGAAGAACTAATACTGTTAGCTCCCACAAGAGACTTTTCCAAAGGCAGTAACAGGACAAGTCCCCTCCAGGTCACCAAAGCTGGGGCTTAAAGGCTTTTAAGAACATGGACAGCATTTTTTTTGGTGATTTTGCTGCTCTCCCATATGACAGGCACAGAGGCTGCATGACCAATGTGCTCACTGTAACTGCAGCGACTCAGAGCTGCACTGTTGGCCTGTTATATGTATGCACAAGCTACATTTAAAATTCTTTTTGCCCATATATCATTATGATCATCTTATCTGACCCTCTGTCTAACACAGGCCACTTGATTTCCTCTAATTTTATTTTAATTAAACCATATACACCTCTGACAAATTTGTCCCGTCAGAATTTTAAAATAATTAGTAATAAGTAATCAGCTGTAGTGTACAGTCAACTGTGCCAACAGGTAATTACTTTCCTGTGGAAAATGTGACCCTATTTCTAGCTTGAATTTGTCTGGTTTTCCAATCACTAGAGCTCACTTTACATCTAATCTACTAAAGAGAAAAAAAATCATGACCAAAGTTCCATTTTCTTTATTCATCTTAATACAACTAAATCTTGCAAGCCAAAATGTTTTGATTAACTAATGCTCAAGCAAAACAATGGGATTGATCAACTGTAGCAATCCACATGCTGCAGATGCTGATGTGCCAAGGCACAGGGCAATCATTCCATGACTAGTGCTGGAAAAAGGGCGAGGCAGCGAGGCTGGAGCATGGCGCTGGAGCCTCTGGGGAATTGGAACAAGCTCAGCTGATTTGGGGTTTTATAAATGCTTCTGTGAAGCACCACACACATAGCACCTTTGTTTATTGGGTCTCATGGCAACACTTCTACAAAGCTCTGACTCGTACAGCACAGTGGAGAGTTGGGTGGGAAAGGCAGGATAAGGAATGCCAAGGCTGCTGGCTGGGACAGGCCATGGGCCTGTATGAGAGCAGAAGACAAACAGTTGCTCCATACCTACTATATGAGACTAGCAAAGCCACTGTGACGAGGCAGATGGACAGCACATGTCGCCATAGTAAATCCAGAAACCTCGCATTGTTTGTTTGGTGCATTCTGAAAGAGATGGAGAGCCATTAGCACAGGGCAGGGAGCTGAGCAGTCCTGACCTCCCTCCCTCTGAAACCCTAGGAAAGCTCTATTCCAGTGGGGTCATGGGCAGCTCAACCCCATCCCAGCAGCAGTCTGTCCCACTGGCAGCAGTTGAAGAGCAGCCAGGAAGCCACACGTGTGTTTCTCCAACTGTGAACAGGGACTGCTGTGATGGAAGGCAGGATGCTCACACTGACGTGAGAGGCACATGCTGAGCACATGCGACAGGGAGCCAAGACAGAGCCCCTCCACTGCCCACAGAGCCAGGAGGAGCTCTGAGTTTTGTCTGCCTCCACACACAGAGCCACAAGACAGAGCCATGTCCCAGCAAGAATTTCGTTAAAGCACAGCAGGTAAACTCAGTACTCGGTAAGGGAGGTCAACTAAAAAGTCATGCAAGTGGACAGCTGGTATTATCCAAAAGACTGTAGATAATCCCACTGAAATTGAGACAAAATGAGAAAGCAGATCTTCATTTCTCCTCCCTATCCCCTACCTCTTCCCTCACACTGGGGCACCACCGCAGCTTAGAAAAAGAAAACTGGGAGACCTTGACCCTGACAGGTAAAAAGAAGCCCACTCATACCCTCCAGTTTTCAGCCATGGTGACTCCAGCCCTACATTCAGATTGAGACAGACATGCTCCAATTCCACCCGAGCCACAGCAAATTGTGCAGGTCCTCAGATTTAATTCCATTATCCCACTCAAGTGGCACCCAGCAAGGGGGCCACCCACTTCAGGTGTTTCAACATATTAACAGGCAAAACCCGACCTGGAATTTTTACCTTAAATAAAGGAACAGAAAGGAATAGACAGAGAAAAACCACATGAATTGGGAGTGGCTGGATGGCATCCCATATTTTGTGGTCACTGTGGAATGGGCTTCTGGGAAGAGAAGAAGAAAGAGTATGGTCAAGGTATGGTCAGCAGCTGGAACATTCCAGATATGAAGCCAGACCACGCTGCTGGAGCATGCACAGAGTTCACAGGATATGTCCCTGCTCAGGTGGCTCTGCCAGCCTTTTCACACCCAAACATCCACAGCCAACGTAAGGCAAAGGGGGAAAACCCTCTAACCCCCTCCCCAGTCAGCATTCCACCCAGAACTCCCCTGACACCTCCACAGTCACGGTCCATACCCTACCTTCGCACGGCCGAGGCTCCCGGATTACATTTTTTATTAACCAGTTCACTCCCTCGTTGAACACCAGCCCTCCCAAGAAAGAGATCTGTGAAGGCAAGACAGCTGTGTCATCCCCTCTGAAAGATCCTTGTACTTACCAGGTTCTCTCTGTTGACAAAATCCCAAACCTTATGTTTCTAATTTTCTTTTTTGACTACTAGAGTTAAAACCAGTGGCTTTCAAATTCTATACCTGAGGAAGAAAAGCATTTATTTTCAGCTCACTTTCTATTTGGAACACATTGTGTATATGCAGCTTTTCAGCAACTGATACACAGAAAGACAAAAATGACACAGTAGGGCACTTCTGCCAGCACCTTGCACCAGCAAGTGCAGAAAGTGACCTTTTTAATAGGGCAAGTTTTTGAGAATTGGCTTTTCCTGATGACCAACAGGGGGAGTGCAGACACTGTTATTTGGGTAAATAGTTGAAAACAAAGGTGACTTTCTAGGCTTTCTGGCTTTTCCCTCTATGAATATTTTCATCTTGAAGCTGCTGTCTTCAGTCTAAGATGCATTCACATTCTGAGCTAAGCCAGACCTGGTAGCATTTATTTTTACTCTTCAACTTCACAGTTCATACACCTCCCCTAAATTAGTCCTGCTGCTGCGATCAAATTCCCAGCTGGTGATGACACTCTGCCTCCTTAGCACTCAGTCCCATTCCACATGATGAAGCAATTTTTCACTCCACATCCTGAGCCACAGATCAGGCTGCTGCAAGTCAGCCAGTGTCTCTCTCCAGCCCAGTGGTGACTTCCCACATGAAGAACTGGAAATCAACCTCAACATTTGTCTCGTTACCAACGCCAAACAAGTCCCTATATGCAGAAATCTAGAAATCTGTGCAATAGTTACTCTGGCTTCTTCTCTCTTTTGGGCCAACACAAAACCTTTGAGTTGCCAGCACTGAACAGCTGCATTTCCTAGTTAAAAAGTCCTATTCCCAAGTCCCTTGGGCCACTGGTTCCCATGACACTGTGGCCCTACATTAGAAATGTGCTGTCAAAATCCTTTCAGTGGCCCCTGTTTTATCTGTTTACTGAGGGCAAATGTTACAAGAGGTTTATAAGTCCTAGAGGGAGTTTATCCATGACACTGATTCCCAACTACCTGGCAGACCAGATAGAAAGCCTTATATGAATTTGGACTGAAACAAGTCTCTTCTGCCCCTGGTATTCAACTCGCATTTGAAAAGCAAACCTTAAAGACAGATCCACTCCCTTGGAAAGCTGTAGGTTTTATTTTTATCCCCTTTTCTGCCTCAGTAGTTCAAAGAAAGTGTATCCCCCTGAGTTACACACACCATTTCCTGCATGTGCTGCCCAGTGCTATGATCCTACTGGATCTTGAGAGTGTTCCCACTCTGCAACGGTATTCTGTACTTCCTCAGACATCTGCCTCGATGGTTCTGGACAGATAACGTCCAAAACACACCAGAGTAACAGACAAGTCAGCAAAGGCTGAGCAGCCTTTTAACCTGGTATGGGTGCTAAGTGTCTCCTGCTGTTCCCTGACAGGAAGATGGCTTTCCTCAGCTTGCTCCTTATAGAGAGAAAAAGAAGTGTGAATACAGGAGCCCCAGGTGACAAAGGAAAAGACTTTTGTCAAAAGGAGAGAAGGACTCACCGTGTGAAGCTCTCTCTTGAATATGATGAGTGTTACAAAGCCAACAATAATGAATATTGGACCCAGACTCAAATAAGCTAAAAGCTGGCCAGAGAAATCACCTGGGGAAAGAAATGAGAAACAAATCAGTTTGAACTTCACAGGTACTTGCCTGCCACCACAGCGTGGGTCAGTCAGAGCCCTGCATCACAGAGCAGAGGGGCAAACTCAGCAGTGCAGCAAGTCTCTGTGTTCCAGAGTGACAGAGGAGCCGAGGCATGGAGACAGCAGTGCTTCCATGCAGGTTCAAAATCAGGGGTGGAAGGAGCCTGGAATCGTTCAGCAGAGATTACTGCCACCCAATTTACAATAACAACCATGGGTGTGGGCCCAGAGCCACTTTAATCCAACATGAGCACAGGCTGCTGCAAAAGAAGCAGCATCTTTCCCTTCCCCTCATTCCTATTTCCTCTCTGTGCCAGCAAACAGTCCTCAAACAAATCCTTTCCCACTCCCTCACTAAAATGGGTTAGTTTTCAGCTGGATCAGCTTCCTAATCCGTCTCACCATGTGTCTGCACGAACACTAGCATTAGCAAAATGGGAAGGAAATAAACAGCTAAACATAGCAGGAGATGTCAGGGAAATAAAGGAGACTCTGCCTTTTTAACCAGTAGCCCACTTGTACCACACAGAAGGGGATTTGGGCCTCCAACCCAAATAATTAACAGCCTAGTTATCCCCCAGGGAGAATCAGGGAGCAGCAATGGGATCTCACAGAGGTCATAAAGTCCCTCAAAACCTTTATTCTGAACAACAGACACAGAAGTGGGCAGCAAGGAGCAGCTGTGCATTTTGATCCAAGTTTCTCTTGCCTCTCTTCCCCAAAAAGGGAAACATACAGAAGTATTTGGAGAAAAGATGTCAGCACAAATTCTGAGGAAACAAAAAATTATCAGAGTAATTTTGCTCCAAGATCAGCAATTCGTATCAGAAGAGCAAGAACTGTCTGCCAGAGAATCTTTAAATACAAAAGTCACCACAAACTCGCTGTATGAACCCAGCGAGCAACAGAAGAGATGGGTACTTTGTGTATTGGTTCTCAGAAACCAGATCATCTCTGTCCCATCACTGAACACAAAAGGATCAGCCCCCATATAAATCTGACCTTCTTCCCTCCTCTCAAAAGGAAACAGGATGCCTGGGCAAGGCTGAGCGTTGGACTCATTCCTAGACCAATTCCACTGTAAGATACCGAGTCTCCCCAGCCCACGCGCCCACATTTCAAAGCAGCACTTGGCAAAAAGGACTTTAACCTCGGCCTCTGAGTGCTGGAACTGATAAAAAAGAAGTTACTGCCCCTTTACAACAAAGTTCATGCTGCTGATGTTATTGCCACATAGTTGTGGTTACATCAGGTATAGTGCATGGAAGCTTCTGGAATTCCAAACTCTGGGTTAAATTTGGGACCCAGCAACATCATCAGCAAGGATTATCAGCAGGAGTTAGCTGAAAGGAGGAGGATTTGGAGGACAAAACCCCAAGTACACTGGGTTTCCACTGAAGTGAGGTTCTACTCTTGTTTTAACCTGAAAAGCGTTGGAAGACACTGAATTTGAAACTTTTCTTGCTCCATATGGCAGGTTTGTCTTGCATCAGGTGTGTTCCAAATGCTCCCAAAGCAATGGATTATGGTAACACAACAGGGATATAAGTGACAATACCAGTTACCTGGCAATAGAGAATCAAGCCCCTTATGTTTTTACATAAATCACAAAATATCAACAAAATGAGTTCTGCCATCAGTGATGAGGGAGTTCATGAGACAAGCCACCTTGTCAAGAGACACTTAAACTACTCTAAAAGCCTTAGGAATATTTTCCAATAGTTTCAATTCCAGCATTACCAAATAAAGAGAGCTCATCATCAAGAGATCACTATGTTTCAGATCATTCACTCTGTTAATCCACAGTACTTAAGCAAGTAGTCTTTTAATTTAAATAGGATCAGCAGTAGCAAACTCAAAATCCCCTGTTATGTTACATGATAACATTCCCAATAAATCAAATCACCCAGACTTCACAGGCACAAAACCCACACCTGAGTGGGGAACCAGACACCATCACTCCCAGATGTGCCTACAGGCACCAAATCCATTACTCAATCTTAACAAAAAAGCTCCTCAAGTATTTCAGCTGTCCATTTAAAACAGAGCAGATATCACTAATAATACTTCATGTTCCTGTGGCTAATGGCAATTAAATAGAGTCACATTCTGAAGCCACTTTTTCTACGGAGGAGGCAAACAAACAGCTGGGCACTAACCGAAGGCAGCACCGGAGCTACCCCAGGAACACACCAATGCCATCACAAACGGACCCGCTGGATCAGCAGCTCAAGGCAGAGCTGCAGTGACTAAACCAGCTCCGAAAGGACTGGAAATCCCCAGTGGAGGAGGCAAAGTGAGCTCTGAGAGAAAGGCCAGCGCTGCTCAGCACGCAGTGCTCCAGGGGCCTTGGAGCGTGATTACTTCTGTCACTCCTGTCTCCTCTCACGCTCCAGTGCACTCCGAGACTTATTCCCAGGGAAAGGAGACGTGCAGGAGAGCCACAATTTAAAGTCCAGTCAGATCTAGCAAGCAGACCCCTGCCTTTTTTAATAAAAATTAATTTTCCTTTAATTTACTGAACTTGGGAATTTTAAAGCGGTTCCTCCAACCAGCAGGAACAGACACAAAATCTCTGCAAAAATGCAAAAGGAGAATCTACTTAATATATATATATCTTGGATTTCGTTTAGCTTTAAATTCTGCTTTTTTAAAGTCCAGCTTTCCCTGGACATTATTTGGAGCTCAAAAAGCAAAAATAAAGGATGCAACTACCTCATTTTTGGGCAGCCAAGAGATAAGTACGTGCAGCACTATACATAGCTCAGACACACGCTACTTTCTTCAGCCTTCATTCAGCATCTACTTCTGCTCCAATTCAACATTTTACCCAGCATCCCGACGGTGGAAATAGCTGAGCTTCACCACATCTACTTAACCTGTATAGGATGTAAAATGTGAATCAACAGCCCCCAACCACATCCTACCACAAGACTGAGCTTTGCCACCGCCACTTCCTATTGAAGGATCTATTTGTGGCACTGCCACTGGTCGTGTGTTCTTGGCTAAGTGCATATGTGCAAGTTGCACAGACAACATGCAGTGTATGTGTGTCATGGGCATTTACATCACTAAATATTCATGATATAAAAGAACCATTTCCTCTGCTTGTGCATATCCCCATAACACGAGCTGTGGGACAGCAAAAATATCTGCAGGAGGCTTTGAATTATGGCATTAAGGCAGGAATCAGACATAACTTCTGCAGGGAGATTAAACATAAACCCTGCATTAAAGCAGCCAAACAAGAGCGGGATCTGCTTCTTCCAAGAGATACTGCTTAGCTATGGAATGAGCCCTGACTTGTGAGCTCCCACCCTGCACAGAAGCACAGGAGGGTTATCAGAACCAACACTGCTATAGGAGCTGCGTGTGCTGACACTGAACAGCAACAAGAACTGCTGAGCCAAAGCACAGACACAGCACTAGCACCTTTGAACCTCTTCACTCACCGACTGATTCTGCACCCCTGCCCCTCCAACTCTGCCTGGCTGTAGGAAACATCCTGGAGAAACTGGGAAAATGGGAATATTCTCTGTCATTCTGCAGAGAAAAGGTTTGGCACACCAGGTTTCTCTCCCTAAAGCATTCGTCCAGTGTGAGGAGGTCCAGAAAGTCCCAGAGCTCTAAGAATCCCAGCTGCACTGAAGAGAGGAAGTTTTCTTTCTTTTCTCCAAATAATAATAAAAAACCCAAACAAACCAGGAACTCAATGTTTCTCCAGTGAAACTCACCCTACAGACAGGAAGTCCCTGAAGATGAGTTTTAAGTCTGCAGCACAAAGTCATCCCATGCAGAGCAATGCATACGGGAAAAAACAACCCTAATTATACCCATGACATGACAAGATTTAGTTCAGTTGTTATCAAACAAAAGCCCTCAGACTCAGTGTGTGCCAATACCTTCAGAGTAGCATCCAGTGCTCTGCAGCAGTCAAAAAGGCAAGAAGAACATTTCTAAGAGCACAACAGAAGCTACTGTTACAGCACTACAAAAATTTATTATGCAATTCTGGTGTCACCAGCTAAAAAGGGAGAATACACACAGAAAAGGCAAATAGAATGGGGACAAAGATAAGTATGCGACAGCAGCCATTCAGAAAACAAATAAATCAGATTTTCAGCTGAAAAAGGAAAACAGATGATACAACAGTTCTATAAAGTCATGAATTATATGGAGAAATTGACAGCAAACAATTGCTGCCTCTCACTGCACATGAGAGAGTGTTTGATGAAATTACTGAGCAGTGGACTTAAAAACAGAAAAGAAACAACAAGCACATTAAGCTACAAAGCTCAGTGCCAAAGATATTGTGAGATCCAAAGCAGAAATGGATTCAAAGAACAATTAGAGATACAGCTTTTATACATCCATCAAAGGACTTAACAGTCCTGATGCAATCACCAGCTCATTACTGGAAGGACATAGGGAAGAAGGATTATTCCTGCCTACCTGCCAGCAACCTGACACTATGCCAGATCATTCCTCAGTCTCACCAAAGCAGAGCTGCTAATACGAAATGCTCCAATATCAAAAAATTCTGAAAGCAGCATCAGGATGATATTTTTACAGGCTGTCCTCTGCAGCAGCCTGTTTTAGCACACCCAGGCAGCACTGCCATGGCTGATTTTTTTCTTCCTGTGTTTAATCCTAACATTCCCTATGGGTAGTATTTCAGTCAGGTCTCCAAGATTCCATTCCTCAGACCAGTCTGCAGTTGATTACCACAGCGTTCATCTGCTGTTTCTCATTTGTTTTGCTCAAAGTGGACATCACAGAAAGCCCTGGAGAGCTGTGCAGCCACACAAGCAACTAAGGATGGATTTGATGTATCACTATTGATAAGGAAACATTACATCGGGACAGGGAGCACCCTTCTGGAGACACCTCTCCCCTTCACAATCAGAAGCAGAAGCCCAAATCCAGGCTTTGTCTGCCAGGCAGAAATCAGCAGAGACAGCTTTTTACCCGGTCCCAGGGAGTGGGACCGTCACCCGTGGCAGATGAAAGCTGGGGCGGCAGCAGTTCTGCACTGGAAATCTTTAAAGATGTGAGATGTTCAGAGGCAGTTGCCACAGCGGCTCAGCAGCCTCTGGGATCAGCCAAGAGCTGAAGCTGTTTGCTACAGAGCAGTGCATGACATGCCAAGACAGCTTAATAATTGATGTTGGTAAAAGCAGGATCTATTTCTCGTTCCGACCCCTCTCAGCAGCACAAGGCTACATTAACTCCACTGTGCTGAGCATGCTGCCAACATCACTCTTTCATAAATATACATTATCTAGAAGCTTCATGGACCTGGACTTTAGATGTGCCCAAGCTGAACGTAAACAGCTTTCTAAATAAAGTTAGAAGCACTTTCCCCAAATCCAGGTAAAAGCATCAGACCTACCATCTCACTGCAAGTCACTTTTTTAGACCAAAACGCTGTCTACTTTGACTTAGTAAAGCCTTCGACACCACTTCCCACAGCATGTTCCTGGAGAACATCCATGGCTTGGATGGGTGCTCTGTTTTCCGGGTAAAAAACCCATCCAGGCCCAGACTTGCGGGGAATGGAGCTAAATCCAGCTGGGGCTGGGCTCAGTTCTGGGGCAGGTTCTGTTTCATATCTTTATTAATGATCTGGACAAGGAGATTGAGTGCACTCTCAGACGGTTCACCGATGACACTAAGTCTCCCTGTGCTGGACACTGCTAAGGCCCCATCTCAAATCCTGGGGTCAGTTTTGCACCCCTCACAACAAGAGATACATTGAGAGGCTGGAGCAGGTCCAGAGAACGGAACGGAGCTGGGGAAGGGTCTGGAGCACCAAGAGCGGCTGAGGGAGCTGGGAAAGGGGCTCCTGGAGAAAAGGAGGCTCAGGGGGGACCGTGTGGCTCTGCACAACTCCCTGACAGGAGGGGGCAGCCGGGGGGTGGGCGTCAGGTTCTGCTCCCAAGGAACAGGGACAGGAGAAGAGGGAACAGCCACTAGTTGTACCAGGGGAGGTCTAACTTGGATATTAGGAAAAGCTTCTTCACAGAAAGTGTTGTCCAGCCCCAGCACAGCTGCCCAGGGCAGTGGTAGACTCCCCACGCCTGGAGGGATTTAAGAGCTGTGTCAGTGTGGCACTTGAGGATGTGGTTTAGTGGTGGCCTTGGCAGTGCTGGGGGAATAGCTGGACTCTGTGATCTCAGGGGCTTCTCCAACTTAAACGATTCTATGAAAATAAACTAACAAACTTTTATACCTCCAGCTGTTTTATTGTTTTGGTCCTTTGTCTCCACTTTATAGGCTTTCACAAATACATGTTTTATCCAAGATAAACACAGTGCCCATCCTCTCCATACACAACCCTAAGCTGAGTGGTGATTTACCCCTCAATACAATCATCTCCTCCCTTTGCCTGTTTAAGGGCTCTCAACGCAGAGAGAAAATAATCGGGTTATGTCACATTGTTCAAGATCTGACAGATAACCCTCGTGTAGCGATTTCCACCACCTTCATTTCCCAAACCAATCCAACAAATGGAGCACAGGATGCTCCGTGTATACTGCCAGGTTCAGATAAGGAGATAAGACACAAAGATGAATGTATCAGTACTACTGGCAAGATTATTTCCCATCTCTCCCAAACTGACACATTAATATATTCGAGAAGGGGGATGGCAGAAGAGCTTACAGCGTGGAGGAAAACGCAAGACAGAAAAGGAAATGCCAACATCTCACATAAAGCATCACAGAAAACCATGAAACAGCCATAAGGGGGAGGGCCAAGAAATAATGTATCTCCAGTGCCAGATATTTTTTCAGTGTTGTCACATTTCAAATCTCCTAGCTAAATGGGCACTTTCAACCCAGAAGATCCCTAAGCACTTTAAAAGCTTTAGGAATTGCACTGCTGAGAGGAGCTTTCATCAGGAAATAAAATCCAGCTATTGAAACAGGACATACAGCAACACTTCATGGCAAGTTGGGGGCTCGCTAGAACTGGAAATATTAAGAATAGTGTTTAGACAAGACCTGGATTTTGAGCAAATGGTTAATACTAACACTCCAACACTTCATTTTTCTATTATCTCTGGTAATAACACGCACCCAAACCCAGCACAGCACAAAGCACCCAGAGGAGTTCCAAAAGGACCACAGGTACTGATGGGACACAGTTTAGACATATGCCAGCTGAACACAGACCCATTTGCTCTTGCACACTAGCAGATCAGGAATTCACTCCACCTGGGTCGGGCTGCTGGTGTGCAGGACCTTTATGGATCGTACTTGTCCCAGCTGGAACAGCCCATCCTGCATTCGGGCACCTATTGCTTCTCAACGCTGCCAGGATCCAAAACCACCTTGCCAAGAGCTGAGCCACAAAACATCCTGTGCCTGGAGTTCTCGGGGCATTTCCCTCAGCACTGACTGACCAAAGTGCTGCCAGAAAAGCCACCAGCTCCACTTGGGACGGAGACACCCTGCCACCCCCTCTCCCAGCACAGCCACCAAACTCCCCTGGCAGCAGAGCCCACCCCGGGGACACGGCCACCCTGCCACATCGCCGCTCCCTGGGGTGTCACGAGGGCCCCCAGAGTCCGCTGGCACGGTGACACACCGAGCCAGACCCCCAGCACGCGGAGCAGAGAGGTGACACCGACCCCTGCACGCTGCTGGGGCGGCAGCGGGGAGCTGCACACCGTGGGTGGGACCCTCGCCTCGAAGCCGGGGGCACCACACATGGCCAGAGGGCTGCAGGGGCGGCGAGGCGGCGGTGTGGAACGGGCAGGGCGGCAATGGAGGGCTGGGAGGCCCCAGGACCCCCCGGACGGAGCCGCCCCCCTCCCCATTCCCGGTCCCCTTCCCC